>VWZS01004810.1:2117085-2344762 GCA_013397075.1 Rhabdornis inornatus
TTTTTTAATATATTTTTTTCACTCTTGAAAGATCTCAAAAGCTCCCCCTGATGGCAACAAAAAGGATTTTTCAAAGTCCTTAATCAGTGGAAATGACTTGGCAGTGGCGCTCACAGAGTGTCCGGGCCACTGCTCCCCTCTGAAGAAATCCAGTAAAACCAAGTTAAATCACAGCAAACGTGGTCACAAACCACTCACATCATCTTCTTCTTCCATCTCTCAATTGATGATTGTCACATCTTACTTTCCCATAAATTTTCAACAGGAATCACGCACCAGAGTTTTCCTGGGACTGGAATCTTTCTGCTTCTGCAGACTCCCCTGTTAGCATCACTTAGTTCTGACAACTCACATTTAAAATATACATTATAACAGTAGTGAAAATCAATTTTTCCAATGAGAAAGGGCTGTTGCACGATCACAAGTCTTTCAAAATATGTTATTTTTAAGTTTCTTACTAATTTGAGCACTCCACAATACACAATTGGCATTTTCAGTGGAGCTGGGTTTATCCACTTCCCAGCAGAAGTCAACCAGAACCACAGCCTTAGAGCCCCTCTCTATTCTCCAGCCCATCCCTCCACCACAGCTCTTCTTACAAGAAAGACAAAATACTGGCAGCACCTACACAGTTTTTAATACAAGACTTCCAAGCCATGAAGCCTCTCAACAAGCGAGAGGAAATATTTAACTGGGAAATAAACGGTACAAACTCACAGAGATGTGAAAAAGACACTTCTGTCTCTGTGCCTGCTCGGCAGAAACAATTCAAGATCACAGCTAAGTGCTGCACTGCACTTTTCTAACTTAGCTCGTAGAGGACACTGCAAATCAACCAAAAAATCCAAAAGTTTAAAGTGAACCTGTTCAACTTCGGCAAGAGCTAAACCAGGAGGAATCCTGCTGCCAGGACACTGCTGTCTCCACATGACAACTCCTGAGGTCCCTGGGAACTTTGCACATGTCGAGGCTGGAAGAGCAGGCTCTTAAAATAATGCTGGGTCCAGATTTTCCAGGAGAAAAAAAGCTAATTCTGTGAAATTGTGGTGTTTCTTAGGGACATCATAATTTGGCTGAAATCATCAAGGAAAATTACGGAAACACTTCAATTTGATAGCACTGCATCATTTAATTTTGGATATACTTGACCTTCTATCTCTTACAAAAGGGTTTCACTGTGACCAAATCACACTTCAGTGCATCAGCCTGCAGCTCCAGTAAAAAGAAAAAAAAAAAGTGGGATATTCTTGCTGCAGAGGAAAAGCCCAGAGCTCTGCTTTCTGTACTTATGGAAGACAGAGGGAAGTATGGAAAGATGAGATTTACCTCTAGCCCACAAATTACATCTTCAATCAGTTTTATTCCAAACACATAGTGAAAGCATAGAGAAAATGTAACATATAAACTCTAGATATGATAGAAAATGAAGTGGAAGAGATTTGATTTTAGGAATAGTGAGTAAACCTTGGATTCCTTAAGTCTGCAGGTCAGATCTAACTTCCCTGACCAGATGAAATTCTCCCCTTCACAGATGGACATTTATTGTCTGCTTAAGGCAGTACTTAAATGATGTACAGACCTGGCAGAGAGGCTCCTACTCCTGCACTTAAATGGAATATTCTCCTCAGGAAAAGGAGCAGGAGAACCTTGCATCTAGAGATATTTTTCATGAGAAAAAAAACAAAACAAAAAGCATCTAACTCTAGTTACACATATAGAGAAAAGAATTAAAATAGATATTTATGACACTATGCCAAAAAAATAGCATTGAGCTAAATGCTGTATGCAGTCATTATAAGGAGAAATACTCAGCAGGAATCTTAGCTGAAGCTGCCAATAACTCCCAGGTTCAAGACTGGAGCTGAGTGAATAAATCATAACAAATAATGGTTTTGTCAAATTTCGACTTTTTTTCCCTCCTATTTGCAAGCAGACTGCGAAACCTCTCAAATATGTTTGAAATTACATGCCCATTTCTTCCTTGTCGTTAGTATTTCTCCAAGGCCAATTAGCACACAATTTGCTGTAATGTACACATTTTCACATTTGTTCTGTGTTAATTGGGCAAGGAAGTCACACAGCATTATTTTTGGCTCCCTGGGGGTCAGGTTTAATCACTCATGATACAGTANTTTTTTGGAAATAAAAATTTTTTAAAAAAAAAAAAAAATATTGGTGGATTGAATAAAAAAATCCTCTCTCAATATTGATAATTTTTCAGCCTAAGGAATTCAGCTCCCCCGGTTTCCTTGGCTTGGTTGTAGCCACAGGTAAGCTCCTGGCTGCTTGCTGGTTTGTAGATCTCTGTTTCTGAGCTGGGACGTTTCTTTTTTTTTCCTTTTTTTTTTTCTTTNTTCAGTGGAGCTGGGTTTATCCACTTCCCAGCAGAAGTCAACCAGAACCACAGCCTTAGAGCCCCTCTCTATTCTCCAGCCCATCCCTCCACCACAGCTCTTCTTACAAGAAAGACAAAATACTGGCAGCACCTACACAGTTTTTAATACAAGACTTCCAAGCCATGAAGCCTCTCAACAAGCGAGAGGAAATATTTAACTGGGAAATAAACGGTACAAACTCACAGAGATGTGAAAAAGACACTTCTGTCTCTGTGCCTGCTCGGCAGAAACAATTCAAGATCACAGCTAAGTGCTGCACTGCACTTTTCTAACTTAGCTCGTAGAGGACACTGCAAATCAACCAAAAAATCCAAAAGTTTAAAGTGAACCTGTTCAGCTTCGGCAAGAGCTAAACCAGGAGGAATCCTGCTGCCAGGACACTGCTGTCTCCACATGACAACTCCTGAGGTCCCTGGGAACTTTGCACATGTCGAGGCTGGAAGAGCAGGCTCTTAAAATAATGCTGGGTCCAGATTTTCCAGGAGAAAAAAAGCTAATTCTGTGAAATTGTGGTGTTTCTTAGGGACATCATAATTTGGCTGAAATCATCAAGGAAAATTACGGAAACACTTCAATTTGATAGCACTGCATCATTTAATTTTGGATATACTTGACCTTCTATCTCTTACAAAAGGGTTTCACTGTGACCAAATCACACTTCAGTGCATCAGCCTGCAGCTCCAGTAAAAAGAAAAAAAAAAAGTGGGATATTCTTGCTGCAGAGGAAAAGCCCAGAGCTCTGCTTTCTGTACTTATGGAAGACAGAGGGAAGTATGGAAAGATGAGATTTACCTCTAGCCCACAAATTACATCTTCAATCAGTTTTATTCCAAACACATAGTGAAAGCATAGAGAAAATGTAACATATAAACTCTAGATATGATAGAAAATGAAGTGGAAGAGATTTGATTTTAGGAATAGTGAGTAAACCTTGGATTCCTTAAGTCTGCAGGTCAGATCTAACTTCCCTGACCAGATGAAATTCTCCCCTTCACAGATGGACATTTATTGTCTGCTTAAGGCAGTACTTAAATGATGTACAGACCTGGCAGAGAGGCTCCTACTCCTGCACTTAAATGGAATATTCTCCTCAGGAAAAGGAGCAGGAGAACCTTGCATCTAGAGATATTTTTCATGAGAAAAAAAACAAAACAAAAAGCATCTAACTCTAGTTACACATATAGAGAAAAGAATTAAAATAGATATTTATGACACTATGCCAAAAAAATAGCATTGAGCTAAATGCTGTATGCAGTCATTATAAGGAGAAATACTCAGCAGGAATCTTAGCTGAAGCTGCCAATAACTCCCAGGTTCAAGACTGGAGCTGAGTGAATAAATCATAACAAATAATGGTTTTGTCAAATTTCGACTTTTTTTCCCTCCTATTTGCAAGCAGACTGCGAAACCTCTCAAATATGTTTGAAATTACATGCCCATTTCTTCCTTGTCGTTAGTATTTCTCCAAGGCCAATTAGCACACAATTTGCTGTAATGTACACATTTTCACATTTGTTCTGTGTTAATTGGGCAAGGAAGTCACACAGCATTATTTTTGGCTCCCTGGGGGTCAGGTTTAATCACTCATGATACAGTAAAATTACTAATTTTACATACGATGGGAGTTTCCATGCTTGAAACTCTCCTTGCAAAAAGCGGCGCTGGCTCTTCAAACTACTCACATGAAGGTCAATTAAAAACAATATTTCTTGAAAGCTGAGCTAAAAAGTCTGCCAGATACAGCTGAATTGAGGCCCTACTATTCTGGGTAAGTATTTGTGCATATTTGTCCTCTCTGTGCACAACTCCATCAATCACAGCAGAGGTTTCACTGTCTTTACCCCTCACCGATATCCCAATCAAGTCTCTCCCAACTTGGCTTGGGTTGAGGATGGCTGGAACACAATCCAACAGCTACTCTGCTCAGAATCAGACAGGGCCCAGACACCAGATTTTAACACAACGTGTTGGATTCAGGGCATATTTTATGCAATCAGCAATGGTATGATCGGAATCACGCTGCCTCCACAGAACAGCACGGAATGAAACCCAAAGAGCTCAGAATAGCTTCAAAGAAAAGGGGATTTGGGTTGTGAATCCCCTGAAGTCCAGCACCTTTTAGGAGAAATAGAGCCCCTTGCCTGGTGACATAATGGTGGTACAGAGGTTGCATTGGGTGGAATGTGGCCACAGCCCCTCGTGAGCCTGAGGAAACAGCAATGAATGAAATGCTAAGAACTGAAAGAAACAACAGTGAAAACATGTGAAGCATGTTCTGTCTTGGAAAAGACTTAACAGAAGACCTAACATAGACTCTGTAAATCCACCAAATTTTTCAATGTTTTCTCTATCTGTCGTTCCTCCTCTTGTTTTAAAGAGAGTGATTAAAAGTCTTTGTTCTGCCTCCACTGTCGCACTCCGTACTGATAACAATGCTGATTTTAAGGATTTATAATTACTGCCTGCACACTCATCATCCCACACAACTCCACCCACTTGAAATCACAACACCAGCTCTGTGTTGCCTTTATTAGTGGATCAGACTCTTCTGCTGCTGGTCCCTCAGCTGCCCCTTATGTAAAATACTCTGTTAATTTACATCAATAAAACAGCCTCATGTCAATTTGAAACACACTCTTTAATCCAGAAAAGTTTACTGAACAATTAAGAAGTGCAATAAATGACAATCAAGACTAAACGTATAACTGATGACTTTATGAAGGTTTCAGTAATTTTATAAGGTAATTTGCAGTCAGTGGCTATAAATTCCTATTTAACCTGGCATACCACTCTTTTCTGCCCTGCAGAGAGCTGTATTTCCTAACAATACTGATGCCTGTTTGCCTGGAATTCAGTTACTTTATCCTTCAAATTTCCCTCATGAAATATTGTATTTCCAGAAAAAGTTACATATTCTTTGTATTTTTTTCACTGCATTCTTGAAATATATTCTGGGGCGTGGGGCAAAAATCTCTGTTCTACATTGTGGTGAGAGCGATAAACCACGGTAGATGATGTAAGCAAAGGGGCACAATCTTCAGTTAAACCATGTAAACGCTGATTAAATTAGTGGACCCATTTTGATTTGGACTTAGTACTCTCATTCTGGGTGCTCAGGATGGGCTGTCCAGGTGAAATCCTGGCACTGAAATCCTGCCCTGATTTAAATCCTTGCTCAGGCATGAAGAGAGAACAACCACGACCTCACCTGCATGGTGTCACTCCAAGGCCATGTCTCTGTGGCCCAAAACATGCACATGGGGTTGCACCAAGTTTATGGAGGCAGCTCCAGAGGGTCTCACAGGGTGAGTTTTGGACCAGACCCTTCACACCACACTTCTCCAAAGCCACATTTTGATGTGGGAGAGCACCAGGCAGGTTCAAAACCAGCAGACTGTTGGGGGCAGCAAAATCACAGCCTAAAGCAAAAGGTGCTGAGAGGAGGAAGGACCTTGTGGGTATCAGCAAGTGCCCACAGCACCCTGCCCAGCCAGCCCCACACTGCCCAGCCCAGGGCATCCCTGTGTGTCCTTGGCAGGGTCAAGCTCTCAGCACCTCCCCAGGCCTCCCTGGCATTGCCCCTCTATCAAAAGCACTGCTTGGAGCCACCTGCCCCTCCCATACAAGTTTAAAATCCCAACAAGAACACAAAACCTCTTTGCCTCGCTTTCCCCTCTCAGTTAAGAAGTCTAAAATGACGCCTCTTTTAAAAGTCTGCTCATCCAGAGATTTAAGATTCCCAGATGAAATCATGATGGTAAGAGCCAGAATGGTAGAACACTGTGTTTATCTCTTCTGCACTGTCTGCCACATGAGGAATTCTGGAGATGCCATGAAAAAAAACCAGGGAAAATCCTGTGGAGGGCATGAGGAGATCCCCTGGTTTTCCATAATGCAAGATGTGCTATGTGGTTCCCAAACCATCTCACCTAAAAGCCATACATCCTCCAGTATTTCTGGGGTTGGATCAAAATCTGGAAGAGAATAAGACCTGGTTGGGAAGGAATAGGGAACAAGATAAGCAGTCAACTGCCCAGGAAGGAAAAAAAATCCTGGTGATTTCCATCTCCTGGTGATTTGCAAACACTGGTAGCTGGTTTATGGCTGGCAGGAGAGGGACAGAGCCATTGCTTCATTTGTCCCTGAGCGCTGTCACTGTGCTGTGTTTGGGCTGCCCTGAGAGAGCTGTGTCCAGGACAGGACACACAGGCCCACCCTGACATCTGCAGGGACACCTCAAATCCACCGCTGGAATGCACAGGAGTATCCAGACTCCCACAGCAGCCAAGACCAAACTGTGAGGGTTTGTCAGAGAAAAGAACTGGAGATGTATCTGACAGCACCAGACAGTCAAATAACTCTGCAACTGAAAAAACGTGGTTTTGCTTTTTACCCAGGGGTCCCTGGCTTTGCAAACACGAAGTGCATCAGCAGATATTCCACCCATGTATCCACACACAACCCACACCACGGCAGTCACTGGTAATTAGTCACCTTCCCACAGCAAGTCTCAGCCCAGAGGTCAAGGACTGGCTCAGCTCTGGAGCCTAAACTCTCCTCCTAGACTCCTAATGCCTTCCCCACAAGATAAACAGCTTGCATGGGTGCAGAGAGAGGAGGGGGCTGCCTTGGGAAGGAACAGGGGGCCTCTGCTGCCTGGGTACCTGTTCAGAAGATACATGGGAGGTCATCACTCTTCCAGGGCTTTGCTCTGACATCCTCAAACCATACATCACTTTAACAACATTAGTGAGAGCGAGGTCAGCAGCAGCTCTGCTGGAGGAGAAGCAATGGGGCGGCTCTCCAGCCCCCCACACCAGGGTGGGCTCCCTCAGGCAGTGGAATCACTGGGGGAGAGGTGGGTCCAGGAGATGGGGATGGAGAAGAGGGTTCTGCTTGTGCTTTTCTCTCAGAAGAGCCACAGAAGCTGCTCTGAAAGCCAGAAGGGAAGTTTGGTGCTGGCATGAATGTACACACAGGGAGAGATGAAGAGCAGGACCCAGACAGATGGAATCGCAAGGCTCAGGAATAATCTAGAAAATTCAAATACATATGGCCATGCATGATTTGGTATTCACAGGCAGCATCTTCAAGAAAGTTTAACATACCCAAATGTTTTTCCCAAACCAGATTTCTGCTCCAAAGCCAGTACTAAGAGGATTAACAAAAAAGACCTGCCATGTCTTGCTATTGGAGATGATATTCAAGCAAACTATAAACAAATTGATCAAGAGAAAGACACCATGTGTCAGTCTGCAGCAAGGAAGCCAAAAGACAGAATTCAGAGGAAAAGCTGCTCGGCATTTGAGAGCTATTCCCAGTGAAATGGGATTTCCCCTCTCTGCTTTCATTTGAATGGCATTTGAAAAACACAGCTGCAGAGTCCCATGCACACCAGGGATGGAGCCAAGAGGGGAACCCTCCCAGCCCTCAGCAGCAGATCTGAAGGGAGCAGTTTGTCCTGAATCCACAGCACCCAGAGCACAACTCCAGGCCTTCCCTGAAACCTTCCCAGACCTTCCCAGGCACCTGATCCCCAGCAACACTTGGCACCCTGAGGTCCCCCATCAGTCAGCAAAGGGCAGCTTCTGTCCCAGGCTGGCACAGGGGGCTCCTTGGACCAAAGAGCACTCCTGGCATTGGACCCGACCTCTGCCAGCTGTGGATCATCCCTCAGGCCCGGAGCTCAGAGCAAGGCAGGATCTGGCACTGCACACTGGGGTGGTTTCCTGCCTGCCTGGAAGGTATAGCCATTCTCTGCAGTCATGTGCTCAGCTCCAGAATTCGAAAAATCTCATAACTTTCTGTGTCATCCCCTTGCACCTGAAGCAGCCCCTCCCCAGTCCTCCCTTCCTGATCCCAGCCAAGCTTCCCCAGCCTCATTCCAGCCTTGCACCCCAGCTGCTTCATGTTCCTGTGCCCCCCAATGCTCTGCCCCCAGAACCCACAGATATTAATTGATCCGTCTAAAGACAGTTCAGGCAAGGATGTATTAAATCTGAGCATTCCACTCATACCTCCCGGGCAACTGAGATTCCTCAAGCATGGTAAAAAAACAAAACAAGACAAAACAAAACAGGAGGGAAGAACAGAAAGAGTAGAAATAGAAACCAGACAGATGAAAAGCAGAAGGAAAAAGAAAACCAACAGCAAAACACAAATAAATTGGAGGACAGCCTTCAATAAAAGCTGCAGGTTGGGGTTTTTTTGGCTAAAGGTTTGGCATCCGTGGCCTCCTGTGATGTGTCAGGGGATGAAATAAATACAATATAGCAAGCTTTGTAGGGAACAATTACCATATGCGAGGGTGGTGGCAGCCTGTGCTTTCCCCGCCACCCCCTACTGCTTTCGTCTGCACTAAGCTGAGTTTAAACAGTGAAGTCCATTTCTATCTGTCTCAATACATTTTCAGCCAAGACCCACCACTGGTTGCAGTTGTATGGCAACTCTCAGTCGAGATGTCTAAGCAGGGTTTTGACTTTATCCCCAGCTCATTGTTAATGCATTTAACAGCATTTTCAAACACTCCCTTTGCTCTCGGAGGTGATACCCGGGTCTCCAGTGAGACGTCGCAGATCCCTCTGATGCTGCACAGCTCACCAGTGAGTGTCAGCCCCTGTTTGCCCACGAGCATAGAAAACCAGAAAACATCATATGGACAGCTATAAAAGCTGCAGAGAACTGGATCTGAGAGAGCTACAACCTTGTTTGTGCTGGAGGAGATCTCCTGTATCCTCCTTTTAAAGCTGATGGTTATTGCACGAGCAGATCTGTGTGCAGAACTGGACACGCTGCACGGACTGTGCTGCTGAAAAGGCAGCTCAGCTCTGCTGCTCAGGCAGGTAATTAAACCCATCAGTGAGTGAATGACCTGGTTAAGAATCTCAAGAAAATAGAAAATTCCTCAGGAGGCAAAAACTGGAATTGAAATATCAAAATTTATCCTGGAGCAAAAAATAGTCTCCTTTCATTCTTTTGCCACCAATGCTTTAAAAAAGGCTGAGGAAAATGAAAAGTGCACCAAATAATACATGAAAATATTCTCCCCAACTAAATAGACATAGAAGCACAAAGCCCTGTATATAGTCAGTGCTATTTTTAGAAAACATTTAAACCTACAGACTTCAAAATTAATTCTCTAAAGTACATTTCTGTAGTGCAATACAAATCTCATTAAATTCTGTAGTTCATAATATTTATACAAGAAGGTACCCTTTGTTATTAAATGCTATAGGACCTGCCCAGAAAGGTTAGTGACTCTTTCTAGGATACCAAAACCTTTTCAGATCAGTTCATCTCTAAAAAAAGCTGGGGCTGATTTTAATTTGATCAGCCTTGAGTTGTTGTCAGAAGAGTTTACTGAGCGGTTCCTATGAAAAACAGTGAGGCTTTTTATTGACAAATGAAATCAATTTTGTTAGAAGCATTCACAATATTTCAGCCCTTAAAATGTCATGTGCTCCAATTCAGAGCAAGCTTTGTGGCAAGGAGTGTATTGCCAGCCTTTAATAGGAAAAGCTGCCTGTGGAGTTTACAGCAATGACTTCATGGGGAATGTGGGGAACTTTCTCGCTAAAGGTGAGTGGGGTGATGAGTCCTGCTGCACAGGTTGGGACAAATCAACCAAAATCAAGGTATGCTGGTGCCTATTTTCCCAGTTATGTCAGTGGAAGAGAAGAATTTAAATGGGAGGTGGCATTTACATATTCCATGCTAATTTCCTACCAGGTCACAGCGGGAGCTGGTCTTTGCTAACCATGGCTACACTTGGCAAGGGGATGGAGCTGATCTCCTAGAATTCACCTCAACCTGGGAAGGATCTGGAGCTGCTGGAGAGATCCAGAGGAGGCACCAGGGGATCAGAAAATGGAGCGGCTCTGCTGGGAGGAAAGGCTGGGACAGCTGGGATTGTTCACCTGGAGAGGAGAAGCTTTGGAGTGACCTCAGTGTGGCCTTGCAGAGCCTGAAAGAGCCAAAAAGGAGCATTCACACTTGTCCTGGAGCGACAGGATAAGTGGGAATGGCTTCACTCTGACAGAGAATAGGGTTAGATCAGATATTAGGAAGAAATTGTTTATTTAAATAGCGAAGCTCTGGCACAGGGTGCCCAGAGCAGCTGTGGCTGCCCCTGGATCCCTGGCAGTGTCCAAGAACAGGTTGGATATTGGGGCTTGGAGTCACCTGGGATAGTGGAAGGTGTCCCTCCCCATGGCACATGGGTTGGGATAATCTTTAGGGTCTCTTCCAACCCAAACCATTCTGTGACTCAGAGGGACCAGGGCAGAGATGCAGCAGACAAAATCCTGTGCTGACATTTATGACACAATTTCAAGCCTCCATCCTATGTGTAGCATCTTCTGCCAACACAAAATTCACCAAGGCTGCCATCAGAGAAATGCAATTGAAAACTGAGAAAGACTGGCAGGCTCAAGAACCAGTTCTTTAAACCGCATCCTATATTGGGGTTTTGTTTCCTCATTCCACCAGCTTACTTTTACGAAGGCTGATTGTAACAACAGCATGAAATTAGGAGAGGGAGCAGAGAAAAAAGGGGGAAAAAAGGGGGGGAAAAGGGGGAAAAAAGGGGGGAAAAAGGAAGAAAAAGCACTCTGTTTAGATTGGGTCACATTGTGAATTTAGGTTTCATTTTTCTCTTAATTTTTTGCAAAGATTGGCCTTAAGAAGAAACACATTTCTGGAATTGGGAACCTACAACATGGTACAGCTTTCAAGACACCATGCCAAAGTGTCTCTTTAATTATTTTTTAGATGAATTTTCCTTGTTCTGAGCTAATGGGTAACAGACCATGTCACAAAAATCTTCCACATCCCTATTTATTCAGCAGAGGAGAGCTTTTTCTAAGAGTTTTCAAGGTGTCTAAAAAATAAAGGCAGAGACTCCTTGGAACAAATGCCTACAGGCTGTAGGCACCTACTTCAGGCTCACTGGAGCCCCATTCAGCCCAAGACTTCTCATTTCAACTGCAATTTAAGATTAAACTCAGGATGCTCATGAGGCAACACCCCTGTTTGTGTTCCTGTTCCCAGAGCAAAACCCTAAGAGAGCTCCCAGAAACCACAGGTACAGCTCCAACAGCCCTTTAAAATGTACAAAATAAACCTGCTCGAGCTATTAAGATGTTTTTGATGTTGAAGATCACTGAGTGCATGAAAGTTAACAGATAGCCCTGAGTCGTGTTCAGCCAGAACAGCCATAAGAAACCCTGGAGCAAGGCATTTTTGGCTTTAAGAGGCGCCAAGGTCCATGGCAGGAGGGACTGTGGGAAGCTGGCTGAGAAAACTGGCACTGGGAAACTCTCAGCTCCTGCAGGATCAGCCCTGACCTTCAGGAAGCCCTGTCAGAGCACTGTGTTGGTTTGGGACACCCCACACAAGAGGGGTGCCCCAAATTGGTGTTGGATGCTGATGCTGGGGAGAGGGAGCCCCAAAGCCCCAGCCAGCCCCGCTCTGAGGGACAGGGTGGAATCCTTTTCCACAGGAAATACAACTTTTCTCTAACAGAAGCCTTCCCCAAAAGGGCTGCAGAAGCCAGCCTGCTTTTTGTTCTCAGTAATCACTTTACCAATATTTCAAAGGCATTATGTAACTGAAACAGTGTAAAGTTATTGCTACCGACATTGTCAATAAATCATTAACATTTCTTAACAGGAACAGCACGACTGTTCATGTCATGGCTGTCTCATTCACTTTCAAATCAAAGCTTTCAAATTAAATATTCATTTAATATTAAAATATTAATGCAGTCCCACTGTTTCTGTAATATTAATTTCTTATGGCATTTCCAGGCAAATGCATATATTATGAACTTCATCTCCCACAGGAGGTCCCTCAGCCTTCCCTTTCCTTCTTTCAGCATTATCCTGATCCCGGGCCAGGAAGGGACTTCAAGAGGAGGGGCTGCCTGATGAAGGGGAAGCAAGGTGGATAATTTAACTTCAAGTATCCCATTCCTCCCCTCCCACACAAGCTCCCCACCCTTAGATCAGGATATCGAAGGCTGCCATTATATCTCCCGCCTCCAGAATGAGTCATTCATACATTCAGCAATTCCTGTTGGAAAAACAGTGAATGCCTCTGTCACCAGGGCCCATTACAGAAATTAAACTTTGCAAATCATCAGGGAGGGGCAAGATTTGAGGCATTTCAAGGCACACTCCTGGTCTCCCCAGGCTCGGTAGGAGCAGAATTGATTTGACAATAAGATTTTACAGCCTTAATGCCTATGGTAGGAGGAGACACACACCCAGGTGGGAAGCAGGTCAGAGGAAAACAGTGCTGCTCTCCTGGATAGTTACTTCCTTTTTTTTTTTTTTTTTTTTTTTGNNNNTTTTTTTGTGGTGTTGGTTTTGTTTCTGTTTTGGGATTTTTTTGGGGGGTTTGTTTTCGGTTTTGTTTTTAGGGGGGGGTTAGTGTTTTGTTTTGTTTTCTGGTGTTTTTTTGTTTGTTTTTGTAGGGGTTTTTTGTTTTGTTTTTTGGTGCTGTTGTTGTTGGTTGGTTGGTTTTTGTTTAGGTTTGTTGTTTGGTGGTGGTGTTGGTTGGTCGGTTGGTTGGTTGGTTGTTTTTTGTTTTGGTTTGCTTTTTATTCTTTAATTTTTTTTCCCAGTGGTGTTTTGGAGGCAAAATGACATGGAATGGAAATCCAGAGAGGCATTTCCATGCTTGTACCACGGCTCACCCCTTGTCCATCTGGCTCCTGCTGGGTGTGCCTGTGTGAGGATTCCCGGAGGCACGGAGCTGGCAGGGAACCTGTGGCACCCCAAGGAAAGCTTGGGGCTGTCAAGGGTTTCACTCTGGAGCAAACAATTCTGCTTGGGAGGATCCAAAGGAAAAGTTAACAACATCCACCTACAATTTGTCAAAACAAAACCCTTCTCAGAACAGCTGATTTTCCCCATAGTTATGCTGGTTTGGGCTGGGGGAGGAGTTAATTTTTCTCACAGTGGCTGGTGTGGGGCTGTGTTTTGGATTTGTGCTGCAAACGGTGTCAATAACTCAGGGAAAAACTTTTTTTTATTTGTTATCGCTGAGCAGCAATCACCCAGCAAGGCCTTTTTACACTTTTACTCTTCCCCACAGAGGCCTTTTGTGCCTCTCACCCACCAGTGGAAAGGCTGGGGGTGCCCAGGGAACTGGGGGGACACAGCCCAAGGGACATCCCCCAGCACAGGGCAGCAGGCTCAGCACACAAAGCTGGGGCAGAAAGAGGAAGAGGGGAACACTCAGAGCCATGGAGTCTGTCCTCACCTTGTACACACCAGGCTCTGCTGTCCTGGGAGCACCTGAACCCCTGCTGGGATGGGAATGGATTCCTCAGTTTGCTTTGCTTGTCTGCATGGCTTTTGCTTCACCTATTAACTGTCCACATCTCAACCCACGAGTTCCTCTCCAGGCTGGCAATCAGGGACACCTCACTGTCCCAGGCCCCGAGAGATGGAAATAAAAGTGAGTTTGGGGGGAGCAAACTTGGGGTAAATGACTTCATTACCTGAAGCAGTAATTGGAAGATTAACCCCCAATATGCAAATGGACCAAACTTATAAAAGTGTGAAATCCTGTGACCCATTGTCCATTTTAGGTGTAGGCCCTGGGGGGCTTCATCTGCCCAAAATGTGCCTGAAGGCCTTCAATAAATAGAACTGCTTTTTATTCCCTTGATATTGTCTGGCCTCTGTTGTTAGGCAGCCCCAAAAAAGCATCAGTCTCACTTTTCCTCTTCCCATTCTCCCCCCATCCCCACATGGGGCTGGGAGGGAGTGGCTGTGTGGGGCTGAGTTGCTGGCTGGGTTAAACCACAACAGTTTACTATAATTACTTCTGCTGCCTGAAGCTTCCTTATCCCTCCTCCTGAGACCATTAAACCTATGCTGCTCTTCTTCAGAGCAAGGAAGAAAAGCTCTTCAGCCTTTAGTCTTCTTGGTATTTTCTTCACTCTTTCCTTCCCCACTAATGAGACATGCTGGGGTTTGTTTGGGGTTTTGGGTTGGTTGGTTGCTCTTTTAAACCAAGGGTATAAATTCTGCATAAACTTCATTCACTTGCATTCTACAGAGGAAGGGAAATTATTTCTTGTCTCAGTTGGCCAATGGCTCCAGACCTCCCTATCTCTACATCGTTTCAAGGCCTGTGGGGTCTCCAAGACAGGGGCATCAAGGTTCCACATCAGCTTCTAACAGGACTGGACACAGGTTGCAACTGAAATACTCTGGTGCTGGATTTCAAATTAGTCGTTCGTTGCTGACGTTAAAATGATGGGAGATTCACAGAATCCTAAAATGGTTTGGGTTGGAAGGGACCTTAAAGACCATCTAATTCCAACCCTACTACCATGGGCAGGGACACCTCCCACTGTCCCAGGCTGCTCCAAGCCCCAGTGTCCAACCTGGCCTGGGACATTTCCAGGGATCCAGGGGCAGCCACAGCTTGTCTGGGCACCCTGTGCCACGGCCTCCCCACCCTTACAGGGAAGAAGAAAATTCTTATCCAATAAAAAGAGGAAGAGGTGCCAAGATCGAGGTACCACATCTCTGTGTCCTTCTAATCCTGCTACATGCCAAGACTTTGTGTTTGGATATTCCCGGCCTGAGTGCCCAGTGGGATTACAAGAGCCACTTTCTCATTTATTCTTAGATACAAGAAAATTTGTTTGCTCAAAAGTGTTCTTGCCTTTCTTTGAGGTTTGTCATCACAAAGCACGTTGTAGAAGCCATTTCATCACTTAGGATTAAATCCATAAAGGTCTATCTTTGAGAGTGCTAAGTTTTGGTATTCTTACCTCTGAGAGAAGAGTCTAGAAGCTTGGTCTGCCTAAGGGTTCTTCTGTGTATCAATCTTTCTTTCCATGTAAATCCCATACAGAGATCATCTCTGGAAACTGCATTCCTGGTACAGAAACTAGTGGCATGACCAATGAATTTAATATTGGAATTGTGTATTCTTAAATTCCCATGAATCACATACCAGGGTACAGCCATCACCTCAGAAAAAGCAGAGAAAGCCACCAGTTCTGTCAGGAAAATCCCTGTCCCAGCCACCGTCCCTTCTCTCACAGCCCTGCCCCTCTCCCCTCTCAGCAGCCACCTCTCACTTACCCCCCATCCTTCTACACTCCTGCCAAAAATTCTTCTTCCACATCCAACCCCAAATCTAACATTCACCTCTCCTCTTCTTTCCCGTTCTCTAATTGCATCCTTTAACTCTTGTATTGTCCAACTCCTCCACATTCATTTTCCGTCTCCCATTACTCTCACTTTCCATTCTGCCCCCCTCATCCTTCCCACTTGTAAATGCTATCTGTCCTTCTTTAGATACCACTTTGCCCTTTCTCCTTTCTCCCTCCAAATCAGCATCCAGCCCCTGGAACCACTCCCTGCCTATTTTACCTTCTCCCTCCAAATTTTTTCCTAAATTTTTTTCTTTCTTCCTTTTTTTTTTTTCCTGATGCTTAATACAGAAGGAGCAGAAGGAGCATTCTGCTGCATGTGGCTCTGAGCAGTCTTATAATCAGGCTAGGGNCTTTTTTGAAAGTCCCTGTGACCATTAAACCACCACACTCAGCAGTGAGTTTTTACAGCTCCTCATAAAGCCTCCTGCAGTCCCATTATAGTTGACTGAGGGAATAAAACATGGTTCAAAAATAATCTCAACTGTCTCCCATTACGGATTTCCTCCTGTGCTTCTTAACCGGCTTAAAAAAAAAATCAACATATAAGAAGCATTCTGTCCCCAAATTTCAGAGCAGTGCCCAAAGAGGACAGGAGAAGAGAGAGCAGAGCCTCCAGGGCAACTCCTGAACCCATCATGATGGTTATCAGTCCTTGCCCAAAACAGGGAGCAGATAAACCCTCCCAACTGCTCCCCTTGTCCTGCACCACAGAGGTGTCCAGCCAAACCTCTGCATCCCTCCAGGACACCTTGGAGTGGCACTGATCAAGTGTTTTTGGCCAGAGATCATGGAGAGGAAGGGACTCTAGAAACTGAAAAAGAAAGCAAGCACAGGAGCAACTTCAGGCACAGAGGCCAGTGCTGGAACAGGCTCCAGGTTTGGCTCCAGGAGCAGGTGGCCAAAGGCAGAGCTCCATGGATGTGTTTTGGGATGGGTGAGCTGCAGGAAGTGACACAAACACCAAGGGTGAGTCAGAGCCACACCTCACAAGGGGCTGTCCCCAGCTGCTGTGCACAAGGCTCTGGCCTTAGCAGGATTTTCTGGGTTGTGGCCAGCCAAGGCATTGCTGTGAAGGACATTAGGTGTAACAGGATGTTTTCCCAGAAAGGGCTCAAGGCAGGAGTTAGGTCATTGCTTTGACTTCCTTTCTTCCACACCTCCACCAGAGATGAAAATGGATCCCAAGGTGGGAAAAAACTTTGAACATGTAGTCAGCCACTGACTCTTCCTCTTTTTGAGCAAGTTATTTAGAAGTACTAATAATTGCATTAGGGATGAGCACATTCTCCAGCTCTCTCTCCTTCCCTAACGCTGGTGTTTCAAATAGACTGTTAGTTAGACCAGATTTAAAGGATGTCACAGGCAGCTTCGATGATAAATACAGGTGATTGTATTCACTGAAAAAACCCTCTTTAAAATAATGATGTTTATAACATTATAGTAATGCTTATAACATTATTCTTTGCAGTTGTGGCAGAGAGCAGGAGGGTGACAGACCCATATCAGAAGGTGGGTAGCATTAGCCCAAAGTTTCTCTTAGAATCACATAATCATTAAAATTGGAAAATACCTCCAAAATCAAGTTCAACCTTTGACCAAACACTCCCTTGCCCGCTAAGCCATATCCCAAAGTGACACATCCACTCATTTTCTGAACACTTCCAAAAATGGTGACTCCACCACTTCCCCGGACAGTCTTTTCCAATGTTTAACCATTATTTCAGTGAAGAAAATTTTCCTGATATTCAACTTCAACCTCCCTGGTGCAACTTGAGGCCATTTGCCCTTGCTCTATCACTAGTTGCCTGGGAGAAGATTGATTAATGGTAAGAAAAAGCATAATCTTCAATCAATTTGTCACTTCTCAGCAATTGTTCTGCAAATATAAAATGCAGCCGCTTTCTGCAAAGGGTATTGTAATGATAATTATGATGGGCAGACATCATTTGGGGCAGGAACATTTCTTCCCAACACTTGGGAGTGAGGGGTTGCTCCCTACCTTTGTTCTCTAGATTTCTCTAGTTTGCTTATCCTTATATGCAAATAAGGACATTTTCCTTAGATCATTTACAACCCCCAAGAAGTTCAGAATTTTGTTTGAAGGACCATCCCCAAAATTCAGATGTTTTGCTGCTAAAGGCTCTCCACAATTCTTCAAAATTCAAAGGAAGGCAGGAAACTTTTCCTAGGATTTATGCCTTGCCCCTGGTTAACTCTGACATCATCTAAACAGCTCCTGATGTTTTGACATTCCTGGTGCTGAGAAGCCAAGAATTGCACTGGCTTATGGAAGCTGAAGCTTTCTGCAAAGGTAATGTGAATCTCCTCTAAAACATAAAGTAAATTAAAGCAAATATTTGGGGGAAAAGATACATTTCCTTTCTCCAAACTTGCACCACCTATCCTTAGCTGGCAGCCTGCAAGAAAGACAAGTCTAGACCTTCCTCCTGTGCCCTGTGTCAGCTCAGTGCAGGTTAAGGATGATGATGATCCACACGAAGCTGCCATGGCAGAGCTAGAAGAGTTATTGCAGCAATGAGTGGCTACTACCTAAGAGAAAGTAGTGAACTGTGAGCTATCAACAAATATCAGAGAGATTTTTACAACAGTGGTTAAGAAGACCGCATCTTGTAGCCAGGTAATGCCAAAGGTATATTTACATCAGAGCCTGACACTTCTCACAGTGCATAACATTGCAGTCCCCAGAACTCTCCATTTTTTTCCTTTTCCACTTTTTTGCCTCATCATGGTTTAAAAGCCCAGCCATCTGTTGCAATTACAGCACTGAATTACACCACCACAGATGGGAGAAAATTCATGAGGCTGCAGAGTCAAGATTTTAGTGATTAGGAAATCTCTGAATTATGCCCAACTGAAATTTGTTCCCCACACTACAGCGACATCACCAATGCTACAACCACATGCTCTGTTATCACATCATCCTTAGGGCTGCCCCACTCCCTGCACAGATCCCTGATCCAGGAGTGGACTGCAGAGCAAACAAAGCTGGTTTTGGCACATGAACATGGACAGGAGGCTCTTCCTCTGCCATGCACTGATAACTCAGGAGCAGGGGCTCCCAAACCAGGCAACAATGCACAGTTGGAGGATTAGCTGCAGATTTAGGATGAGAGAAATGCACGTCACAAGAGTGAGGCCCCTACTTCCTATTAACAAATGTCAAGTATTTTTGTGTGGATGTTTGAGAGTCTCACATTCAAACAGCTGTTTGTTCGGGCTTTTTTTTTTTTTTTAATGGGTAATAAAAAATAATTTCCTCCCAATTTTTTCCTGGAAAGAGAAGATGACTTTGGCTCAAAGGTTTAAAGAGATGAACCAGAAGGAAAAATTTCAGCCTACATGAGTAACTGAAAAAAAGTCATAGTTTTATATTGACAGCATTAGAAAATCATAACCTTGGCCATCGTCCTGCACCTGGCCCATACTCAGAAGCAGCTACACCTGAGGGCATTTGTTTTAATGTAGGTTTGGGGTTTTGCTTTGGTTTTGTTGAGAGTTTTAAGCTGCAAGTGGAATTCTGGACCATTCACAATTCCTCTTGAAGCTATATAATATTAAACTAATAGTTCTGGCCAAAAGAGATGAGAATTAAGAGAAAACAAAAGCTTTTGAAAGAGTCCAAATATTTCAGTTCCAACTTTTCCCAGTGAAGGGAATCAGTTTTTCACTCCATATGAAGTTTGGAGAACAAATTTACCTTCATCTATGTTTATAGCACTGAACAGCTACATTCAACCCTTTGTTTTGAGCTGCAGAAAAATTGTTGTCTAACTGGATGCCCTCCATATCTTGAGGGAGAGACACTTCACAGGGTGGCAAGGACAAGAGGCCATTGCATCAAATATCAGCAGAACTCTTCTGCAGGCTGAAATCTTTTCAAGACCTGCAGGAGCCTCTTTCCGGGAGGTTTTGCATACATTTTAAGGAGAGAGAAATATTTCCAAGACTCTGGTTATCTGAGGCTCTGCTTTCCCTCTTTGAGTGTGGTTTGGAAGACGCTTTGCAGAGGCATCCTCCTCAATCCTACAGGCACTGCTGTCTGCGTTAACACCTCCATATTTGGCTGAATTGCTGCTCCAAGGTACTTTCTGGAAGTTAGTTTTCCACTCCTGACTTCCACAGTGGAAGGAGTCTCTGCCCACCACAGGGCTGGAATGAGTTGATCTTTAAGGTGCCTTCCAACCCAAACCATTCCATGACTTGCAGCACTGACTGTTCTCTGCAAGGGCATTTTGGTTCATCTCTGAGAAGCTTCCAGGAGACTGGGGAAAAGATGTTCATTAAAAACATATCAGTGTGGTGTTTGGCCTGTCCTTGGAGCAGCCCAGAAATCTTTTCTTTCAGGGGTAGTTTCTTGTCTTCCAAAAGCTACATCAGAAGTTATTTTGGTTTTTCCTCTCTGGGAGGGTAGAAATTTCCCAAATTCATTGAATATCTCTATCATCCTGATTCTAAATTGAGCTACTTATTAACAAAGGCATGTGTCACCTTGCAGAAGAGAGCTCAGCTCCAGACTGAGGGAGGATGATCCTTCCCTTTGCCATGCAGGAGGCACTGGTCAGATTGTGCTCTACTATCAATGAACTCAGTCTGTTTCTCAGGACAAATATAAATTTTTCCATCAAGTGCACTTATTAGAAGTTTGTTTGCCAAGTGGAGTGGTGTTGCCTCCCTCCTTGATTATGGTGATATAAAAGTGTTTTGGTTTCAAATGAAAAAACAAATTGAATAGATTCCCTGGCCTTCCAAGTCTTGCAGGCACCTTTGGTAGGAGGTTTATCACTCAGCAAGGGTGAGGGGGAGGAAATAACTTTTTTGGATGTCCCTTGTTATGCTACGGACAGCGGATCATGCTACAAGGTAATCCACAATGAATTATTTCTGACAATGTTTTACAAAAGTGACACAATGGTATGCAAGTCAGAAAAGAGCTCTAGGCCAAACCCCTAGAAAACATAAATTGATTTATACTGGAGAAAATGCCCCTTTGTCTGTAGCTCACAGAGTTATTCATGCCAAATCATTTCATGGAGAAGTTTGGGCTTTTTTTCACATTGCTGGACAAGTTGCTTTGGGATAGTTTTGCTGGTTCCTGCGTAAGAGGAACCTCACGATCAGAGTCAGTCTCCACCCCATATCCAGCTGTGCCCAGCACAAGGACCAGAAGGTTCACTCACATGACAGAACAACAGGTGAGACCAAAGGTAAACCAAAGCTCTCTGCTTTTTATCCCAAAGGAAAAACAAGCCAAGTACCTGCAACACAGTGTGGCTTTTGGGGTGGCAGCCCCCAGGGAATGGATTCCATGTCTCCCTATCAACTTCCCTTCACCAGTCCTGCATCCATTCCTGCCTGTCACCTTCTGCCAGATCCATGCCCAAAAAGTCTGTGTGTGTGCCCATGGAATTCCACGGGCCCTCACTTCTGGGAGCTTAGATGGAACAACCATATTTCACTGGCACAGTTAAAAGAAAGCATTCCCTCCTTCTCTCATCTGAGACCGTAAGGAACATTCAGAGTGGGATTTCTTATCTCCCAAACATTCCGAGGCCTGGCCTGAAGGACATGGGCCCCGTCTCCTTGAAATAGCACACAGCGTATTACATCAGGCTCGCGCCTGTCCCAGGCTGAACTACGGAGTAACTGGAGAATGGAAAAACGCTGCCAGCGCCCAAGTTGCCTGTTGCCACCTCCCACTGTAAGCTCCTTATCTGGGAAATGCCTCGTGAATCGCATGGCAGAGTTTCAGCTGATGAGCCCCTGCCCCTTCTCGTGCCCATCCTGCCCAAAACTGCCCCCCATGGCATCGGAACTGACCCCAGGCAGGACAGTGCTGATCCTACAACCCCACAAGAGGAGGGTTGGGGTGAAGGGACAGCTCTGTGGAGGAGGATTGCCCTTTCTGGGCATTTGTAGCTTTATGTGTAATGCACCAGGGCTCTGATAAGGAGGGAGGGGAATGGTTATTTTGCCATCAGATGGAATAAAATTAGCTTAGGTGAGTAAGGGTGTCTGGCTGGCAGGCAGCCCATTTCAAATACAGCCCAGTGAGCTCAGCTCCACAGCCAAGAAAACAGAGGGGTTTGTACTTTAAAGTGCTTCGTTAGATCAAGTCCTCGTAGCCAAAGCCGAGAGAAGTCGGAGGGGGAGGAACGGGGTGGTGGCAGCTGGGAGTCTGGCAGCTGTGTGATCTCTGGGGGCTACAAATGAACATGTAAATTTCTATATTAAGCAGCAAAAGCATCTATTAGAGTAAAATTGCTCCAGCTTAATTGTTAGATAGGCATGTTTGTTAAAATACAATTTAGGCAAGATCGTATCATTCTTCCTCACTCAGGAGCGTATTCTCGATAACGTCGTTTGTCAGCAACTGCCTATTATGTTAAATAGCTGAGGAATTGCTGGATAACTTTCTGCTTAGATAATAACATTAAAGTTTCTCGAAGCATTTTAGAAGTCTGACTAATCTCGCTGTCTCTCTATTTTATTTTTCTAAAGTGAATTTAGTGCTGGTGAAAGGTTCCAGATTGACAGCCCTGGAGACAGGAGCTGATTGCTTATCCACATAATAGGTATGGTCCAGACAGCTGCAGTGCATGCATGGCTCCCTCCCAGCCACAGGCTCTGGTTCCTGCACCTTGCAGAGTCATCTTAAACACTGGAGAATGTCTTCAAGGCACTGCTGGATGGGTGATGGTGATGGGTGCTCACACAGGGCATCTGTGGTTTTGTCAGGTCAATCTTCTTGGGTTTCCTTTACAGACAGATATATGTATATGTTTATTTATATAATGATTTACCCTCCAGAACAGCCAGCAGGAGCCTAACTTTGTCTTACCCATCTCCTTTTGACCACTGAGGAAGCTTTGGGACTTCAAGCTCACAAAGCTGAAGCCATCCACGTGGCACACTCAGACATACAGGGAGTCTCTGTGGCTCGCTGACCATCTGGAGACTGACAGCTTTTGTGCCTTTCACCACTTGCAAGCAAACAGCCACGACCTCAAAGCAGTCTTGAAGCCCAGGCCTCGAGAAACACCTGCAGCTGAGAATGGGCAAAGGCATGGAAAACAGTCTTCGGTCAAAACTGCCTAAAAGTTGGAAAAGAGTCTTTGGTTAAAGCTGCCTAAAAGTGCAACAACCGCAGCCAGACAAATGACAGGGGAATTGTTTGCTTCTGACACAGAGCTGAAACCACCCGGGTGCCTGGACAATCATCTGCTGGACACAACGTTCAGACACCAACAACCCAATGCCTTTGAATGACAAACCAGTTACAGGAAACCTAATGGCATGTGCTGCTAAAGCTGTCCAAGTCCCTGACTCACAACCTCACTCCCCATTCAGCTCTCATTCCTGGGCATTCCCACATACTGAAAGATGGATGAATTAATGAGAACAATATCACCCTGCAGGAGACACAACAGCTTGTGGGAAAGCACTTGGTTAAGGGTGAAAGGTAGAAAAGGCATCTCTGGAAAATGCATTGAGCTAGAAAAGTCCTCTTTACAAATTGCACCGATACATCTTCTCCTGCTGGCAGCACTGGAAGGTCTCCTTTGGCAAATCCTACTCCATCATACAATCAGTTAGGTTGAATCCATGCAGAGCACACAGCAAACAAGCAAAGAAAGCAGCACATCTAAACAATTTGGGTAGATCTGGATGCTATTCCAACTAAATGAGGAGCATTTTTCATTTTGCTGTCATTCCTGTTCTCATCTGTAGAAATGTTTCCTCTCTTTGGATAGTGACATGGCAAGCAAAGAGGTGATGAACTAAACCAGGCTATGGCTTCTTCACAGAGGACAAGGCCTTTCCTCTCTCCAGCCAGCTGCCTCCAAATATCCACATCCAAGCTCAGTGTTAGCAGGTCATTTCTGCAATGAATTAGGGCAGTTTCCAGCATCAAATCCTTGTGACAGCCAGGGTGAAAAGCAATCCTAGGGAAAGCCATGCTAGATAAATGACCTTTACTCAACAATTCTTAGGTTGCTCTTGAGAAACTGTAATTATTGGAGGAGGGAGGAGGATAAACCACAAGCCTCAACAAGGAGAAAGGGTTTACGCAACAGTTCCTTGTTTTCCAAAATTCCCCCAAACAAACATCGCAGTGGCAAAGTCTATACTTTCATTTCATACTCTTTTGGCTCTCAGAGGGGGAATATCTAGATCCTCAGTCTTGTAAAGGTGTATGTACATTCTTAATATGTACCTTATGATTGCTGCTTCTCGCAGCTACTCCCAGGGTGCAGAGCTCTGTTTACTCACAAAAGCCTTTACAGAATTGGGGGTTTGTGTTCTTCTGTGCTTATTCAAATGCAATCAGACATTATCAGTTTCATTTCCTACCACTGGAACATTACAATTGCAAATAATTTCTCTTTCATCCCAAATATTGACTATTTCAAGGCACAGAGTGAAATTGCAAACATTGGAGTTATAACTCTAAAGAGCACACACAGCATAAGAGCAATGAGCTGAGCTCAATCCAGTCCCAAAATTGATTTGGCCACCACACTTTCGCAAATTAAGTTACGTATTTCCATGCTCAAGTGAAAAAACCAACATGTAACTTTAATGCTTAATATTTAAACAAAGTGCTCAATGTTTACACACTAAGTTCTTTTTTTTTTTTTCCTAAATTTAAGCATTTGCCTAACTTAGACAGAAAATAGTAAGAGGTGAACCTCAAACCATTGGAAGGTTGGGTCCAATTCAGAAGCTTATCCAAACGCCTTCTGTGTTTGAAAAACATTGGCTTGAAAACTTGCAAGAACATGAGTCATCTGGATGTCACTCTGACTTATTATAGACCATCAAACTTTGAGAGATGGTCCTCAAGTTCTTTCTGATCACCAGTTTGGCCATTGCTTTCAAGTTTAATGATGCTGAGTCACATCAATGATAAAATCTTCTAGAAAACCACTTTTGTCTGTTGGCAGAGCCACAGCCAAATGAGGTCTGTCTGAGCCATGCCCCGGGTTGCTCCCATCTCAGCCTATTCCAGTCCACCCTGGAACATTCCCCAAGGCTGTGGCTGATGCAGAGGTGATACAAAATTAATACATCTGCATTGGACTCCCCAGTCCTGCTGTCACCAGGGGTATTCCAGAAAGGCCCTAAAATTTCACCTGCAGCACCTCTCTGTCAGTTCCATTTATGTTAAGAGCCACAGAAAAATATAATCAAATCAAACCTTGTGGCTGATGCAAGATGTAGCTGTGAGAGAGTTACATAAAATGATGAACAACTACATTCACCCCAACTACACCCCAGCACTGGGCAGTGCACCATGAGAAGAACAGTTTTTCTCCAAACTAAATGTGCATCCACTCTGAGGAGAAACCTTCATGGTCTTATCTCTAAAGGCTGTCCAAAAACATCACGTGGATCTCTTGTTCTGTTAAAACTCACCAGTAACCCACCACGTTGAGGCTCCCATCTCTCTTTATCTGTTTATTGTAGGATGATGTGATCCACCACGAAAATCACAGCAGCCCTCATAGATCAATAAACAATTGAAATATTCTTAACTCAACGGTCCAGGAATAATAACCATTCTTATCACTGAGAGATAAAGGGAGACAAGAAAAGATAATAAGAGGATAACCAGGGTTTCTGGGGCCTAAGCAAAGCTTGATACCACTCAGAGTTTCAGTTAAGTCATGTTTTTTTCTGCTTTAGTCTAAGTGAAAATAAACCTGAGTGCTACTGAGTTAATAAAAACCAAAACCATCAGAGCAGAGGATGTTTTGCACAGAACAGTAAAGCCTGACTCTTAAAGAAAAAACAACCAAACCAAACCAAACCGAACCAAACCAAAATAAAATCAAATTTATGCTCCTTAAATACTGTATTCATGTCCATTGATGTTAACAGAACCTTCACTGACTTTATCATCCCTTCCGTCAAAATTGTTTTTCCTTTATGGAATTACCTAATTGGCACCCAGGCCAGCCTCACCTCCTGCTGTTGTTCATTTTAGGGCAGAAGATTCTTTCCACTGGCAGACCATTGGGTTGCTTTAACACAGGGAATGAGCTGGGGATGAAGACCACCAGGGTGGGAATTTACCTTTAGGTATTTCTGCTTGCAGTTATATCATTCCAAACAGAGACAGAAAAGACCAACAGAGAGAGCCAGAATGAAAAATAATAAATAAATAAGTGCCTTTAAGTAATGGCAGTAACTTAAACCAAAATTATCCATCACCTGTGATGCTCCTCCAGGAATTTCTGGACTCATTCCTCTAACAACTTCGGAGAAGAAACCCAGGCTATGAAAGGTCCAAAGCTGTGTCCTCTGATGGCGACATCACAGAGATCAAACCCAATTAAGGAAACCCCAAAAAAACCCTAGTTTTATTCCTGAAACCTCTGGTAAATTTTATTTCTGTGTCTTGAGGTGATTATTTTTCCTTTTTGATACCATTTTCAGTGCATGCCCTTCATCTCCCCTGTGGAGCCAGCCCAAATGTCACTGAGACTATTAATGGTGTGTACTTAACACACATACTTACAGTATGTTCATTCTCTGGGAGACTAAACATTATTGAAAGGTTACAGCATTTATTTTGATGTGTGTCTGTTTAACTAATTCTAGCAAATGTTACACAAACACAAAACGGGTTTTCCTTCTCTGTTTCTCACTAGCCACCCTGAACCAGAGGTTTTCAAACAGAAACTTTCCCTCAAATCAATGAGGAATTAGAAAAACCCTGGTGCCATGCTATGGCATATGGAGATATTTTGAACATACAGTAGAGATATGTAAAGGAGAAAGAAATATTTCATCCTTGCTCCCTGGACCCCTACTAAAGCCCCTTTCCACTTTCAACTTCTATCAACTTCTGGCTGATTTCAGGGGCCACCTCTCCAGCAGCCACATGATATTAGGAAAAATCAGTAGGTTAGTTCATCACTACCTTGATTCTCATTTAATGGAGGAGATTTGGATTAACTTCTTGTGATTCCTTAAGATTTTCTGTTTCCATTGGGACTGGACACAACAGCTGGTAAGTACAACCCTTTGTGTGGCCAAGTCCTGGCAAGGAACAAAACCATGAAGAAAACACCAAAAACACTGCAAACCACTGGTGAGAATTTAAGTTTTTGATTATCTCAGCTGCAGTTTAGAGAGGATCCAGCCATGCACCCATCCTTAACAGTTGCCACTGCTCTGCAAAAGTGGGATTAATAATCCCCACTGCAGTGACTAACAGCTCTATTGACTCTTAGGTGTTATTTCAAGAGAGACCTTTAGAAAGAAAAACCAAAAAACCACAAACAAACCCAACCAAGCACTTTCCCCCTTCTTACCTCAAACTCTGTATAAGACACAAAGATTTAGTGCAAGGGAAACCCCACCTCACACCTCATCTGACTGCAAAGAGAGGCGAGGGCATGTGAGGCCAGAGCAGAGTCAGGTGTTTGTGTTTATCATGTGCTTGTTCCACCTTGTTTCACTGCACCTCAGGGGCTGCTCCTGGGGAATACATCCAATGCCATCAAAGCAGAGAGCTCACATAAACACTGCTCACACGAAACCAGAATCAGAGAGCAGCAGCAGCTAATAGTCAGAATATTAGGAGACCTAATGAATAGGTTCCCTTAGTGTACAACCCCAGCCCAAAAATGCGACTTTCCACTGCCAGTCATCAATTAAATTCAGCGTCTTTTCTTTATGCTGGAACAAATTGGACTGACTGGATTCTTTAACCAAAAGGTCAAATGTGAAAATAAACTAAGGAAAACCAGGCTGTCCTTTCCTCAAGCATCCCACTGCTCTGACACCTTCTTCTTGGACTCTGAACTGCTCTTTTTCTCAGCAGCTCTTCTCCCTACAACCCTCTGCTCACTCTCTGGTTCTTACCTTCCTTCCAGCTGCCAGCCAGCACAGGCAGCTGCCCAGGCACTCCCAGACCTGAAGAAGCTGGAGCAGCAAGGAGATTTGCTGGTGCAGGCAACTGGGAAGGGTGTCAGAGACCTCAGGGCTGCCTCTAATTGCTCCCAGAGAGCCCTGTAATCCTTCCTGTGCCTTCTCCAAAGGGATCATAGCTGTGTCCTGGGTGATGTTATGGGGTAAAGGAGGAGCCTGGAGTAGAAGTAGTAGGAAAGAGCAGCTGGCTCTCCATTTCAGTCATTCTTCCAGCTCCTCAAAGTGTCCTTGAGTTCACACCCATCATGTCCCAGCCCTATCAGTAAGCCAAACTGGGAAGCTCTCAGTGCACTGCCTGCAGCCAAGCAGCCTTGGAGGAGGAAAGAGAATAGACTGTCCTCACCTGAACACAGCAATCCTTGGTCCTCGGGAGATAGCCTTGAAAGAAATGCCCTTCCCAGGGCAGACAGCCTCGAGATGCTCTGGAAGGGAGTTCAGCAGCTCCTGCACAAGCAGCCACTGGCATTTTCCTATCACCAGGGCTGCAGCCTGACAAATAAGTAAATAAATTAGAAACCTGAAACTGGCCATATCTCCATTCCTTGGCCAGTCCTCAGAGTAACAGAGAAGGTTCCACACTGTAGAAGAGGGTCACTGAGGCAGCAGTTTCCAGATTTTTTACCATTGGCTTCACTTCCACCTGGAAGGATCATTTCATGTGAACTTGTCCCAGATTTTTGAGCACCCATTGTGCCAGATCTGCTGAGGACACACCAACTTCTCCCGGGACCAATGCACAGGAGTTCACAGTGATCCTTTCTTATCATGGCATCCCATTCCCTATTCACGAAGGACATAGGGGGCTGGACTTGTGGGGACACCCCAAGCATAAAGAAATGCTGTTCTCTCACCTCAAAGGAGGAATGAACCAGAAAAGCACAAAAACTTCAGCCCAGCTGGGATAAACCAGGAACTATTCCCAAACATGACACCAAAGCTCCCACTGAAAATTTAAAAGCAAATATTTTCAGGATTCATTTTTCAATTTCATGCCACCTCTCCACTAATTACTTGTGGCCAGGATCCTGCCTGCCAAGACGTTACAAAACACTACCAACCCATGCTACGAGAGAAATGTTCGGGGGGAATTCTCACACAACAGCCCCACAGCCACAAGGCACAATGGAGACAGAGATACTGAAACAGCCACCCAGACTGTTCAGTGGACACCTCTCCAAAGCAGCCCCTGGAGTGTCCTCCCTCTCCTGTCCCCCTGTTTGCAGCAGGATGAGCCCTGGCAGAGGCTGTGCTGCACGGTCTGTAGGGCCCTTGGGGTGTCAGAGCTGCTCAGGCAGAGGAATCAAACAGCTGCAGAGTTTCTGACCATCTCAGCATAACAACCCCGAGTCAATGCGCGGGGAGGAATGCAGAGACCTCGACGGTGCCTCTTGACACTCATCTGTTTTTTAGAGTCAACTGGCCTGAACTCCTCTGAAAGCTATTAGCTCTGAATGTCCAGTCGAGGGCTGTGTTCTCTGGGTGTGCTTTAATTCCAAAGTAAACTCTTTTGCCTCGAGAAACATGCAACACAATAAACTAATTTGAGTTGAGCTTAGTGTAATCTTTCTGGGCTTTTCGTTGTTTTGATCTGATCCCAGAAGTGGAAGTCTGGTTTAGGTATTGTGGTTTTGTTTTGTTTTGGGGTTGAGGGGTTTGGGTTTTTTTCACTCTTTCTGGGATCTGCTCTCCACAAGCCAGATTCCTGGATTTGACAAGTTCTGTTTTATTCTACTTACACTGCCACCTGCACAGCAGAGAGATTTGAAAGGCTGATTTCTCTGTTGGTAAAAGCAACAATAAGCAAACAGAGAGCTGTGTTCATGACAGGCTGAAAGGAATTCTAGCTTCCTTTCTTCATATTTATTTACAATGTGTCCTTCCCCATTTTCCTATGCCGTATTCTTGTACCTGGCCAATGCTTTTCCTCCATACGGTGCACTTAAGGTGTTCTCCTCACACATGAAATTTGTTCAATAATCTTCTTTTTCTTTTGCACTTAGTAGTTTTGCCACTGCCTGTGGATGATATTACAAGGAGCACATGGTACACAGGCTGCCTCAGGGCCACTGCTGTGCTGAGCAGTGTCACCTCCCTGTCCTCTCACCAGACCAGGAAGACCCAGAGACTGCAGCAATCCCATCGAGAGCCCGGTGATGTCATCTGATGTAATTTGCCCGATATTCAGACAAAATGAGGCCAAACTTTGCCAATGGTGAAGTGACTCATGTACAGAGAGTCCTGCACAGGGTCAAAGGGAGGTTCAGGAGCCCTGATTCAGGATCTCATGTGTGGCTGACCAGACCACAGCTCAAACAGGAAGGGTGGGGAGCAGAAGAGACGGAGCAGAGAAGGAGTTTCACTGCAGCCCAGACCCAGCAGCACCAGCCTGGCTTTTTAGGCGATAAGCCCAAGGTACACACTTCTGCTGCAAATTTTAATTTTGGAAACCCAAAGGTCAAGGGATTGGAAGTTTTACTCAGCTCTGCTGAGGTCTGCCAAGCACTGCTGTAACAACGCTGCTTTCTGAGGATGTTGCAGGCACAGTAACGCAAAAGGGAAACCAATATTAATAAAACAGAAACAAGGAATCCCTTCATATAAAAATAACAGCAAATAATGCACTGTAGAAGCTATTTGGCAAGGTGAGATCTGATGTTATAATTCAGTGGGATCTTCTAGCCCAGTGTAGAACTCACAGAACTTCTTAGGAAAAACAGGGTTTTCCTGGACTTTTCATCATTTCATAATTGTATCACTATTTAAAATAAGTCCATGAAGCAAGAACCTAAAAAAGTAAAGTCCAACTGTTTCTAAACATAAGCAGGTCCTTCCCTTCAATCTGTGTACCCTTCCCAGTCTCTCCAGGTTCCCTCCCTCCCTATTCAGATAAACCAAAGTGAATAAGCACACCAGGATGCAAAAGCAGAACAAAATTACTAAGACTCTGATGTGTAATAATATGTCTGTACTGTAACTAGACATAAACCTTTTAAAAATTCAAAATAGGTGACTCAAAGTTATGGAGAATTTTCCAAACACCAGACGGAACAAAGAACCCCACATTAAGATATTTTCAGTTAAGGCAATTGCATTTAAATAAAGCTGCTTATTACTGTAATTGCAGAAAAGCTCTACAATGTAGCTTGGCTTTGATAAAGAGGCTCTGCCTGAGAAACATCCAGTTCACACTGCCTTGATTTGATGTCTGTCTTGCTCCCAGTCACTCATCTTCACTCACTGGAGAACAGAATCATAAAATGGTTTGGTTTGGAAGGGACTAGAAAGATCATTCAGTCCCACCCCTGCCATGGCAGGGACACCTCCCACTGTCCCAGGCTGCTCCAAGCCCCAATGTCCAACCTGGCCTTGGACACTGCCAGGGATCCAGGGGCAGCCACAGCTGCTCTGGGCACCCTGTGCCAGGGCCTGCCCACCCTCCCAGGGAACAATTTCTTCATAATATCTAACATCAATTCCCCTTCTTCCAGTTTAAACCCATTACTTGTTGTCCTGTCACTGCAATTCCTGATGCAGAATCCCTTTCCAGATTCCTTGCAGCCCCCTCAGAATAAGAACAAGACTACTATTTCAAGAAACTGCAAATTAGACGCTGTTGCAAAAGAGCTTTGATTTTGGACATAAATCACACCTCCTTGTGAATATTTTAGTGCCCTTTGGTCTGCAGAGAAGGAGCCAGTGCCAGCAGGTAGGAGGGGACAAGGACACTGGTATGCTGCCGATACTGGGTAAACCAGGGACTAAAAGCTTGACTTGTTAGTATGAGCTCAGTGCAGGACTGAGACTCAGAATTTAAGTGCCAGACATGAGCAGAATGCTGCACAGCTTGTACTAGATACACACCAAATCCCTCAGCAAGGCAGCTTCACAAACCAAATTCTTCTACCATTATCAACTTTTAGCTAAAGAACTCATAGGATGACCCAAATCCACAAACTGCAGGGCAGAGAATAACTGTATTCAGTATCAGTCAATCAGATAGGCCCTAAAATACCTTTTTAAAAAAGAAGTAGTGTAATTGAATATTCAATCTACAGTTGACAAAAGATAACTCCACATCAAGGTACTCCTGGAACACAAGAATGCCAAATATTCTGCTCCAGGCCTAATCCTGATTAGGTGCCTTAGGCTAAAAGGAAATACTTTTTATTTCTGTTACAAAACATGTATAAACAGAAGGCCTGGGTAATGCAATGTGAAAACCCCTGAGCAGGCATTCCAAGATTTACCCCATTAATCATAAATTACTAAGAAAAACAAAATATAGAATAGCTCGCTTTGTTTCCTTTGGTTTCTGAAAGAAGCAGCAGCCACAAACACGTAGGTAGATGATAAACCCGCGGTGATGGTGTAGAAATCACATCCAGAGTGTGCAGGGCTGATTGTTCCTGGGGGTGGCTCACTTCCGAAGGGGAGGGCCAGGTTGTGCAATGCCTCCTTTCCCAGGGAAGGATTCCCAGCACAGCCCTGTCCCCTCGGCAGGGCTGGGAGATGCTGCCAGGAGCGTGGGGAGCTCTGGGTCTGCCCCAGCCCCGAGTGGCTCCGGCAGGAGCAGGGCCTCAGCTCCCCTCCTGCAGCTGGACAAGCATCCAGCTCACTTCCCTGCCAGAGCAGGTTTGTCTTCGAGGACATTTTCTAGGATTTTGTCCAGCTGCTCTGAAGAAGTCCTAAACAATGGGATTCCACCCCTGGCTTCATAGCCCAGCACCTTTTGCTTGTAAACATTTCCCAATTACCAAAATTGTGTTTCTCCCCTACTTTGCTCCTTTATTGACTGTCTCTCTGGTAAGGGCATGGCACAGAATGAAAGTCCTTCAGGGTCTCCTAGTTGGGATGGCAGCATTTTATCCCATGGTGACAAAGTTTCTTTTTTAAGGAAATATGTACAGGATTTTGCTCCAGGAAAGCAGATGTCCCCTGAACCTTTATGGTCTTAGGAGAGCTTGGTCATCAGCTCAACAGGTCTGGAAAAGTTTGCTGCAATTGCTTTTTTCAGTCCTACCTGACACCTTGCCCCCTTGATTTTAAGAATGGTTGGGAGCTTTTCCCTCTCTTCCCTATACATTCATATCCCTCAGGGACATTACACTCTCACCTTGTATTTCTCACTGCCTTTACTTTACAAAGCCTCCTTTGGCCATGTCATTCCCAAAGTATTCTTTATTTTATTTTATTTTANTCTGGATTTTGAGTTCACACCCAAAAGGCCAATGCACACAGTGCAGCTTCCTCAGGCACTTTATCAAGCAGTTCTCACCACAAGGCTGTATGAATCCTCAAACTCTGATTGATAAATAATGCATTCCAGCAAAATATAAATCCATTTCCTCCTATTAGCTACAATTACAGCCTAAAATAGTAATGGAGGGATCAGGTTACTAAAGCAGCCACACTTTCATTAAGAGCATTCACCATTCACGTCGCACTTGGAGTCCAAATAGGATAATTTCACATTCACCTTTCCTTTGGTCATCGTCTCCCTCCACTTATTGGCACTGAGAGGTTTTACCCGGTTTTCTCCTGCACTGCTTCCAGATCCTTGTGGGGACTAATGACTGAATCAAGCCTTCCTTTGCCTGGGTTATTTAATCCCACCTGGGCATAATAAATGGGAAATCCCCAGCTCTCTTTACAATATTTGTAGCACTGGGACGCTTTTACGACATTATTACAACTGGAGCATTGTTGTACCTTGAGTTTTTTTAGAGAGGTCTCACTACAAGGAATTTTCTCTTGATATTTGGCCTGAGTTTTACTTATTTTCCTTCCGCTGCCTACAGATTTGCTTCTGTTGGCTCAAATGAGACATTTCTTGTTTCTCTCTAGTATTTATGTGTTTGAAGATAGTTATCATATACCTACTTAGTAATTTTAAACCAAATTTAACAATATTTAACTCTTTTTAATCTTTTACTCATAAATCATCCCTCCCTGGTCTCCTTTGCCAATGTCAGGAATGTTTTCCTACAGTTCCAGGAGAGAAATATGCCCCTGTTACAAAACAGCTTATATCTGATTGCAGCAAGAAGAAAAAACTCAATTCAGAAATTACAAGAAAAGGAAAGCTGAATATCCTCTGGCAGGTAAAATTCCCAGGAGCCCAGAGCCTCATGCCTTATGTTCCCTGCTTCAAAATCCTTAAAGAACCTCAGAACTAAGCACCGGCGTCTCAAAATACCCAATAAGGCACCTAATCATTCATGTCACTTCTGACCCTTGCCACTTGAGATCAGGGCACTTCCTTCCTTGCACTTTGTTAAATGTGTTTTTAATCTGCTTAAATTGCATGAAAACATGGCACAGTGTGAATGGGCGCCCAGCCCAGGGGACTTTTTAAGGGCCTTATTACAAAGGTGGCTCTCTCCCTCTGGGTCAGTGAGATGGATTGGGCCACATCTTGCCTCGACCTTGTTTAGGGTCTGAGCAAGGGAAGGAAAGTAAAGTCCCAAATCCTTTGTTCACGTTGCTGGCCATGTGCTGCCTCCACCTACCCTGGGATTTGCTGTAGGATCTGGCTCTGCCCTGCCACTGGAGCATGGCCAGTGCTGCCCCAGGACACTTGGACTGCTGCTGTCCCTTCCACCACTGTCTACAACACGTCTGGGAGGCAGAAATGTTTCTGTGTCGCTCTGCCTGTCCCCAGCCCAGGGGATCCACACACACCCACACCACACACTTGTGCCACTGCTGCTTGGGTCCCTTCCCACCTTTCATCCTCACTTCTCTCCAGGCATGGCAGGTAGGGACCTGAGTTCCCAGGGTAATTATTCAGTAAAACAAACCACTCTATCTTTCCTTCCCTCCCGCTCCCCGCTCCCTTTTTAAAGAGTTAATTCACTGGATTTCCATCTGCCATCAGCCAAACATTGCAGTACAACTCTAAAGACAAAACAAGGGTTTTTTTTCTTAGTACATTTCTCCCACTGTTCACTTGTTTATAGGATTCAGTCATTCTCATCGAGCCAAACCTGGCACGACTAACTCTGATCCCACGTTCAACAAAATCTCTGCTGTGTTTATATATCCAGGGGGACTTTTCAGAGGGGGAGAAAAGCACCTCTAGTATGTTAATTCCCAAGGACTCAACGATTAATGAACTAATCTTATTACACGTGCCGGGGGCGGAATCCTGGTAGATGAAACCTGAGCTAATGAATTAAAGCCCAAAAACTCCTTTGGCTGCATAAACGTGCTTTTAATTTCAGCTAACCTTTCAATAATAATCCTTCAGGATTTTTTTCCATGATGCTTATACTTTCTGAAGATATGTGACTCCTCTTGGATACAAGCTCCTTTGTTATTTTATTTCTTGGAAATATTTAGCAACGTCCCAATAACTTTCTTGTTAAAAGTGTATTTGCCTTTCCTGTCCTGAAGGTTGTAGCTGAGTTTTCCTCTCTCTATGGAAGGCCCTTGGCTTTTTACTGAATTTTTACTGCTGGGAGTAAACACAGAATAGGAGAAATGTTTGCCATATGTTGATATAATGGTCACATTGTGGGAGGGGAGCAGAGAGGAAGGCTGGGCCCCTGACATCATGGTAGAAGTGCCCTTTTTTCACAGTTAAAAGTAGGTAAATAAATTATGGTAAATAAAAACCAACCTGAACTTTCACTGAGGACTTCAAAGGAAACTTAAATACCGTGTGATTACAGAGGTTGAAAAAAGCTCAGTTAACATTCCACAGGTTTAGAGACACTGGTCAGAAAGACACTCACATTTGGAGCAACTTATGTTCACACAAGGACACCTAAAAAAAGGTCACTTTTTCCTGTGAATACCTTAGATGTCATATTGGACATCTAAGCAGCAGAGGAAACACCAAGAGATCTTCAAATATCATTCCCATTTCTCTATTTCTGTTCAGTATAGATCCTTAGTGATCTCCTTTGATTCACTGCCTGATTGTTGTCGCTCAGAAAGCACACGGTAGTGTCTTAACCCTTCTGAATATTCCCATCATAAACCATGATTGATCTAAGGACCTGTACCAGAACATATTGATTACCTGCTGCCTTGGTCTCTATTTGAAATAGTTTGAAAATTTGCTCTGGGAGCATTGAAGAAATTTTATTTTCTTATTACGCAATACAAGAGGTCAATGAATAATAAACATGAACAACCCTCTGCCTCAACTTCATCCATCAAACAGACTGCCAAAGGGTTGGTAATTTTACCTTGATTTTACCTTCCCTGGCTATTTTACACCAAGACATCAGTTCCCGTTGATGTGCCAGAAGCCTCTGCTGCCTGTCTGGGGTAGGGCAGTGGTGGGGAGGTTCTGCACCCCTGAACCCAGCAAACCCCACAGCACAGCCACACCAATCCCAGCAGCTCCAGCAGCACTGAAGAAACCCTCTCACTCGACATTCTCTGCCCTGCCACACACATTTCTTTTTCCAGGCACACCACTACAAAACATCGCTTCTAACCATATTCCTCTGCTACAGAAGGTCACTAATAATTTTTTCAGGTGGGACAGTGGCCACCCCAAGCCCTTCTCACAGGCATTGTGTGGGCAAACAGTGTTTATTTTGTTGGCAGCCCCAAGGTCTGAGCCCCCTGTGCTGGGAGGAGGATGGTGGGAGAAGTCAAAAGTCAGTGCAGGCTTTGGCAGGCTGGTGGCAGCTGACCTTCCTCCCAAGACCTACACACATATGGGTTTATTCCACATGCTGCTGTTGGCTATTTCGGCTATTTTTTCCCCTAGATTGCCCCTCTATCACCTCCGTAAAGTAATACATGAGTATGTGATGCCTCAGAATTTGGATGGGGAGATTGCAAGGCAGAAAAAAACCCGCTATTTTGAATTCTGTGGAAAAACAGGTTATAGATTCTATGTTTAAATAAAGGTTAGAACAATAAAACGGCTGGGTTTTTCCACAGTAACTCTCACCTCAGACAGCAAATGCTGAGTAACCACTCAGCCCTCCTCGCTCGCTCCCTCCCGCGCCCCGACCGTGGGGCTCCGGCTTCCCTCGTGTTTACTGAACGTCTGCAGCGATGGCGGGGCAAAGCCACAAGGCCGCTCTCTCTCGGAGCCCGTTCCACTTTGTCACCACGTCAGAAAAAGCACAAAAAGGGGGAGGGAGGCAGGAGCAGCCAGCTAGAGCCAGCGCTTCCACACGCCTCCAGCCGCGATGGGGCACAGCGGCACTGCCAGCCAGGAGCGCGGCAAAAGGATCCCTGTGGACACAAGAGGGGCACTGCCTATTTTTAGGCAGCTGGAGTTTCCACGAGGATTCCTAAATCTCTAGTTTCATTAGGGTGTGTGGGGCTTTTTTAAGAACAGGTCGTTTAAAGTTGTGGTTGCGCTGTTCTACTTCTTTCCCTTCCACGGCGCAAGGCTCGGAATAGAAATAACAAACTGATGAAATCAACGTGTGAGCCCAGCATAGAGCAGGGATAAGGCCTGGCCTAAATGCTGAAACCAGGCTGAAGAATGAGGGTGCCAGTGGGGTGTGGCCTGCCACAGGGACAGGGTGGCAGTGGCTGATGATGAGTGGCATGTGCAGTCCCCGGCCATGGCCAGGTTGGTTCAGTGATGGACTTTCCCTGCTCTGGCCTGTTTTACCCAGGCCACAACAAATTCAGATTTACCCACTCCAGCCACTCACAGTACAAAGCTGACTGTTTCCCATATGCACACGATTTCTGTACACTTTGAGATAAACAATATACATCAGGCCCAAGCTCTCACGCCAAGAACTGCAACGTTCTCACTGGGATCTCCCAGTTTTAAGGCTCACACAGCACTTACAACTGTGCAGTGATTTGGCTTGTCAGCTCACTGGCATAGCCACTTGTGCACATTACCCTCCCGACCCCAAAATAACAATTCCCCCCCTTTTATTTTTCATTCCCCCCTTCCTTGACGAGGCTAAACTGTCTACTTACCGTTCCCCACACAGCAGCAGCAGCTGGGAGCATCTGGCATGGGACATATGGAATTTAATTTCCCGATATTTACATAGATTGAAACAATTCCGACTCCAGACTTCAGAAGGCCCATTGCAGCAGACCTCAAGGCAAAAGCTTTCAGTTCATTTCATTTTCCTCTTCTTCTTTTGGCAAATGAGCTGGGAATACCAGTTTAAAGTCTGCATGGGCCTTAGGATGTTGAAAGATACTTGAGTCCTTGATCTATAAGGCTTACAGGGTAAATGCTGCTTTTTTACTTCTGGGGAATCCAAAAGGACTTTTAAGAGCCCTAGCCACTTTAAAAATATCTTTTTTCAGTGACCTTGAGTAGGTTTGAAACAGTCCATTCGAGAGTTTTGCACATGTGGCTACAGATAAAAGTTGCTTTGGGAAAAATAAAATAACTGAAGGGAAATACTCGGTCATACAAAGGAGAATGAAAAGGGACACATCTAGTGCTGAGTGCAGGGCCAGCGTTGCTGCTATGCTGCTGTTGAGCAGAGAGTTAAATGAGGACTTGCTCCTGAGCAAGACAGATGTTATATGAAAATGGCAAAGCAAAAATGTGGCTGAAGCACCACACTTCTCCAAAACAGTTGGTTGTCTTTACTTTGTCTGTCAGTTGCCATCCATGACATTTCCAATAATTGCAGAATCAGAGACTTTAGAGGTGGCGGAGTCCATTATCAACAAAGAATTGCCAGGGATGGCAGCACACCAGTCCAGCTTTGCAAAATCCCTCTAAAATCCCTCTTGTAGCAACATTTGAAGAGAATGGTTTAAAACTACCACCTTATTTTAGGGACATCCACAAGAGATTCAACAGCTAGAAAATCTGAGAAGATGGCTCATCTTCTTTATGGCTACAAGCAACCAAATTCTTCAGATGGCAGTGGTGCAAATACAAATACCAGCAGTATCAGTCATGGAGCTCCTCCAATGTGCAGCATCTGAGGACCTCACACGTTGAGTCACAATTTGCCAGTAAAATCCCAGTGGCTGAGCTAGGAAGATACTATGGTTTCCTGGGAGAGCTCATCCAACAGAAAATATGTCTTGCTGTATACACATTTTTTTAAGACCACGGTAATTTTTTTGAGTGCGTCAGGACAAGGCCAAAATAGGACTTGGATCTTCAGATTTAGATTCTGAATTTGGATTCCTATGCACAAAACATTTCTGCCAACCCTAAAGGCACCTCACTTGGTTCCTTTGAACTCCCCAAGCTCCTCTTGGTTTTGCTTCTTTACTTGCTCAGCTGTGCCATGGAAAATGGTTTAACAACCTTGGAGTTACAGCTGGAACTCAGGTCTCCTGTCATTGGCAAAGACACTCTTACAAGGCCTCAGGTTTTGTTTTTTCCCCCTCTTCCTTATCCAGTGACGCCTGCATTATGATTCAGAGACCAGTAAAACCCACTGCCATACCGGAGAATGCACCCAGCACAGAGGAACCAGCTGTCTGGTCAAAGATCTTTCTAGAAAGAAGGAAATTTAGGTCTGAATCCTCCCAGGCAGAAGAGAAAGATGAATGGGGGTCTTCAACATCCTGGGTAAGCACTCAGCCACAAGGGTGGTATAGAAGGAAGGGTCACTTTGGGGAATCTGACCCACCATGAGAATCAGGTCTTTTCTTTTTTTCTAAAAAAATACCAGTCTCTGGTAACTGTTCAGGTACAGCCATCATCAGTGAGAGTTTGCAAAACACAAGGCAGATTTCCACTTGTGCTGAATTAGAGCAACTGAGACTGGAAAGGAGTTTAAAGTCCCCACTCCTAATTGCTTATTTAACTTGCTTGTTAAATTTGATTTTGTACTTGTATGCCAAAGGATCTCCTTGTTATGGACTTCTAAAAAAAAAATCTAATAATATATAGGGTTTTAATACTGTGTTTGTTCAACTTTTGTTGCTCTATTTAGAAGACCTTATTATACTTTTATTGCCATTAAAGAACTGTATACTCCTTATGATTATTTTACAGGGCTCAAGACAGTTGATCTGGATGCTGTCTTATTAACTGTACCAGGTGGTAGAAATACCATTTAATCCTCTTTAATATCAGTAATTCAGACTACATGGCAAGGCTGACCTCAGCATCTCTCATGGCCCAGGAGGAACTACATTATATCACTGCAACAGGGGTCAGAGATGAGAGTGCTTTTGGCAAGGGACTTTCACTTTGTAGATGAAACATCCTGATTAAAAATGATGCTTCCTGCATAACACTGCTGTTCTCAGCTCACAGTTTCCAAACCCACAAAGGCTGCTTTCTAAAGATGGGTAAAACGATCCCTCTATGGTTTATGTAATATATTTACAGTGTAGTTTTAAGGTTTTCAGGATGAAAGTTACTGGAGTGCAGTCAGCCTTTTTGGACAGGTCATTTAGCACCCAAAAGCAGTTGGCACTGAGGAGGGCTAAAAAGCTGGAGATACCCCATGGCTGCCCTAAAGTGGATGCATGGGATTTACACTCTCTCTTAGCTTAGTTCCCAAACACCATTTATAACATTAATGCATTTTTAGTTCCCAAACACCATTTATAGCATTAATGCACTTGTCCTCACAAATCCATTGGAGGCAAGAATTTTAGAAGGCAAACAACCAACCCAAGAAGTCAGAACAAACCAACTGAGGAGGCGATTGAGAAATGCCTGCATGCCTTCACTCTCCTCACTTGATTTGGGAGATACACCAAAGAGCAGACGAAGGTCTCAAAAACCACGTCCTTTCAGAGCATCTTGCTTTTAGGACTCAAAAGCTGCATCTCTTCCTTTTGGCCCTCAAACACCCCTTGAGCAGCCTGAAACTGCCAGCCAAAGACCCCGCAGGCCGTTGTGGCGGAGCAGGGAGGGAAATGCCCGTGTCCCGTATCCCAGCCCCTTGCCGCTTCCTCCCACAGCATCCCTGGGACGCCACGCCGGCCCCACCGCTCGCCCTGCATGGCATCACGCCGGTGGAAACCCCACGGCACGGGCAGGCAGAACCAACCCCCAAGTATCCCCAAACATTCCTGTTTGTCCAAGAACAAGAAATTCGAGGCCGGTTTTCTGCGAGCCTTGAGCCCCAGAGTAGACGTGAAATGTAGACTCTATTTTCACAAGTGTTCAGCACGCAATCTGTGGAGCTCTTCTGAAAATCTGGACCTTATTTAGACGAGTAAATGAGAGCCAAGCTCTTTTTAAAAAAGAGGGTTTAATAGAAATGTCTGCCGCCTCCTATTCTTAGGCCCCTAAGTAAGTGGTGCTGGCTGTGGTGGGAGCTGCTGGTGCATGACTGGTGACTGGCTTTGTCATCCCAAGAGTTCTCCTGGGTTGCTAAAACGCTCATGAAAAAAAAAAACAACAACAACAAAAATGTGCAGGAACGGAGCAGACAGAGGGAAAAAATCAGCTTCACGCTACAGCAAATGCTCAGGGAAAAAGTTTGCATAGGTCTAAAGAGAACTGGTTAAAAGTCAAACCCAAGTACTGCTCTCCTGGCAGCTGAACATGGATTACAAAACTCCATTGCCTCAGTTCACTTCAGAATTGTCTCAGCTACTCATTCCTGTATCAGTGGGAAATTTGGAAGTGACTTTGGATTTGCAGTTTCCTTTTGATAAATGTATTAAAAATACCAATATAACAGCTTTTTATATCATAATAAAAATACATGGAGTATTAAATCCTGCCTAACTCTTGCTGACTTGGAAGCAAGTTTGCATGCTTTCCTCACATCCAGATTCGATTACACTAACTCTTAACGTACAGCTTTGCCAGAAATGTTTTTATTAGAAGAAATTGCATTTGGTCCAGAATGTGGCAGCAGGAATGATCTCTGGCATGCATGGTAACAGGCTTTTTTCACCAATCTGAAATCTCTACATGGGTCTCTAATTTCACTCAGAATTGAGTTGAAAAATTGACTCTTGGATCAGCAAGAGATTGGACATGATTATAGGTAATGCTGGACTTTGGAAGTCTTGGACAAAACACTTTTGGCCAATAGGCTTTTTGCATTATATTCCTCAGCTCTCTGCCAGAATGCACTCACATTCACTCTGGACTTGCCTCCTCTAGTTACTAGTGTGTATTTTATTCCTTAAAACATCTTTTTTAAACCCTTTCTTTCCCAAAATAATTTAGTTGAATCTGGAATTGTGCTATCTATCCCTAACAGCTCTTAGAAATATTGATAACTTTGTGAAGGGCTTTGAAGTAGCAGCTGTGAAAGATATTGCAGAGATGAAAAGAGATTGTATGACTGACTGTCTTGCCTTTTTTTTTTTTAATTGGCCCACTTTGTACTTAATTTAGTCAATCAAACAGACATCTTTCCATAGGGGTTTTTGTCCATGCACCTTTGGCATCCTACACAGACAATATAAAGTGACTCAATGATGGGTTTGAACAGCAAATGATGATTATTGCATTCATCTTGCCATCATATGCATAATATTAAGTAAAAAAAAGTACTAGAAACATCCCCATTGCGTTTCTGGAAGTGGGTGAAAGCCAAGAGAATGTATCTCCATGCATTTGGCACAGTGATTCTGCAAATCTCCCTTGGACAGCAGTCTACTACTACAAAAATGAGGCAGTTGCAATGCAAGACTGGACTAAACACAGAGCAGACTGAGCTCCACCTAAATCTGACTCAATTCTGCGTGGTTGTAGACTCTGAGGAGGCTGCAAGACCTGCAAGTAACTGCAAGGATCGCGTTGGGAGTTAAGATTAAAATGAAGGACAGATTGAGGTTTCTGTAACCAGCCAAGGAAGCCTAGGTCTCAATCTTGCTGGATTCCTGAGGTGGGCAGAAGACACTTTAATTACATGATCAATACAGTTTTTAAGTAAGCACGGAAGCCACAATGACTCTGAGGGCACAAACATCATTTGAAGGGTAAAGTGAAATCCTGTTGAAGGAAAATGAGAGATCTCTGCCTCACAGAAACTAATCAATGCCTTCTCAGTCTCCTGTGTGTTAAGTTTAGAAACATTTGAAGACATCTCAAATGGAAGTGCTAAGAGAATTCTGCCAAAGCTCAGCAGTTTCCCAGATCCCTGAGAGACTGTGCAGTGGAACAGTCGATCAACAGCAATGAATTCATCTTCTTGAGGAAAAACAGGTGCCTGAAACATAGCATTGCTTTTCGAAAAATCATGGGACTCCTCTCATGCAGAACAAGGCTTGAGAGTGGCTTGTCCCCTTCTGCACAGGCTGTTGCTTCCTTGGACAAATTAATGAAGATTTTCACTGAGAAAACTCTCGAGCCAATATCCCAAGAGAGAAATTAGACTGAGATGCTGCAGCAGTGAATTCATAACCTATCCTGTCTCTACCAATTAAGCTGATATTCCATAATTGCAACATCTACAGCAGAGAAGATAAAGGAAGAATATAAATGATTCCTGTTGATATTTATTTGTTTTTTTAGAGAAAATCTTGAAATAAACACTGTAGTGAGAAGTTTCAGCTACACTATTGTTTCAAAAGAAGATCAAGATGGAATTCATAAACCTATTCCAGAATGCCCTCTAACATGATTAAGGTACCCACCTAGATTTGACTCAAGGCCCAGATAAAGAAGACTGAATTTGAGTCATCTCAATCCAAGCCACTGGACAGTGATGGTTTTGGATGGATGTAATTGGATCCTTCCATCTCCCCCAACCTGAAAAATGTTGAAAGATTTAAATCTGAGAAAAAATGAAAACAAACATTAGAAAGTCAAAAAAATGTTTTCTATTGAACTGAGTTCTCATTTTTGGGCCAACTGTAACAAAAACATTGTAGAAGTACATGAGCAAAGCCCAGACTTTTCAGGCTGGAACACAGCACTGGTCCATCAAATCCAGGCCATCAGAGTCCAGTCCCTCGTGTGACATCTGCATCATTTATTCACTTGCAGAAATCTATCCCTCTCCAAACAACAGCCACTGTGATTTTCAGCAGTTAAGGGATGCCATCACAGTGAAATGCAGAGCACAGGTGTCAGAAGGAACAACTGCAAAGTTAATACAGGCTCAAGAATTTGAGAAATTTAGTTGATAAGGTCAAAAAAAAAGGCAAGCTGGTAAAGAAGAGTTTTTTCCAATATGCAAAACCCTCTGAGTTTGCATTTCCTCTTCCAGTCTTTTTTGGGTTCTGCCTACTTGGGAAATAAAGTCTTTGTGGCGTTATCAGACCATATGTGTGGAGAAAACAGCTCCATCCAACTCAACACTCCAAGTCAGTCCCAAAAAGTCTTTATATGCCCAAAAATATATATATACATCCTTGGCCATGCCCCATGAGGTTTTGCTGAGGCTTTGAATAGAGACAGTAGAAATTTCACTAAAATTCAATAAGATCCCAACTTCTTTAGGCTCCTCAAAATACCCCCTCTAAGTATAAAAAAGTCAATGTACTTTTTCCTTCGCAGTTAATTTCTCTTACCGAAAACAAGTCCAGAGTTAAATTTTATGGACTACAGGTTAAGGGCAAACACATCAACAGAATGATAAAACATGTCCCTCCCAAGGTGTCCCTAATTCCCTGCGATTACAGAATGAGGACACTGCAGGTTTTTATTGCTGATGCACTCCAAGAGCAAGAAATTTTCTCTGTACTTATTGAGAATGATAAAGATGCAAGAGTGATTATTAACGTGCATCTCATGCATTTGCAATTATGCAAATACTCATGCAAATGAAACACAACCTTTGGGCTCCTGTCATGTTGCCAATGCTTCCCTCTGTGGTGCAAATTTTGGATGTACTCCTTGCTTTAATATCAGGTCTTACACACAGGGCTCAGATGCCACAGCATTCTAAGCATCATTAATGGCACGGGGCTCCTTGTGACTTCACCAGGTGCTCAAGACTCTTCATACCATCCCCAAGTCTCAAAACTTCTCTTGGGCAGGTTAGGAGGATACAGAACTCCCCTCTTGCAGAGGGATCTGTGAGGCAAATCACTGTTATGTGAAGAAAAGCAGACAGCAGTGCCCCAGTTTGCTGACTCTGACATCATTCAGATTAGTTAATGCTGTGGCTCCCAGTGAAGCTGGAGCGTATGCCCACCTTTCTGTTTAATTAAGGCACAAAATGTAATTGGTAATTTATTTGGGGGTTCTCCTGGGATGCTGAAGAGCAGAGCTGCTAAGGAAGCCAAGGCTTTGCAGTGCCGAGGTGAGGCTCATCAGAATGCACCTCACAGCGAGCTGCCCTGGGTGTGCAGGAACAGCTCTCCTGCTTTCCCCCAGCCCAGGAACTGCTGAGGCAAGATTAACCCACCTCCTAAAGGAATAGATGTGTTGGGTTTATCTCTCTCCAGCCACTCACACATAGGAAATCTTGATTAAAGAGCATGTTGTTGTAAACTTCCTGCAAGAACTGCTGCCTGTACATCGAAATTATTGTACTTACATCACCCCAGGGTGGGGGGAGCCATTTTTGGGACAGACCATGATCCTCTACATCCAAAAGCCAGGAGGGGCTGGAAGCATGTCCCAGACAGGTCTCTTTGAGGGTGAGGGGCTGATTAAGTGACTTGGGCTGAGCCTGAAGTGGCACAATGTCCTCTCTTCCATTCTTCAACCAAAAGCACAGGTGGACTCGACACACAAATCTTGAGCCATTGTTTATTCCAAAAGTTGTGCAAAGCACAAGAAAGCATAAGCAAAAGGCTTCTTGTTTCACCAAAGCAAGAACTCCTCTGACTTTTAGTCACTGCTCTGGTTCAGTGATGCTAGTCCTGAAAAGAGGCAGATGGAGGTTGGTCCTTTGACTCAAGGAGCAGTGAAAGCAAAGTGAGGAACAAGGAGTGAGTAGGCACATGATGTACTGGGATTTTTCCCTGCAATGCAGTCAGTGCTGTGCCTTCCCTCTCTTCAAGAGGTGTTGAAATCCAACCTGATTTGATTCCCATCAAGAAGTGCTAAGTAGAACTCCCAGATCAGAAATGTGCACAGAGAAAAGCATGGCCTGTGAGTACTTGCAAGGTGACAACTGCTAAGGCAGTCCCTGTACAAGTCTCCTACACATCCAATGCCTAAGGATCATCCCCAAGAAGGGAAATTTTCTTAAGGGACAAAGCAAATCAATAATCCGAACAGGGGTTAAATACCAAAAGGCCTAAAGAAATTAACTGAGAAAACATTTGGCAGAATATTTTAAAACTTTCTTTGGTGACTCTGGGACTGCAAGTGTGGGTGGAGGTGGAGAACAAGCCCTAAAGAAATCCTTTCCCAGCCAGTTATCTGTGAGGCAATGTCAGTGCACAAAGTTTTCTACTGTGCTCAGGACAGCAAGGGACTTCAGGTCCTAAGCCAGGGCCAGGAAGGATTGTGCAAGAGTCCTCTGGACTGTGCTCACTTTGTCCCTCTCATCACAGCACTGGTGGACCAGCCCCTTATTTGTTTGGGTCAGAAGTATGCTAAAAGTTTCTTTTTAAAGCAACCTGGATCTGGGAAGAGCTCCGCTCTCATAATATCCCCCACAATTAGGCCTGGTTCCTAATTCCTGCATGTCTGGAAATCTTACCTTGTTTCTTTAAAGCCCATAACACCAGTTTTCCCTCACAGTGCAGGGGTGACCAAGAAGGCTTCCACACTCCCCTCATCCCATCAGCTCAGGTAAAAACAGACCAATAAAATCAGTGACAAACTGAAGAAAGTAATCCACATCCTTTTCATAACTTTCCCAATCATTCACCTTTTAATGCTATTAACACTGAGGGCTGTTGGGTCACAGCTCCTTTCTCTTGCTTTCCCCTGGGACTGCCACAGTGCTTCTTGCTCCTCCAATAGTGTCACCACAAGTGACTGCCCGGGCCATCATCCATCAGCAATGCACATACACATGGGGGAAGGAGGAAAAAAAATGCAGAAAAACAAGCCAGGAGCCAAGAAATCCTTCTCACACAAAGACCAGGCACACTGCTGCCAACTGCATTTATTCAGGATGGTGTCTTCCTCAGCTATGCAAAACAGCTGAAAGGAGAGCACCATGCACCGGGCAAAATTCTTCATGTAACAGGATGTCATCAGTAAGGCCAGAGACATCAGACATGTGCCAGATGACACCAGAATCTGAGCTCTGAAGCACTGGCACACACCCGTCAAGACAGTCCCTTGGATCAACGCAGCTCAGCGTGTGCTGATAAAATTGTCATAGGTTGAAATTCAGGAGAAACTGGCTCTGTCTGCTGATATCCTTTGTTGAGTCTACACTTCACAAAATATGCAGTGGCACCATTCAAAGCACGAGCAGAAGAATCCATCATTAGCACATGCTCAAGTAAAGGAGATGATTTTGCCCCCACAAACCCAGGTGAAGCAGTGGCACACGCTTGCTTAAAACTGTCAGAAATGTACTGCCTGCTATAAATCAGCGCTTGAAATTCTAGATTAGGAAAATATCTTACTCTTACACTGAGCATCTAAGAACCTCTGTGTATTAAAACTCCTGTTTTTCCTGTGTCCCTTAAAAATATATCAAGATCAGAAGAGAAAAAACAGGGCACAAACCAAGATTTTGAAAGTTCTTCAAGGTCTAATTTCAAGAAGTTATAGCTCATTATTTGCATTTTCAAAGGATCTCAGAAACAGAAACAACCATTTTTTTGGTCCCATGCAACCAACTCCATTAGACAACCATTCTTCTTGTCCCAGCAAATGGTGTGGAGTGCTGAAACCATGAAAACACACGGATGGTTTCAGAACATAGGGTTGGGAAACGCCAAACTTATTTTCATCAAAACAGTTGAACTTTTATAATTTTCCCTTTAAAAAAAAAAAAGAAAAAAAAGAAATAATCAGAACTTTAAACTGAACCCCCTCAGATTCCTTCCCTTTCAGAAGAGTTTGATCTGGTCCAAATCAGCCGGCTCAGCTCCTACCACCTCCTGTTGAGACAAGACCTCACGTTCATAAAGAGCCTCAAACATGCAATGCCAGCCACATGGACTTGCTGGAAAAAAAGTAAAACTTCAGGAACCAGAACAATGCCAACTTCAGCCTTGCAGCTCTTTCAGGTTCACTTTCAAAAAGGAAAAGTAACAAGCCTGGGAAGCTGCATTACCGCAGGCACGGGTCCCTCAATATGCATGTGAACTCAAGTAACCTCCTATTCATCCCGGCCCTAAAATAGGAAGGCACAGTTCTGGACAAGCATATTGATCTGGATTCCTGTAACTATCCCTTTGAAACACAAATAAACTATTGTTAAAAAACCCCAACAGATCTCAGTGTGTGCTCTGGTTCCTTTGCAATGTGTACTATCTGACTACAATCCATCTTGGCAGTGGAGCAGCTACGCAGACGTTCTTCTGAGCCAGCTCTAATGTAAAGGGATGCCAAGTATGTCTTCCTTTTGTATTTACAGTAATAGTCTCAGCTTTCCCCACCGCTGGGAGTGCTGTTGGGGATCAGCTGGCAAAAGTACACTGATCTGAAAGGACCACTGTAATTCCACTTGAAGCTGAGCTGTTTTGCAGGGGTTGTCGGCAAAGACCTTCTCCCACATTAATCTGCAACAAGTAACGTCGTGGTGCTGTCACTGGCATGGAGCTGACAGCAAATCCTATTCCTGCCTCCTCCCAAGCTGGACTATCTGTTGACAGACCCCTGGCCTCAGTCTGGCTCTCTTACACTGGTCTATATTTGGAGCGAGGCTCTCTGGCATGTCTGAACTGTGCTGTCTGCTCTGGAAATGGAAAAACAAGGGTGATCTATCACAGAAGCGGGTGCTTCAGAGAGGCAGGTACACAAATGTTGGAATCAAAGAGTGCTAGAAAGCAGCTGGGGTATTCTGGAACCATCAAGGAGTGGGGAGGGATGCAGTATGTGCACCCCATCACTGAGAAGCCTGCAGATAGGGCTGGTTTGTGGTAGGAAAATTCACCAGCTTTAGGGCTGCTTCACACTGCAAAGCCTTGAGCAGGCCTCCAGCTGCCCTGACAGCAGGTCACCTCGAGCAGCCAGGGCTGCCAGTGACAGCAGCACTGACAGACACACAGGCCACTGATTCATACTGATTTAATGTGATCACTGATTCATTAGAGTATCTGGGTTTAGGAGAAAGGTTTGGTGCTGATCACAGAACCCCAGGATGGGGCAGAGTGGAGGGGACCATAATGGGTCATTGGCCCAAACTCCCCACTCAGGCAGGGTCATCCCAGAGCACAGGGCACAGGGCTGCATCCAGACTGTTCTGGAATATCTCCAGTGAGGGACACTCCACACCCTGTCTGGGCAGCCTGTTCAGGGCTCGGGCACTGCACAGGGAAGAAGTTGTACCTCTTGTTCAGGTGGAACTTTCTGGGTATAGTTTCCTGCTGGTTCCTCTTGTCCTACTGCTGGGCCCCACAGAGCAGAGGCTGGTCCCTGCTGTGAGCTCTCCTTGCAGACCCTGACAGACACTGATGAGGTCCCCTCTCAGTCATCTCTTCTCGACTGTCTCCTTTAAGACCTTAACACTAAAAACAAGAGCTGGAGACCGGTTTTCCTGATCTATGGATGGGCCCAAAGGTGTCAGCACTGCCCCAAGCAAAGCACCTGAGGGGTTGCATGTGACAGACTGTGGGTTTGCCTGCAGGAGAACGAGCTGCTGGTGGGGGCTCAGATTTGGCAGACTGTGGAACAGGATTAGGATTATCATTTTTCACACAACATAGATGAGCAAATCTGCTCTAGATCTTTGGGGACTTGCTGCAGCTCTCTTGCACGTCTCTGTCACATCTGCACAGATGAGCATTGCATTCTCTCTTCATAAAACAAATGGAAGATTACTCTGCATAGGAGCCTGAAGGAGGGAAAATTTATTTTACGTTTCCAGGATATATTCCTGGGTGTCAAAGCTCTGCCCAAGACATTGTTGAACAATCACTCAAATCTGTGGAAAAGAATTGCAAGGAGTAATTTCCCACTGCTAACAGCAAACTCAGAGAAGTTTGGAGTACAGGAAGTCTGAAATCACTATGGAATCACAGAATGGTTTGGGTTGGAAGAGACCTGAGATGTCATCTCATTCCCAACCCCTTGCCACAGGCAGGAACACCTTCCACTGTCCCAGGCTGCTCCAAGCCCCTATGTCCAACCTGGCCTTGGGCACTGTCAGGGATCCAGGGGCAGCTGCAGCCCCAGGGCCTCCCCACCCTCACAGGGAAGGATTTCTTCCTAATATCCAATGTAAACCTGCCCTCTGTCAATTTGAAGCTATTCCTCCTTGTCCCATCACTCCATGTCCTTGTTAAACATCCCTATCAGGCTCTCCTGTAGCCCTTTAAAGTACTGAAAAGTGCTCCAAGGTATAAAAATCCATCCCCTAACCTCTGCCTTAAAACAGGGCACAACCTCTATAAGACTGCCCCGTCTTCTCAATACTGTAGAATAATGAACCATTTTTGCCACAAAGCTAAAACTCCCATCAGGATTTCCGAAGGACTTTGTTTGTTTTTTTAAGGTGATAATTCATGTAAATAAACCACCCCTCATGACCATTTAACATTTAACTTATTATACCATTATCCTAATTTATATTTTGTTAAGCCTTAGGGGATTTAGCTGAGAGCACAGATCCATTGCAGCAAGTGCTATAAAGACACAGTAGAAAGCAGTCCTTGCTTCAATGAATTTACAGTCTGAATAGACAAAAGGCAGGAGAAAAGCAAAATTATTCTCCAGGCCCCACCAAAACAGCCAATAAACTTACCCTTACTTCCTGCTGACTTGTGCTCCAGAACGTCAGCTTTCATTAAAAAAAAGCAACAACAACAAAAGCCATTTCTGGCTCCTGTGGTTGTAAAAAGACTCATGAAGACACATTAAATCAGTGCAATCTCATTCACCCAACTATGCAAATTATTTTAGAGAGAGACACAGCCATTCATCTCTGACAGGGAGCAAATAATTACACATTTCTGCAGCCCCAGATTTCTCCACTGCAATCCAGCAACTCTTAATCCGTATCTCCCTGTCTTCGTCCAACCTGAAGTGGTGACTTATTCTCCAGTTTTCATACCACCAATCCACAGGAATATGCATATTTTCATCACTATTGACATTTGACATGCAGTCAAAGGCAAAAAGCTCTGTCTGTCACAGCTGGTGTCCTTCTTCCCTTCTGTAGTAGAAGCACAGTACAGTTAAAAGAGGAGTTTGAAGTGAACTGGAACCAAGGCCCAGGAGAACAGGCCAGTGGGAATGTGCAGAGAGGGAAAAAAAAACACAAGGAAAGCCTCCACCTTCCACAGCAACATCCCCTCCTGAGAGCATGTGTCCATGAAACTTCCAGTCTTGGGGACCAAGGGAATTACAAGGAAAGGGAACAAAGCAACCATGTTCATAGAATCACAGAATGGTTTGGGTTGGAAGGGACCTAAAGATCATCTGGTTCCAACTCCTGCCACGGGCAGGGACAACTTCCACTATCCCAGGTTGTTCTGGACAACCTGTGCCAGGGCCTCACCATTCCTATTTCTTCCTAATACCTCATCTAACCCCGCCCTCCTCCAGCTGAAGGCCATTCTCCCTTGTCCTGTCACTCCATGTCCTGGTGAATGGGACACTGCTCAGGTTTGTACCACATGACATGGAAAGCATCTTCGAGCATCCCCATCTGCAGAGAGAGCTTGTGTGACTTCAGAGTCAGCTCTTGTGCCAAAACTTGATCTTCCTGAGCGAAACCAGTGGTGTCCCACTACCTCATCCCCTTTCCCACTACCACATGTTGTGCATTAACAAACTCCCCTACTCATGCAAGTATTGAGAGCACAGACAGGCCTTCAAACAAAACCAAGCCCCAGCCTCGTCTTCTCATCTTGAAAGGACGTGGCCAATCAAGGTGGTGTTGGGAACACTGAACATTTGGGAGCAGACTGGTGCTTCCCCCACCTGCTGGCACGCTCCAGGCAGATCCAGCTCTGAGAACTTCACCTCCCTTGCCAACAGGAAATAAATCTTGTGGTTTTAGAGTTGGAGAGCGAATCCATATTCAGTTAGGAATTTATGGTGACTTTATGGATCCCACAAATGCTTCACTACCACCATTTTCTGGAAACTGTACAATTCCTGCAGTTCATTCACTGTGTTCAATTGCCTTTTTTTAAGGGAAGCACTTCTAATTGCTTTTTTACAGATATGGGTTTCTGTAAAGAATAGAACATGCTCATAGTGTATAAAATGTTACCATTGCCTTTTCAACTATATATAGCTTTAATAGCCAGTTTTAATTTCCCCAGAATATTCTGCCCAAAGGGTCAAATCTGTCCCTCCTGTGACTCAATGGATGAACACGAAAATGTATTTGACACAATAATCCTGTTGCTAAAATTCAAACAAAATTTTCCCATACAATTCCTACCATCTCACAAGGGTCCTTTCCCCTCAGCTGCAGTGAAATGTTGCACTAAGCACAAATACCTGTGCAGGCTGCTCTGATTTACAGCCATGCAAACAACTGTTACCAGCCCCTGCATCCCCTTGGCTGTTTGTTTGTTGTTGGGTGGGTTTTTTTTGGCTTTAATATTGCATCAGATTGTTTCACTCTTTCCCTGGGAAGCATTTGTACACGTTTCTGCACCACAAACACTGCAAAGCCAGTATCAATTTTCTGCCTCTCTATTAGCCCCTCTGGTACCTTTACATTAACCCAGAATGAATCACTGACCTCCCAGTCATTTCTTGCTACATCCAGCATTTGAGAAATGGTGTAACTCACATTTTGGAGCAGGCCTGGTTCCTGCAGACGGGTGTGATGGCTCACGCTTCCTCTGAGGACTCAGCCCCTTCACACAGCCCCTGGCAGCTCCCTCCCTTTTTCTCCCAGCTCTGCATCCAGTGTGCTGCCAAAAAATCTCCACTGCAGCCAGTACAACGCACATAAGGGACGGCGAGGTGACTCCAGTCCTCCCAGCAGCTTTATTTGTTTCCAGCAAACAGGGGTAGCTTGGAGTGTCAGCCCCCAGGGCCAGCTCGGTGTCCTTCTATCCAAATTGCTCATCTTTTTCATCAGCCCACTCTGTTGCCCTGTACGAAGAGAGACACGTGCACCCTGTGATGGGGACAAAACCAGACAAAAGGTTCAGCACACACAAGCTGAGCCAAAGTTTAACAAGCTGTCCATCCATGGAAAACTCTGGGCAAGCTAATAACAAAAAAGAGACCTTAAATGCCTGTATTAGAGCAGTAAAATGTGAGTTTTGTTTAGATTGTAGCACACTCAATGCCTCCTTCCCAGGGGTGGAAGGAATGTGGGAATACACAGGATGTATCAGTGACCTGAGGATTCAGATTCTGCTTGGTCCCATCCTGCCAGGCCAGCAGAAAAGAAAAACCCAGCAGTGTCTGCTCTTCTCACCAGGGACCCAGAGCAGACAAAAACCCTTGACAATAAAGACTGAATATTTGTTGTCTTCCTCTGCATCACCACCAGGTATCTGCAGAAAGATGCATGTCATACTTGTTGAATTCAGCATCTCCTCTTGGCCCTAGAAATGTCACCCTCAACCCCAACAAACACTGTCCCAGGTGACTCTTTCCTTCGCTATGGGAATAGAAGCATCAACACAGAGAGTCACTAAACAACCCACAAAGCTGGAGGTTGTCAGCTAGGTGTGTGCCCTTGCATACCAGAACACAACTGAAAGGAAATTCTGTCACTATTTCAGGAGCAATGAAAACAGCAAAAGGGAACAAATTCATTTAAACAAAATAACAGGGCCTAGGAGAGAAAATACAATTTTTTTCCATCTTCCTGGGCAGAAGTCTCCTTATTTCATCGGCCTTACTCACTCCACTCTCAGAAATGTTGCTATCCCCACTTAACTCGTGAGAAACTGGGGCATAACATAAGTGAGTTGTTTTTGAAAGGCCATGCAAGGTTTGTATGGCAGAGCAAGAATAAAATATTTACGGCGTTAAACGCCCAGGCCTTTTTTCCTTCAGGCACTGGTGGGCTGAGGTATTGACTTCTCCAGCAAATCAGCCCTGACAACTCCAGTAAATCTGTCTCACGACAAGGGTATTAGGATCAGCCCACTACAAAACATGGCATAAATCTGTCCCTTACAGTCTGAGAAGAAGGTGTGGATTTGGGTATTAAAACCATTGAAATCTCCCATTAGAGACCCCCAAGCCTCATGAAACACATCTGTTCCTCTTAGGGCCTGACTTTCAGATCTCTGAGGTCCACACAAATCTTAATTTGAGTTAATGCATTTGGAAAACACAAGACTGAGATTCAAGAAACGCAGCTTTGGTCCACAGTTTTGGCGTGAATTTGTGTTGCTTTTGGCCAGGCGAGCCCCCTCTCCTGCCAGGCTGCAATAGCTGCTGTCTTGTCTCCTCAGCTCCTAATTTCTAAAGGAGAGGCTCATCCCTACAGGAACACACAGGCACCAGAGCTCGAGCCCTGAACGGGAGGATCTGGGAGTCAGGTCACTTAAAATACAGCTTGAAATGACCTCAGACACACTCTGATATCCCACAGAATTCCAGTGTTAGCTAAGGTTTGCATCAGGGTTTTTTTTTTGGTGAAAATTCTGGATGGAGTTTCATGGAAAATGCCCGAGGGCTCCCCACGATGAGGAGTCAGCGTGAAGTGAGAAAACATCATCACTGAGCCCACACTGGTACCACAGTGCCCCCAAAGCCACTGAGCTGCTGCCTCCCTGAGCCCTCTCACCTGCACAGCACAGCCAGGGCCATGGGCAGCACCTTTCCAGGGGTCCAAGGAAACAACCCAGCACGTTTCAGGTGAATGTGTTGCTAGGAGTGTAAACTGCATTGAAGAGCCCATGTGAGCACTCCACTGGTAACACACTGCTCACATTTGTCAACCTAACACAAATCCACTTGAGTGGATTTCTTGTGGCCTTTTATTTATGAGGGGAAAGTTTCTCCCATTCTCTGGGCTGATAAGAGCCTCTGCTTTTCCTTCTAATCTTGACTGCCTATTATTAGCAACCCCATTTATGGACTACCCCTTTGCTTTATATATTCCAAGTTCCCCAGTTTTCCATGGGCATGTGGCAGAGGAAGACACAGAGCACTCAATTAGTGGCATTTCAATGTGCCTTTTGCAGCACACTCCTACACTTGGGATAATCTAATTACACAGGGCAGAAACCTCACACAACCATATATTTTCCTTAGACCCTGTTGCCACCAGCTACTTTTACTCCTCATTGAAACAAAGTCCCCCTCTTTTTTTTTTTTTTTTTTTAATTTCTTCCTCCTTTTTTTTTTCCACATCGTTAAAAATTTATTATTTAGACTGATGATGACATCATCTGGAAAGGGACCCAGGCTGTGGTCATCAGGGCCTTTTTCTGCATTACAGAGAAGCAGTTTATTCTCTCTCCCTTGCAGATCATTAATTTTTAAAGTAGAGTTTTGCTTTAAATATATACAGCTCGTTTTGCTTTCAGCTGATGAGTCAGAGGAGCTGTCTTTCAACCAGGTCAGGTGCCCCCTGTGTCATGCTTCCTGACCAAACCAGTACACACAGACCCCACTGAAGCTCTGGCTTCAGGGCCCTGCAAGGAACAAGAGGGAGTTTCTGTGTAAATAAACAAATAATTGTATTTACAGGCTGCCCAGCTTTGCTCTGCCATTCATCCTGAAGTGCCTTGGAGAACACAAGCCTGGCCCTGCAGGTGCTCCTCAGGGATGGGCTCTCATCAGCTTTGCCTGCAGATACTTTGCCTGCAGATATTTCTGAAATGTGGCTCCTCCACCAGGAATGTGAGCAGGTTTCAGCCCAGTATGGGTGTATTTCACCACACCACACTGAGTTTTTGTGAGGACTCCTCCATGAATCCATGAATGAAATACTGCCCTTTTCAGCATTGTGGTTTCCTTCCCCCTGCAGGCACCAAGTGAGGTCTCTGCTTTATCTGGAGGATTACACCAGGGGCTGACAAAGCGAATGTTAATTGTGGGATGCACTGCTGGCATCCTAAACCACATCCCTTCCAACCAGATGGAGCAGGCAGACGTGCACAGGAGCATCTCGGCTCTGCAGGTTGGCTGAGAGCAGCACCAGCCCCTGAGGCAGCACACAGAACCCTCCAGGAGATGGTGGCATAATTTGACATGGGCACCCCACAGCAGGATCTAGGATGGGGCAGATGGAGACTGGAAATGGAGAAGCTGCAGAGAAAGGTTGGATTTGATCTTGAAAATTTATTTCAAGTGAAATGATTCTGTGATTCTGTGAACTGTGTGTTCGTAGTGTCCTTGTTTGCAGGGAAACACCTCTGTCCCTGCAGAGCCCATCATACAAATCTTGGCTTGATGGAAGCAGGAGCTCTGGGTAGCACAACTGCATTCATCCACCTAAACTTTAATTCAGCCCTAAATCTGCAGGTACTGGTTGTTCCTTGTATTACCTGGGGGGAATCCACAATTTTTCTCAACTGCAGCTATTTCTTCATCTCTTATACACACAAATCTCTCCAAGTATTGCTCTATTTAAGGCAGTATTTTCCTGCTCCCCTCAGATAAAACGGATTTTATCACCCCCATGCACAGCCAGGTATTCACAGAAGCACATAGAATCAGGATGGATGTGCAGCCACCTTGGAAACACTTTAACAAGACACAGTAATTGAGGAGGAAGGGACAAGATGTATCTAATCTAAATGAGGATGCAGGACACACTTAGAGACCTGGGTGTAAACACCACTTACATTTAGGTATCTACCTTGTCCTCCATTGTGAGACTCTTGTATACTTAGTGATCAGAAAAAAAAAAAAAAAAACCAAAAAACACTTCCAGGAGGGAGGTAAGAAAAGAAGCTTAATTTAGATGCACTCTCCCTTCATTGACTCAATGGAGAAAGAAAATGATGAAGAGAGCCTCCTAAACAAGGTGTTATAAATAGCTGCCATCAACACATAGGAGAGACTCACTTGAATATGTGTCTGACCAGGGCAAGGTTTGCTCATCCAGCACAGTGAAAGCAGCCACGAGTTCTTTAATGAGTGTAAGTGGCTTCAGCTTTGGTTTCAGGTTTACTCCAAGCACAACACCAGTCTCAAACCGTGCTGGTGCACGGGTTCAGGACAGGTCCATGAAGAACAGTGCTCCCCATTCAATCTCGTCCTTCTTTAACGCCTTGTTTTTCACTGAATTTTCCACATCCTAGAACAGGCCCATCCCTTAACTTGTGAGCACTCAGAAGCTTCTGAAACCTTAGCATGGAATGCATGGCTTCAGGTTTAAGGAAGAGGGTTTGATAGTCCTTTATTACGTTATTGTATTATTTTCCATAACTCTCCAGTAGACAAGGAAGGCTGTCAGAGCACATACATAGAAACCAGTGTCACACTTCTCTTCTGAGCAGCGAATGAAAAGGTCAGAAGTATGAACTGGCTGTTACATCGACATGTGTTGTAATATTTTCTTGGCCTCAGTGATCCAGTAACACAGTTCAACAAACTCTGTCAGAACAATCCACAATTCATTGCCCGCTCTCCAAATCCTCCAGCTTTCCCCTCCAGCATCTCCACCTGACTGCTTGCAGGTCCTCAGCTCCCTCCCCACCCCCTGAGTTTCCCAGAGATGAGCTACAGAGCATGCAAATAACCCTTCCTTTTGGGCTGAAACAAAACAAAACAGATGGGAGGTGGAGGTGAAACAAAGAACAAAAGGAGACAGCACAGTCAAATGCATTTCGCTGCATTTAAAAACTACAAGAAGTATTCTCCCAACACAATTTCTCCAGGGAAGAGCAAGGGCAGCAAAGCTAGGGTAAAATGTCATCTGGAAAGGAGCAGGCTCTATCAGGGTACAGGTAGGCTCTATACTATGGATATTTTTAAGGAAAAAAAAAAATCTCCAATTCAAATGATAGCAGTGCAAACCTTTCAAAACCCAGCATTTTACCTACACCTCCTGGCTCTGATTTTTCTACTGACTCCTCAAACTTTGAGTCCCTCTCTCTCTCCTAGATGTCCTGCTATCCTGCACAGAGACCTCTGCCACCTCTACCATCATCCCTCTGCCCTGGCCCAGGGCCTGCTGTTCCATCCCTCTCAGCCCCACTGTGCAGGAACCCTCCCATTATCTGCCACGAGCCCGTGAATTGGGTCCTAATTGTGCTGCTGGAGGAGAAAGGAAGGTTTTATATGCAGAAAAAAGAAGTTAAAATGAATTAGATTATGGTCATATTAATTCAGGGCACCCACCCAATCCTTTCATTAGCTTGATTCTCCTGCTGCTGTAGCAATCTATAAATGTTACAAGCTTTAAATGCTCTATGTACTTTAAGCTTTATAGGAGACTACTACTATTAACAGTTCCACAAGTTGGGAGGAAAGGGAGATGCTGTTCAGGGTTATATACGAGCCTGTCAAAGCCATGAATGTACAATCTTATGCTAAATGTTCCCAGAACTTGGGATGAGGCTTCCAGATACTTCATCTCAAACAGCTCCCAAGGTGACATCTAAGGCAACATTTCCAAGACTCTCAGGTCCCACCAGCAGTGTGTGACACTTTCTACTATTTTGGCCATTCCTTGCCTGGAATGAAGATGTCACATGAGTGTGACCATGTCCCAAACAACAAGCAATTCAGCCGAACTCTTCCCCTGCAGCCCAGACAACCACAAGTGTGTGGTTTTCAGGAGAGCTCTTGAACTTCTGAACTCTACTTTTTTCTCTTGGGGGGGGAATTAAGTGGACTTAGTCACACAGAGCTTCAGTCAGGGGTCTTTGAAGAGAGGAGCTGGCAGTGATAACACTCCGTGTGGATGTGTGGGGAGGCATTTTTTCCTCTTAGTCCTTAATACCATGTTCAACTTCTCAATGAGAAATAAAACAGGGATGAGGGCAGCAGCCTTCCCAAGGAGATGAAATCACTTCTTCCTAATCACCGTTGGAGCCTCAGCAGCAGGAGACCATCGGGTCACCACCTAATACCTTTTCCAGTCATAAATTTCTAGATATCTCTATTAATAGGATATCTCAGTTTACTGGAGCTGGGCTTTTGTCTGGTAGTTTTTCTCAGAACAGTCTTATGGAAAAACAACTTCATCACAGGCAGCACCAAGAATTTAGGGGAGCTTTATCTCAGCCACTGAGCAACCATAAATTCCATATTTACACCTATATCCAGATGGGCAAACAAGTACAGTCATTTGAAAAGTGAAATCTCCATTAAGTTTTCTGTAACTGAAGATGAGATGGAAGCACATCAGCATCAAGTCTCAGCATGCTTTCCAGGAACATAACTGTGCTGCTTTTTGTTACCTTCCATACACAAATCAGGACAGAAATTAATCAGCAATAGTTTCTCTCCCATTATATAAATGAAAAGCATTTCTCCAAGCCAGTGTTTTCTGTCCTTACCAGCAGTTGCATTATAATCAGATGCCCATTCTAAAACTTCCACCTCAACAAGAGAAAGTCTCAAAACACCCATTTCAGGATAGGGTACGTTTCATAACCAAAACACACAACTGCAGTAGGGGAAAAAAAACAGAAGCACTTGCTCACAGTAATAACTATTTTCCTTTCCTCTTAAAGCAACACAATGAAGCAATTACTGTACTCTGGGCTTCCAAGGGCTTTTGCAGCCAAAGCAATTGGCTGGGAGGCTCAGAGGGGGCTGGAGCTGTGGCACAAGCAAAAGAAACAACTCCTACCAGATATGATTCACTGACAACAAAAACATCCCCATGGTACCTCTTGCTTTTCGTGGGATGAGGGCAGGTTTTCCACCAGCGGGGTTTTTCAGATTAGAGGAATTTTTCTGTAATGGGAGTGATGACATAGGTGTCGGTATGAAAATAGGAAGGACCTCAAAGGTTACAGCTAAGCTGGGAGTCTCCTTGTACCTGAACCATCACAGATCCTCAGAAAACTCCTTGTGGTCCCAGGAGGACGCCCTGCATGGGAAACCCTTTAATTTACTTGAGAAAGGAGAATACGTTCATGGGTAATTATCTCTGTGGAATTACGGAGAACGTAACGGAGAATATATGAATAAACATAGACTAGTCCTGCTAGGAGTCTATTGCTGGACACTCAGCACAGGGAACCAACCCATTAGACCAAGGAACATCATATAAATTAGAAATAGATTAAAGAACATCGTGTAAATGTATTCTGTCTCCAGGCAACAAATTATGTGACTCATCACACCCACTTTATATGTATATATTCTAAAACATGTCTTCAGTTCCGATGGCCTTTGGCACACAGCTTTGCTATGAGTGTGCCTCTAAATCTGTATTTGTTTAAAAAGTATTAAAAAGGCAGAATTGGCAGCAACTTCTCCATTTAGCTTGCTTGGCACTTTCTTTTAGGAAAGGTTCATTAAGTCTTTTTTTTGGAAACTTCGAAAAATTATGAGACAACCACTATAAAATTAAATTGAAGGACAGGCAGGTGGGAGAGAAATACTATTACCATTTTTCTCCATGTCAGCAGGCACTAATAGTTCAGTGTTTTATATTATAACACATGAGCTTTTGTAATTGTCTCCCAGAGATGAAAGTCTGATGAGACAGAGCCGAGTCTGCGGGTGTTTGAGGTTTCTGCCTGTCATCCTGTGGAAGTTTTCTTAATATCCAGGTTGTTGTAGCTCAGTGGGGAGTCTGATGCTGCAACACTGGATGCAGTTAAAGGTTGTGTTGGTCTGACAGATGATTCAATTATTGTATAATACATTTGAAGCAGGATTTCAACATGAGGTTACGTGTTTTTGTGACTTTGACTCACACATGGTGCTCCCAGCTCACGATGAGTTCAACAAGAGATGTGAGTGGCTGGTGTGTCTTGGAGCCAGACTTTTTTAAACCATCGCTCAGTGGGTGAGTGAACAACAGCAGATCATTTCTTCTACCCCCCAGTCATGCCAGCACAATAAATGGAATGGTCATTTTATACTCAAAATGTGCTTTAGAGGAGTAAACAAAGAGAAGCCTGAAACTAAGATGCAAAATGTTAATATTGCCTGACTTTTTTTTTCAAATAGACAATGTCAAAAAGCATAAACATTAATTTAACTGTCCTTTCAAATTAATGAATTAATCAAAAAGAGTAGATTTAGACTAGGTAATGGAAAAGAATACTCCCTGTGAGGGTGGGCAGGCCCTGGCACAGGGTGCCCAGAGCAGCTGTGGCTGCCCCTGGATCCCTGGAAATGTCCCAGGCCAGGTTGGACACTGGGGCTTGGAGCAGCCTGGGACAGTGGGAGGTGTCCCTGCCCATGGCAGAGACAGAGACAAGATGAGCTTTAATGTCCCTTCCAACCCAAACTACTCTAGGATTCTATGTTTCTATGAACTTGCCATGGAAGAAAGGTCTATTAACCCCAAATTTCTGGTACTGGATAAAATCAGACCTAGACAGAGCAATTAATTAAAGAGAAACCCATGGCATTGGCAGAAATAGTACAGGCTGTTGAAAAACAGCAGGAAAATGCATAAAACTGCTGCAATAACATAGCTTATAAAGACTGTTATCTTATAAAAATACGAGGAAATATAAGAAATTATAACAACATACAAAAGTTAAAGCTAAAAAATGCCATTGCACGCCAACATTTTCTATTCCATCTAACACTGTTCACAAATTTTGTACACTGGGGAGTAGGAAAGTAGAGAAAATGGGAAAATATTTTCTTACTTTTTCTTTTCTACAGATCTCATAGTTTTGATGGTATTTAGAAGAATGAGAAATTTCTATCACGTCAGCTCATCAGCTGAACAAGAGTCAGTGTAGCCTAAATGGGACATTTTTCATCTGTGGATGTTTCCTCCTCCTAAAACAGATGTGAAGGACCTAAAAGATTTTCATGCAAATGGCTATGTCTTTCTTTTATACACTTAATTTTGAAAATGGTAACTTAAGCAGCAAGAATCCCACCTGCCTGTCACCAGCATGTGACCTACTAATGCCAGACTGAAGTGGAGCAATACACAACACTGTCTGATCTGCTGATTCATTAATGCTAGTTCTTTCCCTTCAATAGCAAATATATTCTTTTGTCTCAAATAAACACATGGAAATAAAGCCACTCTTAATGTCAATAAATTACATTTTGTGTACTTCGCTCTCATGCCAATGGGAAAGATGTTGTGAGAAGAGTAGTTTGAGAATGGTCAAAGAGAATTGCAATTAATCTGCCAGAAAGAGTTATGGTAAATATTATTATTATGGTTATTAATGATTTGTAAAGCACTGTAAATCTCCATGACAGTAATTATGATGTTCTGTATATATAAATTTGGCATTCTGCATATACAAGCACTTGGGTTTGAACTCTTCCTAGATCATTAGGAAATTAGAGGTCATATCATCGGTCACTTGAAAAGTAATTTCCTGCAGATTTTCAGGCCATTCTCAGATTTATCCTCGCTGTAAAAAGGTACCAGTGATTTCTGCCCAGGTGAAGGAGCTCACACAGAGGCTGTAGATTGGAGCCTTTCCAGGGCAGCCACCCAGCCCCGCACAGGACCCAGGGCTCTGCATCCCCTCTGGGCCAGCCACAAGGAAAAGCAGGGTGGGTAGGGCCTGCCAGGGAGGAGGAGATGGCAGGCTGAGGGCCCATGTTCATTTTGGTAGAGTTTCCCAAAATAAACTGACTCTGTGGAAAGCATTAATTTCCAGGGGCCTGCTCTAGGCTGCGTGTCACTTGATGCATTGAGAGGAGCAGTGGGATTGCAATGATCTGCTGTTCTCATGCCAATCCTCCGTGTGAGAAAATTCTCCAAAAGAGGGTTCTGATGCTTCCCAGATCCATTTCTCAAGGTTTGGACTCAGATCTCTGGAAATCTATGATTCCAGGTCAGGGATTCCCATAAAGGATGACCTGCTGTTCAAAGGGGTTCCCATAGAAGCTGTGTCTGCCCCTGGATCCCTGGCAGTGCCCAAGGCCAGGTTGGGCACTGGAGCTTGGAACACCCTGGGATAGTGGAAGGTGTCCCTGCCCATGGCAGGGGTGGGAATGAGATGAGCTTTAAGATCCCTCCAAGCTCAAACCATTCTGGGATTCTATGAAAGAGGCAGCTTCCTCTCTCCTCCTGCAGGGAATCAATAACCTTTCTGCTGGCAGTGGTTCAGCTGAGTTTGGTGCTCTGCCCTCTTTTCAGTAGATTCCTCCTCTGGTGATAAGTAAAAAGGACATTACAAGTCAATTCCATTGCTGATTAAACCCAATCACCCTCAGCTCAGCTAAATCAGCAGTTTCTGCAGTCTAAATGCCAGCCAGAAATAATTTTTCTATTCCATCTCTTCCAGTAGAACACCCTACCTTTCATCCCAGCCAGAAGTGCTGCTCCCTGCACTCCTGGGAGCAGCCATGGGATGTGCAGGGGGATATAGAGTTTGCAAACACTCAACAAAATACAGCTTCTATCAAGGAACCTTCACTTGGAGGTTCAACCCCTGGCAGCGATTTAGAAACCAAGCAATAATTCTGATGCTGTATCTCACTATACAGTGACAGGGAGTGCCTGAGCAAGCTGGGATCTGACATGACATTATTTGTCTATCAAAAAATAAAAATATAATAAAATCAAAACCACTGGGAGCACTTTACCCACTCTATTATGACCGAGTTCAATAGCTGTGTGATTCCAAGCTCTGGAGTGATGGCTTTATGAGGACATCAAAAGCACTGAGCCTGACCAAGCCTCCTGGATACAGGCACGCTGCTCCTACAAGGAGCCACAGGCGGCTGCAGGCAGTATCCACTGGGAGCTTCCCAAAAGAGAACCCTTCCTGAATTATGAGGGCCCACACACACACACACACACACTCAACTTCACAGCCCATTGCTTTCCCAGGAGCGGAGTCTGTGCTGTCTGCACCAAGGCAATATATCTCTTTATGGCCTGCCAGTGACTTTACAGAGAGATAAACAAAGCTTTTAAATCAAAAGGAGACGGAGCAGAAGAAAAAGTTTGGCACCCCAGGACATAATGCCGCTGTTTGTGCTTTAACCCTTCATGAAAAACAGGGGAGCAGGGAGTTTCTTAAGCAGGACCTGCCAAGGTAATGATCACAGGGGAAATGGAAAACCCAAGGCTGGAAATTCAAGGAATTCTTCTAAATATTAGCAATTATGCTAATATCTGTGTTTAGTGAAGGGAAGGACCTGCATTCATTTAAAACACTGTAAGAAATGGATATGGCACCAAACTGATCTGTAGGATGTGGCAATGGTTTGAGCTGTAGGATAAATGGTCCTACAGCAGAACAGCCAGAATTTGCTATTAACCAAGGACATGTCATAAATTTGCCTACCTGTATTGATTGTAAGTTTGGGGGGGACAAGGAAGAACATCAACTTCATGTGCACAGCATCAAGAATGAGACTTTCATCAAGGTAAAGTCTGGGGGGGTTCTGTGAAGTTAGTGACACCAAAATAATACCAAATGACCACATACCACATGTCCTGATCTGCTTTTCAGCTGTGGAGCCTTTTGGACAGGCAATGTCACATAGATCCTCCAGTAGCTCCATCAATGATTGGGTTTAATAATTTGAGATTTGAATGGTAAGTTGAATTTTTTAAAGGAGTAAACATCCAGAGCCACTACAAGGAAAAAATCAGGAGGACCCAAAGTATTCTAGTAGCTAATTTCTTTAAAACCTTCATAATTTCCATGCCACACAACCTGTTTCATGGATCTGGGCCATAATGTGTACATTTGGTGCTTGGAGAAGGTTTAGATGCATTAAAAAACATCTCTCCCCCTTCATCCATAGTATCTGAAAATTTCTTCACCGTTTCACTGAAAAGTGAATGTGCTTGAGATTTTCTTTCATTACCATCTAGAAAATGTCTGTCTATAAAGATAAAAAATTCTCCTTTTGCATCTCAAAATGAACTAGTCCAAATACTGCTCAGCAGCTTCTGCTGTTGAAAAGAAAGTTTGTCTGGACAGAATTCACAGGAGCAGTTCATTTAACTTCAGGAAAAAAAAAAAAAAAAAAACCAAACCAAACCAAACCAAACCAAACCAAACCAAACCAAACCAAACCAAACCAAACCAAACCAAACCAAACCAAACCAAACCAAACCAAACCAAACCAAACCAAACCAAACCAAACCAAACCAAACCAAACCAAACCAAACCAAACCAAAACAAAAAAAAATAAAAAAAAAAAAACAACCAAAAAAAAACAAGAAAAAGAGGGTGAGAGTTTGTCACTCATATAAGCCAGGGCCTGCTTTTTTGTACTGACTAGATCATGCCAGATGCTTTGAGAGGTGTGCACAAAGTGTTTGAAAAGCCACCAACCTGTACATGAAAATTGTTATTTATGCTATTATTTCTTCACCTTCAGCCCTTGTTAGCAAGCAAAAAGCCTTCCACGAGCAAGAGAACACTTTCTAAGAAGGCAGGGGCTTTCACTAATATTCTAACCCATGTGAACTTATCCTACATCCACCTTCCCAAATCCCAGCCCAGGCTATGCTGCTGCATTAAAAGTCTTGTTTCAGACCAGGTTCATGCACAAGATGATTTGCAGAATTCAGAGCTAGAATGGGAATGAAGCTGCAAATCCTTCCCCACCTGCTGGGATGCTCAGAGCTTTTTCTCACTCCAACTGCACAGCAGCTGAACCCCACCAGCTTCAGTGGGGACAGATCCTGATTCTACCTAGGTAAAACTCCAAGACCAGAAGCCTAAACTCAGACCAAAGTAAAACAGACTTTCCCCTCTGGCTCTGACCACAAATCTCTCCAGAGCAATCCCAGCACCTCAGCACAAAAAGCAGCTTTTCAGAATTTCTACCTGTTTTCACAAGTCTTTTCATCCCAAACTTGAAATGCATAAAAGCAATTCCATATTCTTCTGGGTTTTTTTTCTTTCTTTTAAAATTATTATTTGTAGAATTTTGGGGTGGTTTCTTTCTCTGTGATCGCAGCTGAACTTCCTACTGGCCCAGGGGGACTAGAGAGCAATAACTTTAAATGGCCTCATAGATGAAGCCATGGACTCAAGCCAGGACTAATTTCCAATCTTGTTAGAAAAGGAAAAAAAAAAAAGGAGAAAAGGCAAAGAGTAAGAATGCAAACCAGAAAAACAGAAAAAAACAGAAATATCCCATAATTTTAGTGAGAATTGGAAAGTCCTGTCGGTGGTTTCAGTGACAGGTTTAAGTTTTTACTAAAAAAAAAAGAAAAAAAAGCAGAAGAATTTGGACTGTTTAAAATGAAAGTGAATATTTTTCCTCAGACACAGAATATCCTTGTAACATTCAGGTCTTTGCGTACTGCAGGCAGGATGGAATTTTACTGACCAAATACAGCATCGTCACTACATGAGTACAACAAACATTTGTGAAAACATATTAAACATGTCATAAATTAACTGAATTTGGGAGCTGTAAACACTCACTTGAGCTTACAGCTCTTTGATTTCACCAGCATATCCAGATACGTGGATACCCAAATTCACCCCTTAACTTGGAAAAGGAGTTTTAACTTTTAACTCCTTTTGCATTTTTTAAACTCCTCTGGGACCGTTTAGTCTGCTCCCCAATCCCTTCCCTGACAGTGGATGAAAATTAAACACATTGGGAATGAGGAAATATTCTGCAACACCTTCCCAAAACCTCCCACTTTCCAAATTCAGGCTTTTATAACAGTGAGGAAAAAAATGGATTTTCAGCAAGTGCTATTTAAGACTAAGTAAAACTTTATATCACACAAGGAGCAGACACAAATCAAAACAAAACTCCAAGAGGAATTTAGCAAGGAAATATGGAGTTACCCACATATATATTTGGCCAAGAAAATGGAGATACTCTTGCAAAGAGCAGCGTGACCCAGTGCAGGGCCGGCAGCACCATGGGCTCAGCTTTTCTCCTGCCAAACGAGATGGGAGTCTGGAGCTCAAGGTGTGGATTATGGACATGAGGACACCATTGCCCTCCCAACATCTCCTTCCCAACAGGTCTCTGCCATGGCCAGGTGGTGGGAGGATGGCTGGACTGCTCGTAGCACAGGAACAGAAGATGTTGGCGTCTTCCCATTTATTTTTCCCCACTGTGTTGCCTCTCCTCCACCTGCAGTGGACACCCAACCTTCCCATCCAGCACCACAGCCCAGCAGGAGCCAGCAGTGCTCTCCTGGTCTGGATTTCTGTGCATGGGTGGAGTCATGGAATCCCAGAATCACTGAGGTTGGAAAAGCCCTCCCAGCACATCGAGTCCAAGCTGTTCCCAATCCCTGCCTTGTCCCCAGCCCAGAGCACTCACTGCCACCTTGGCCTTCCTTGGACACCTCCAGCAATGGGGACTTCAAACCTCCCTGGGCAGACTGTTTCAATGCTTAACAGTGAAAAAATAGGCAGGAATAGAGTTCAGCTTAATGCTACAAACACAACACAGAGTTAAATCTAAACTGAGGAGGTCTGGCAGGTAATTCAGATTTCGTCCAAAGGGAGCTACACAAAGCAGTATAATATGCCCAAAGGTGTGAGGAAATGCAAAGTACAAAAATTAACAACTTTTCCTATAGTATCAAATAAAGGGCAAGAAAAAGAGGTCCCCTCTTCTGCACTTTGCTTTCTTTCTGTCCTGCCTTCAAGTTTCCAAATTCACTAGAGAGAGTCTGACAAGAAATGATGTTTTGGTTTGAGGTTTCATGTCTTACATCCCCTGGAAAAGGCAGCAAGCCACATTTTCTTCGTTTAATCTCAACAATTAGTCTTCCAGGCCTTTTATTGGCTTAGGTGCCTCAAAGCTGAGTCTAGATTCCTAAATCAGGGACATCAGATCCAAAGTTTAACCGCAGATGAAACAACCCGGGTTAGATCCCCCAAAGGCTGCCACTAAAGTCAAGGAAATTACTGCTGCTGCTTTCAGTTCAAAGTCTTCCTGTCTGCCTTGGACAATCCTGGTCAGGACTAGAATGAGACCCAGAACAGTAAAGCAGTAGAATGTGGTCAGAAACAACCACACCAGGAGCTCCCTGGAACAGAGCTGTAGGGCTGATGGGACAATTAATGCTGGGTGACAAAGTGCTTCTGCATTTTCAGTGGCACAGGAGCCACTTCAAGCCCTCAGCAGGAGAGCAATTTCCAGGTATTTCACCCTTATTGATTTCTCCCTGATTTGAATTGGAATCAGAGCCCAGAGAGTAATCAAAGAGTCCCTTAAGCTTCAAGTGCATAAGGAACATTTAAAACATTGGGACAGAAAAATCTGAGGTGCCAAGTTCCCTGCCCAAACTGCATTTTGCTGCATGCCTTCTTTCTTCTTGACTTATTTGACAGAGAATAACAACTAAAATCTGGGTCAGGGTATCTAAACCTCCCCAGAGACCCCGCTTTGCACCCAGAGACCCAACCCCACATGCAGGGGGACAGTGCAGAGGCAGCATTTCTCTTCTGTGGCAGGAACGTGGCCCTAGGACCAGATGTTGCCTCCTAATGTGCACATGCATCTTTTCCCTCCAAATGCCGATTGCTCCTGTTGGTCTGATGCCAAAAGCCCCCTCAGGAGACACACACACACCCCTCCCCTGCTTTTCACCTCCCTGCACTGGGCTAAGCTGGGAGTAATTTTTTAAACATCATAATTGCCTGGGTACAACTGCGGTAAATCCAGCTTGGTATGCCAAAATGAACTGCAGGTTTAGGAAAATATATAAATAAATAAAATCAAAACACCCAAACAACAAAAATAGTCATAATTTCTCAGCATTTTATATCAGCTGTGGGCCCATGCAGCAACTAAGGCAATTTGGTCAAAAAAACAGATGTTAACTGAGGAGACGCATCCTGCACTGCAGGTCCTTGGCAGTAATGAGCAAGCTGTGCTAAGAGTCTTGTGCATCTAAATTGCCTTTAGAGGAAAATTATCCCTGAGAGTGAAGACTGGAAGATATTTGGGGCAGGGACTGACTCAATTGCTCTTTGTATAAGGATGCTGATGTCCAGGCATTAATTCCTAATTGCAAACAAACAAACAAACAAACAAACAAACTGGTGTCGTAAAAAAATCCCATTGTAGAGACATTCTATGAAGGAGGGTCGGGGTTTTGGAGGTGTCATTCCCAGTCCTGCCAGGCACCCTTTAAAAATCACTTGAACACTGAACAAGATGCTTGTGTGCAGTCTCATCAGATGGCCTCACTTCACCGGAAATCTTGGGAGATTTTTGCTCCCAATGTGCTTCAAGATCCCCAAATAAAGGTGCTCAGTGTGCACAAACAAACTAGAGGATAAATTACTCCTCACTAGCTTTACCTTTCTGCCTGTAAACCAACCCTGAGGAGCACAGGAGATGCTGCCATGTGAGTGAGAGCGAATGAGTAGAGGGACATCCAGCACAAAACCCTGTTCAACCAGGAGCTCACCTGAGAGCAGTGATATTACTGGGGGAGACACCTCTACCTGTCTGGTTTTTTTTTTTGGAAAGTGCCTTCATAGGTCCCTACTTTGCCAGGCTGATCTGAGGCCAGTGAGGAACATGGCAATTCTTCCTTTTATTTTTCATCTCTCCCATACATCTCCTCCCTAACAACCTTGGCTGCAGCCACATTCTATTTTTTCCCCTTACAATTGTTTCAATAGATTCTTTATGGTTTATGGGTTGGTTTTTGGTGTTGCTTCCCCCCCTCCCTTTAAGCTGAAGCCTGAAATATGCTCTGAATTAAGAAAAAGCTCCATGTCACTGGGGATTGGACTGCTGCTGAACTGTTCCGTGTGTGAGTGTGTGTGTGCACACAACCTCCCGGCCAAAAATGCCTCAGGGGCTCTCCCTAACTGTTGGGGTCCTAAAAAGGGTCCATTTCTCCCGATTGGCCACCCCCTGAACCGGCTGGAGGGGGGCAGAGCTCTCTCCACCCCCACTAGCACCACGCTCCCTCTCTAGCACATCTGTCCAAGCTTGCTCACTGCTGGCCCTTCCCTTCCCCATATGCTACAGGCGTTTTTGGCCTGGCTGAATCCTCAGTGCATTAAGCAGGAGGCCCCTGGTTCAAGAAATCTCCCCCACTCACAATGTGTAGTGCAGCACAAGTGATGTGTGCAGCAGCAGGGTGAGAAGGAGGGATCAGCAGGGAGGAATGAAAAAAGAAAAAAAGGTGTATGTGGAGAGGGGGAACATCTCGCCTGTTATCTTTACCCAAAAAGCAGTAAATCACTGCAGGAAAGCTACACACAGCTTTGGCTTTTAACCTCTTGTGTTCCCCAGACAAAACTTGAAGGCAGGATTATTTTAGAGAGTCTTGCAGCTTGAGAGCACCAGTCCAGGGATCCAGAGATCTCCTCTGTCCACAGTCCCTGTCTCCAGTCAGGGTAGTTTATTCTGGGATGGTGCAGCTGTGCAGTAAAACACTCAAGAACACTCACTGCTACCCCTCCAAACTAGGAGCCTTCTGGATATCACTGCTCCCAGGTTTGAAGCTGGAATTTGGGAACTGGTCAGCACAGCTGGAAAAGGTCCTGCCTGGACAGTGCTGGTGCAGCCCTAGCGAGGGTCGTGCTGAGGCAGCCAGAAATGCTGCACCACCTCCCTCCAAGCCACTACCAGGTACCTAAGGCTGCAGCCCAGCTCCCCGGGCACAAAATCAGCAATCCCAAGGCTAAACACACACTCGGCTCTTGTTCCTCGGACAATGCTTCCTGCTGCTCAGACACACAGATAACACCACGGAGGGGAGACAGGGTGCTGTGAAGGCAGAGGAGCTGCAAACCTCTGCTGCTTCTCTCAAATTGTCCTCAGGGTGAACCTTAACTCCAACATCCAGATATCCAGCACCCTCCCAGTGCTGGGCCAACACAACCACAGGCATTTCGTGGGGATGGAAGCCTTGCTGTGTCTCAGGTTCCCATAAACTGCACAGGTTCTGTTTCACAGAGCCACGAGATCCCTGGGGAAGGGCAGTTTGGGGTGGGATAACAGTGCCAGCCTGCCAGCCCTGCTGGCTGCACCTCACCTGGAGAGCCTCCCCACCATGGCAGCACAGACCTGAGGAAACAGCACACAGACATGTTGTGTTGAAAAGGCACAACTGCATTTTCTTGTTTGTTTTCTCAACAGCATCGTGGAATTTCAAATGCTGATGGTTTTAGGCATCTGACCTTTCTAGAGGCTGCTCCCATGGTTTGAATCGAAACCATGCACAACAACTGCTCACGTTACCTTTGTGCCCGTTTTAGACTTCTGGGGCATGAAAAACAAATCCTATCCCATAACATATATATTCCAGTCACAGTTCTACAGTTCCAAAACACAACTACATCCTAAATTATCCTCCTTTCAGCAATGAGCTGTTCATCCACCTCAGGAAGTTGTAGCTCTCTGTTTATGTATCACTGCACCCTTTCCACTCTCCACAGTTATCTCACAGTCAACTTTAAATAACAAATTAAGCTACTTAAAAACATAAGCATGTTAATTACCAATCACAGCAACATGAAGAATTAAAACAAAGGTAGAGAAGCATACGGAAACTACAACTGCCAAGGAAGACTATGAACCTAGAGAACAACTATTCCCAATTATCTACTGTCCAAATAACCAGAGATGAAGAGCAGAGCTGTTCTCACAAACCTGAGGATATTTAGATCAAAAGGCATGTGGCTGGGTTACACAAAGCACTGAGATGATATAATACAGATTAACCTTGATGAAACCACTTACTCTGCTTTGTTCCTCACCTGCTGGGAGAAGAGTAGAATTCCCCTTGCACAGGTGTTGGTTGAATAAAACCTTTCATGATTGTATGAACTCAGCTACAACTACAGCATCATGTCCCTGAAAAGCAGAGTGGACAAACAATCAACCCTCCAGCTACCTGTCAGTTACTATCATTCTATTCAGCCTGATCTTTAAATGCATTTACAAACTAAGACATACGAGCCAGCAGATAACCAAAGCTGCAGCCTGTTCCCTCATACAGAGGGCAACACAGAATCCTCCCAGGCCATCCCTGACAGATGAGTAACTTGTTTTTAAAGACCTCCAAGGAAGCAGCTCCAGTAATCTTCTCACCCAGCTTATTTTAGTGCTGAAATGGCCTTGAAGCTGGGAACCTTTTTTCTAATATCTAAACTAAATCCTTTCTGCTGAAAGTTATGTGAATTCTCTCCTCATTGCTGCTCTGAAGAACAATTAATCACCATTCTCTTTCTAGCAATGTTTTACGTATTGGAGGAATGTTCTCACATCCTGTCAGTCTTCCCTTCTCTAGACTAAACAAATCCAATTCCTTCAATCTTTCCTCATAGGTTGCGTTTTCCAAACCTCTTATCATTCCTGGAGCTCTCCTTTAGTCTCTCTCCAATTTGTCAAGATTTTTCTTGAACAGCACAACCAAAGGAGAGCGTAGCCAAGGTTGTATGAAGGTTGCCTGAAAAGCAAAATTTACCCCTTTTCTTTTACCTGCAAGTCCCACTCAAACTCTCTGTTGCATTAACTGTCATTTCTGAAGCAGTTTTATGATGTTATGTTCAGTTTAGCATTTTCCATCACTCTGCACTGTCTTCATTGTTAAACACTCTTCTCTTGCAAAGTGTTTTCTGGTTTGCATTCTATGCTGTGCTTGCATTTATTTCACTAACTACTATGACTTGGTTTGATCCCATTTCAGGCTGCAAATTTCATACAACCAGGTATAAAAAGTGTTCACAGTTCTGCTCCTCTTTTCCAAAAGGCTGAAATGCCACCCAGCATGACCTGAGGTGATTTTATTAATGTGTACTTTGTAATGCCACACAAGACAGCCACTAAAATCCTGAGCTCTTCCCAGCCCAGGGCAGACCCCTGAGGGACCCCTTTGTTGTGCCCTCCCACCTTGACAGGAAATAATCTACAGCTACTTTTTGAGTCTTAATTTACACCTTGTTGTGCTCTCAGTCTGAAACAGAGTATGTGCCTCTACTTAGACTATGAGGATGCCATGAATTCAAGCTCTTACTAAAATGCCAACAAACATCACATCCACCTCTTGGTTTTTATTTACCAGTTCATCTCCCCTGCACAGAAATTGTACTGGTTTGACGTGATTTGCTCTTGACAAATCTATATTTGCTGTTTCTTATTAACTTCTAATTCTCTGAGTGCTTGTAACAGCTAATTCTAGAAACTTTTTGGGTATTGAAGTCAGTTTTACTGTTCCATAATCCCCCTGGTTCTCATTTTCCCCCTACTTAAAAATAGACCTTGTGATTACCCTTCTCTGGGCCTCTGGCTCTACCTTGGTCATCTTGAACTCTGAAAGATAATCTCTAATCACTCTGGGATTGTTGCAGCTAGAGCCTGAAGTACTCCAGGGTCGATTTCATCAGGTCCTGCTGAATTGCAGAACATCTAAATTACCCAAATTTTAGCCAGCATAGTCTTTAGCTATTTCAGATGACCCCCTTGTTAAAACTTAATGCATTAGTACACAGCCACAATCAACCTTTTTTTTTTTTTTCCTTGGGAGAAATAACCAAAAATGGCACTGAATACTTCATCCTCCGCATTTGTTATTTCCTCTCCTTCCTTTTTAAGTCACGGCCTAACTTTCTTAACTCTCACTGGTTTTATATTTGCATTTATGTTTTAAGGGGTTTTGACTCAGAAACGGATTTATGGGGGGTAATGTAACATGAGAGCAGGATGTGTATTATCTTGAAACTCAGATATTGTGAGCAGATGAGTTTATGCTCGATTTTTGGCTTCAAAATTAACTCAGAGCCATTAAAAAAAAAGAAGAAAGAAAAGGACATTTTCTTATAAATTAACAGAAGTCTAGTATAAATACAAAAGCAAAAGTTTTTGCTGTTCTTTAAGAAAGTTTATCATGCTGTTTTAACCAGTGTACACAAGCCCATGTGTGTGTTTGAATCTCTGTATGAGCTGATGACCCAAAGCATTTGGAAACCCAAATTTACATGCTAATGTACCCAATATATAATTTCTCATTTAACTGACCAAATCAGCTGCAAACACATTTTGTCCACAGATGTCACAGAAAGCAAAGGAAGATGAGGACAAAAGTACACAGTGCACTTGGAAAGCAAAATAACTCAAAGTACTTTTCTTTTCTTCCAAGTGTGGCCATTAGCAAGAGATCCTTGGAAACCTTGAGGGTTTTATGAGGTTTGATGAGCTCTTAATTAGAAATGGCTGAAATTTGAACTGAGGACTTCTGAACACTGTGTCTGGCTGGAAACAGAAGGTTTGTTTCTGCCTGATTTCCTACCTTAAAGAGGCTTGTGTGCAAATGTGAATAAACCTGGCTAAGAAGGATGATGGTGAAGTGCTCTGGTAGCACAGGGCCACGTGTTTCTGATACAGGCTGACTAAAAATAATTTCTTCCCAAACTCAGACTGAAATATTCTTTGATCAGAAAAACAGGTAAATGGTTCAAGAAGCAGGTTAGAGGCACCGAGAAAGGAAAGAAGGATAAGGCTGGGTCAGAAGAGGCCAGGGGGGAAAACGTGGAATTTGAGAAATGGAAAGAGTCAGGCAATCACAAAAGCTCTGAAAAGCATCTGGGAAAAAATCCCAGATTCTGCAAGCAAGCGAGGTGCCTCGCTTTGGAGGTCTTCAGCCTGAACTCCTCCAAAGGGGTGCCGAAGAATGTGGCTGGAACGAAGGCAAGAGAGACCCTGCTGATTTCCAAGGCAGCACTGCTAATTCCTTCAGACAGCCTGTGTCCTAGGCACCAAAGAAACCTGGCAACTGAACCTTGCTGGCCTGCAGCAGGATGATGGAACATCTTCTATCTCCTCTCTATTAACTCATAGACCCCAGATTTGGGAACCAAACCGAGGAGCCCCTGGAATTGCTGCAGCTCTCACAGGGGTCACTGGATGTGCTACAGCAGCTCTGAGAAAATTCCCTCATGGATCTGATGTTTTTTCCCTGTTTCCAAGCTGTACCTGAAATCAATACATTTATCTCCTGCATGAGCATCTTAACTGTTCTCCTCTTCTTTGAATGTCAGGTTGTATTTGATTAACTCTGCAAAATATTTCAGGATGTAGTGGGTCTGGAACAGCACACACAGAATAAATGATGATTATGCAGGGTGAACTGAACATGGGCCAGATTAGCAGCTACACCAGACAGCCAATCTATTTAAGTCTTCTGCATTTCATTGCGATTTAATTTAATTAAAATATGGTGGGGTTTTTCCAGACTATTACCTAAAAATAAGATCTCTAATTTGTCTGGAAGATTTGCATTATTAAAGGCAAAAAGCACTCAATATTTTTGCTTAAAACCCTATGTTTTCAAGTAATTTCATCTTCTAAAAATTACACCTCTGATGAGGAGGATTCTTGTTCTCCCTCCTAAGCTGAAACACAAAAGAACCTTAGATATTCAAAGTTAAAGTGATAGTTAGTGAACGACTTCTTAAAAAAATTACAGGCTTAGAAAGGAGATATTGTTATTTCTACTAGAAATATTAATGAAAACTATTTGCTAATTTCACGCAGTCCTTTGGTGCTGAAGAGCTGCACTTGATGCTTTCAGGGCCATCTGTACCTTACAAACTTCTCCACTGCTCTCTCATCCTCTGAGCAGAACCTGTGATCTCAAGGGAAAGAATCTCAGGGCAGTAATGTTCCCAGATTTCCAAAGGACAGAGTTGTCCTGTTTGCACATGGACAGCCTTTCCAAACCTTTCTTCCTCTCTTCAGGGCACATGAACCCATTGCAAGCTGCTGGAGGTGGTTTAGGGAGACCCATTTTGGACCAAGCTGGGGGATTACACAACAAGCAGAAGCGCTCTCCTGTAATTCTCGATTTCAACCTTTTACTTCACAAAACTGAAGATAAGCACCAGCAGCTGGGCCCTGAGTAAATCCCAGCCACGGAGCCTGTGTAAATACTGAGGTTTCTGGAGGGTGAACTCATGCCAAGGAGTTTTGAGCCGGGAAAGGGGGCAGGAAAAATCCACGCTGAGAGAGAAACTCCGTCCTGTCGAATGGTCAGCGGACATGTCCGGACAGGCCCGAGCTCGGCGGGGCCGAAAGCCAAACAAATCCCTGCCCTTTCAGCCTGGCCCCTGTGTTTAAATGGGAGTGATGAGCTCAGAGGGAGAGAGGGCTCAGGGATGGGGAGCGCAGGGAGCTGCAGTGCAGCTCTCACACCAAATACCTTGGCTTTCGCTCCGCCTGGCGAGAAACGCAGCGCTCAAACCACGGCCGGAACAGAAAAGTGATTTGATTAATGAGCACAGACACCTTTGTGAGGGGAGAGCTGGGAAGGAAGGATGAGAAAGTGTGCTCTGGATTAATTAATTGCTCTCCAATGCAATACCCACCTACAGAACTGAGTGCCAATGGCAAGGCCTCCCGAAACAATGTCAGCATCCCCTGTCTGTGCTGCTGCAGTGTTGCACACCAAGGCAGCCAAAGCTCCCTGCCAGCACCTCTGTCCTGGGGCCGTGGGGTCACACAGACACTGCAGGGATTTTAGGGAAGAGGGGTAACCACAGTCACTGGAAAACCAGGGCCAACAATCAAAGGCAAATGAGAGTCAGGCTCTAAATAAAAATCAATGAGAACTGGGGCATGGGCTTTGTTGCCCTTAAATGTGCCCTCTGCAGCCCTGTGGAAGGCTTGTCCACTACAAGATAAACTCAGTTACATGACCTACAGATCTATTAGTTTTTTCTTCAATCTGGAAAATCTTTAAGCCTCCTTGTAACTTGGTATATTTGGGTACACACCTGCACCTGGCTGGAACTCTGAAATCCAGAGGAATCTGTATGAGAACAGGGTCTCCCAAATGGATCCTGTTTCAGGTCTTCCTTGGCATGATGTCAAAAAAGATTATTCAGTTGTTGGAATTTCATAAAATTTCATTTTATGCGAGTTTCCAGCATGCCCTATGATCATGGTAGGATTAAGCTTTACCTGTCTTGTAAAATTTACTCTGCTATTTTGCAACATGCTGGGCATTAATTACAATGTGAGGGGAACTAAGCCAGCTCCTTTTTTCTGCTTTTTTTTTTAAATTATTTTTTGTTTCTCATAAAAAGACAACAGACAAAATCTGCTTTAAAGGGCTGCAAGACAAGTCCAACCCTTTAATGCAGAACACAGTCCCTGAGAAAGTTGCTCTGGCCCAAAAAGGTCACTTTTTGTGTAACATTATTCTAACTCAAGAGCTTTATCCTAATTGTTTTGATCAGCAATAACTTCTTCTGCTTTGCCATTTTATGGATATTATGTAAAATAAAAGGACAATGAAGTAAAATGGATTTTGTCAAAGCCACCAAACCATTACAAAAGATTCATTGCATAATAGATGCCCTTTTCCCCATAGGGAAAGAAAAATACCCTGGCTTCAGCTTAATTTTTTTGTTTTGTCTGTTTGATATCTAATGCCTACCAGAAGGATTTGTAAAGAAACCTAAGGCATTTAGCCTCCAATTTAATGGGATTTAAGCATTTACTTCTGCTGGAAATGTTTGAAAACAATATGCTAAGGATCAAATGAACTATTGGGTTTTAATCACCTTCAAACTCTGATACCTTCAACAATAACACATTGAAAAGAGTAGAAAATTATGGGGCTGGAGGTAGCAGAATGCAGCTCGTGCCCTGACTTTCTAAAACATTTCAGGCTATTTAGGCTCAATAATTTCAACTGGGGCTGCAATTACTAAAGACTTCTGAAAGTCAGCTGTCAGGTTTTAAAGTGTTTTGTGGTGTGTTTTCCCCAGTAATAGCAGATGGTTTGGAGACACAGTGGCTTTAAATGCTCATTTGAGGGGAACCTGAAAATTCCAGAAGTAGGAGATTTTTAAAGCTGACAGTCAATTGATAAGATTTGAGACTATTGCGTGAAGCTGAGAAAAGGCAAAAAGATCAGGAGGAGACAGCAAAAGAGAAAATATGAACAGGCTCTCTCAAAATAACCAGAGCTCTGTGGCAGTAACAGGAGAATAACAAAACCTGCTCGGTGCCTGACTCGGCTCCTTCTGCCCTCAGTCTTGTTGAGTAGCAGCATTAGTTTCACTGAAATCAATCAGGCTGCCCCTGGAGCTGGCTGTTATTTAATTTCACCGAAGAGAAAAGGGCAGAATCAAGCCAGTAAATACTATCACGTTCATAGATATGTTTTGTTATGTTACATGAGAAATAGTAGCATGGGACTGCTGGGAGTTTTCAGACTGATAAAGCTGTTATCGGATTTCTATTTTTCACTGGGGAGCTGCAGCACCAAGAGATCAAGGTCATGTTTAGTAGAGAGAGCTTAACGGGTATTTTACATATGAAGACTTAAAGCGTTTGGCTAAGTGTTTGTCTGAGCCAGAGTCTCTACAAAGGCCTCAGACAATAGAGACCAGGCAGCACAGAGCCCCAGGTAGCTGTTCAGGGCTGTAATTGCAAACCCATAAACACTTTGCAGGGCCAGCCCTATTAATGTCACCATCTTCTTGCCCCTGAAGAACATTTCTGGCCCTTACAGCCCACTCAGCAAAGGAAAATAAGGAGACACGAGCTTCCAGTTGCTCTCCATTTCTTATCTAAACACAGCCTCTTAGTTCATCAAGAGCATCACACTGTCCTAAGCCTCCCATCTAACAAGACATGAGTTTTACCTGAAGTGCTTCAGCGACTCTCTTAGACAAGTCTGAAGCTCTTGAGACTAGTATTAAATGCATTAGGTATTTCTTGTGCATTACTGAGATCCTTCAAGGAGTCAGCGGGAGAAATGAATATGTATTCTATATGTCAGCTGGTTATATCACAGCCTATCTGTGCCTAATTATGGAAAACAATCTGCCTATGTGAAGTTAGCGGGGAAAGCTCTAAACAGATGTTGATTAAAGAGTGCCTCTGTAGAGTACTTTTTGAGAGGTCATTTTGCTGAGTTTAGATTGAGATGGATGAAGGTGAGGCATTTGGCAGGGAATTGCATCTTTGAAGTGAGTGACGAGATCAGGTTTGGGGGTGGCAGCACAGAGGTTGCGGTGACATTCAAGTGGAATATTATGAGAATGAACAAACTAATTCAGGTGAGTGAAAATCCTCTCTGCAGTTAGTTGTTTCCTTTCCTTTAAAGGTAAATATGGACACAAAGGTTAGTCCGAGTTCTGGGAGAGAAAATTAAGGAACTTTTTTTGCTGGATATTCAGTTTCCAATGAAAGTCTCTTAAACAATGAGCCTTTAATTCAGAATTAATTCTTTCTTACCTTGTCCAACATGAGAGGAAATATGTTCCATTAACACTTCTTCACAGCCCTGAAGGTACTCTCGAAGGCCAATCAGCTTGCCCAAGAAAAGCTATAATATTTAATACCCTAAACCACTGAAGATAAAGCATGGTGTCACCCTAAACAGTCTGCAGAGGAAGGACCAGCGCTTTGGTGCTGGAAAATGGTAAATCTGCTGGCTAGAGGATTTGGTCTGTATATTCAAGCCTTTGTGGAGATGATGCCCGAGATGGAACGAAAGAAATGCCCACAAGTTCCTCTCTCTCAAGTGAAGCTGGCACTCCTTGTGACTATCCCAGCAAATTTATTACTTCTCTGAAAACATCCTCCTGTGCTTTATACCTCCTTGTGGAATTGCCACCATTTACTGGTAGCCAGAAGCCATTAGGTGGAGATGTTCCTTTCTCCTTCCCTTTGGTTTCCACAAACAGAAATCCAATGTACAACAAAGAGCTGTGGATAGGAACTCCACTGAATGTTTGACTGTAAATGAAACCCTCAGTAGCTCATTGCTTGGAAGTAAGAGCAGAGGTTGAAAAGTAAATGCACTTTGTTCAGGGCAGAGCATTGCTAAAATAATTTCTGACAGCCTGTGCCAAAGAACTAAGTCAACAGACTTGGCTAATCCACCCGGATAAATGCAACAGTTACAAAAATAAGTATCTTCAAAAAGCAGCTGGGAGCTGGCCAACATGAACAATCAGACAGCCACACTTGACACCCCTAAACCCTGAAATGGGAGACAGGGAAAATTACCTTTGCAGTGACATTCCTGTCAGGCATGGACAGTCCCTGCTTGTCACCAGCCATGGACACCTCACTCGTGACTCTCCGATTTCTCTTCCACAGCACTTTCCGTGGGTACCAGCTTACAGTCAGGGTTTGTTTCCACGAGTTCCTGCATCCAAACAATCACCAGCTCTAAAATAGCTCTAAAATAGACCCAGTATTCAAACTGCTCCACAGGACCTTCTGCCTGCTTCACTGCTTCTTCAGTGTTGTCGTCACCTCATGACTCACAGAGATGGGCAAAACAATTTGAGGTGATTTTTGAAGCCACTGCAACAACACTGGAAACAACATGATGTTGGTATTTACTAATTCTGCTGTATTATTTCACACAAAATGGAGAATGAAAATATAACTTAACTATTTGCTGGCAGTTAATCCTACTTTTTTGGCAATCCAACTTACTTCAAAGCATATTTGGCTAAGTCCAGTTGCCATGGGGAGAAGTGTATAAAGGAGAAGAGTGAAAGAGATAATGTATTTAAGAACAATCTTTCCCTTTGGCCTACTTCCCATGGAGTCTCTCCGCCTAATTTATGTGGCACTACGAATCTCCAAAAAGTCAATGGACCTCTTTGAAGGTTCCAGAAGAAGCCAGAAAAGAAAGATGCAGGTACTTGTAAGGAAATCCTTGAATTTCCAATAGCTTTCTATGCAGTGGCTTAATGTCTAGACTCTCTTGGAATGAAGGCTGTGGATGATTTTCCCTTTTTTCTCCCCAAGTACTGCCCTGCATGATGAGCCAGCCTCTCTCAAACTGTATTCAGTGCTTTCAGTAAACTTCTGTCTCACTTTCAAACTTTATGAAGTGGGGTTCTACAACAAAAAGAGATGCAGAAAGCCAGAAGGATATTTTAATCACCACAAATTTTAGACTTCTGACTAATACTAACTTATACAAACTTTGAGAATATCACCATTCAGCAGCTAGCTACGCTCTCACAATTTGGCCTTTGTTTCATTAATTATTGTATATCTTTTCATGTAGGATTAAGCTGTAACTCTCCACACAGTGCAGCTAATCTCAAATTCATTGTTTTAGAGCTTGCCCATGACAAGCACTTCAGTTCCACACACAACACCCTGTTGGTGTTGGTGTTGGTGTCAGTCTCCCTGAGTCCTGCTGACACAAGGCTTTAGATCTGCTGCTGCACTGGTTTTGCAGCTGCACCTCTACACCTTAGAGAGGATGAGAATGTACTATAGTTTTGCTCAGACTTAACTTTTTTCATCAAGTGCTAATGATTCCTGCTTTAATTCTTCAGAGACAAGCGCCCAACCCACTCCAGTTCAGGTTAGCCCTGGAGAAAATGCACTCTGGTTGTCACCAACAGTTTTCTGACCACCAGCAGTCCCCACCCTGACCCTTAACTCCTGCATCCAAGTATGAAACCAGAATATATGGGCACGGTAGTAGCAGGAAGAACCATTTCTCAATAACATTCATTTGTAGAAAAAGCAAAAAAAAAAAAATCATATCCAAACTCCAATCTCCAAAACCTCAGCAATCTACCCCAACACATCCCCGCTGCACTCACAGAACTGGGTTCCACCAGAACAACTGAGCCCTGTAAAGCAGTTTTATAGACATTGGCAATTGTGGCGTCACTGTGCGTCCCCAGTAGGAGCTTGCGATGATTTAACAACCAGACGTTCCAAACTATTATTTATTTTTCATGGTTTTCAAATTTGAAGTGTAGAACAAAGTCATGGTGGCAATGGGAGAAGATGATTTGTCAGGCAGCCCTAAATCTGGGATGCATTAATGGTGGTTGGAGACAGACTATTTATGAATTCATACTGTAAGTTCAGAGTTGTCTGCTAATTTGTCAATTCAGGGAGATGTTGCTCTGAACTTGAAGGAGTGTGGGATCATCTGGAGAGTGATCCTGTGACTGAAGCAGTGATGAAAATGAGAGGCTTAAATCTAGACAAAACCCGTGTCAGCTGTGCTGGAGGTGCCCCTACTTTAGCTTTATTCTCTCTTTATGACTCCAGCAGCAAAACTTTGCAGAGGTTTCTCAGCCATTGGCTCCCTTTAGTCACAGATCCTTATCTGGGGTATTAAACCTGAAATAAGACAATCAAGTAATGAAAGGCCAGCCCAAGGTATCTCCTGCCCATAATGCACTCCTAGGGATGAACCAGAGTGCCAGGACAGAGCCCCAGAACACATCAGGCATTATGGATCATTTCTTGCCTCTCAGGCATGGCATTCTGACATCACTCCTTCAAAGGAGGCCTGAGAGAGGCACTAATATATGCATGTCTTAGCACAGTGTGTAATGCAGCGAAGGCCTGACCTTGTTCAAAGTTACTAAGTGCTATTAATATATATAATGGAAATAAATATTAGCCTTGCTTTACAGAGGGAGCAATCCGAGACACAAGGACCCCGACTGGTTTGTCAGGACAGACAGAGGAGCCAGGTATCCTGACAATTCCTTTTACTCTGAGCACCTGGCAAAGTTCATTCCCATCCATCCCAGGGCTCCTGCAGAGGGGGAGAAAATCACCTCTAAAAATGTTCCTGCTTTATCAGCAAAAAGAGGGTGATAACGAAAACAGCTCAGGCCAGACAAAAGCTCATTGAAGCACACGGGCTCGTGCAGATACGTAGAAGCCTGGCCTTAAAATAGCCCAGGCAGCCCGGGATGAATCTTCCTCGAGCTCTGACAAGGAAGCAGCAGTCAGCAGTAAGGCTGGAAATGAACCACAAGAAAGCATTCAGGCAGGTCAGGCACCTGCTTCAGACTTAGTGAAAGGAAAACAGGGCTCAGGGCTCTGAAAGGAGCAGTGACAAAGGCCAAGGGATGCTGCTGATCCCCTCTCTGGGAGCCAGCAAGAGGACATGAGAAAAGGGGAAGTTCAGAGCAGATGTTAGGGAAGGAGTGGATGATCCTTGGAACAGGCTCCCTACAGCACTAACCCTGTCCCAAGGTCAAGGAGCACCTTGGATGATGCTCTTACCTGAAGGAAGCCAACAAGAAAGATGGAGGAAGACTATTGACAAGTGCTTGTAGTGACAGGACGAGGAATGGCTTCAAACTGGCAGAGGAGAGGTTTAGATTAGAGATTAGGAAGAAATTCTCCCCTCTGAGGGTGGTGAGGCCCTGGCACAGGTTGCCCAGAGAAGCTGTGGCTGCCCCATAGCTGGAAATTATCCAGGCCAAGTTGGACAGGGCTTGGAGCAGTCTGGGATAGGGGAAGGTGTCCCTGACAGTGGCAGAGGCTGGAACCAGATGGTCTTCAAGGTTCCTTGCAACCCAAACCATTCTATGATTCACCTAGGCAGTCCTGGGAGGAGCAGAGAGTAGACTCAATGATCCTTTTGGGTCCTTCAAACTCCACATATTCTATGATTCCTCCATGAAACAGCTGCCTAAACTTTCTGCTGGGTAGTCTGAGTCCTACCGTGCTCCTGCTTACAGCCAGCCTCAAATCTATGTATGAATCACAGGCATGGAGGTGCTACTGGAGCTCCACTGCCCTAGAACCTTGAATAGAAATGTACAACACCATAGATGACCAGAGAAAAAATGTGACACATTGCCTGGAGAGAGAACAGACTGTTTCAGAGCTTGGAGCAGGAATGCTGCATGGCAGTAAGCAATAGGCAGCATCCATTAAGCAGGATCTCTTCAGACACAGATCTGGAGGATAAGTTTTCAGTGTGACATTGAATTCTTCAGACACTGTAGTAGGCTTAGCTTCTCCAAAGGAAATTTGCTCAGAGGAATATAAGCCATTTCCAAGCATGAACAGAGTACATTAAAGCACTGACTCAGGCTTTGATTCAGAAAAGCACTTAAGCACCCTTCTTGTAAAGGGATACTGTTTGGTGCTCGGACCTTGGAAAGGAAGGTGGATTGTGGTCTCTTTGGCTCAGTGCCACATTTCAGAGCATAAAATAAACCTCAAACTAATGCAATTAAGGAAGAATCACAGTGGACATATTTAATCCATTACTGCCCACTGCAGCAGTTCCTGCACCTAGAACTGGTTATGGCCAGGAGCACATGCTGAGTAGACAGAAGAATGACCCATTTTGATAAAAGCATTGTCTGAAATATTTAAGAAAAAAACCCACCCTATCGCTTTGCAGTGTGAATTTGAAAGGAATGACTTGGCTCCTCAGTTGTGACAGTTTTGCATAACACAAATATTTTTTTTATGACGTGACACGCACAAAAATGGAGCTTCCGTGGACAAAGGAGCTTCATGCCAAGAGAATCGATGGGGTCTGTAGAATTTTGTCCGTGAGAGATGGGGTGTGGGAGGAAGGGGCAGAGGTAGAAAAAGGTTGACTTCTTAGAAAAAAAAAAATTAAAATGTTAGATCTAGAAGAGGGAAAAGAAGCAAACCAGGGAGGAAAAGCACAAAGCCACTCTTATTTCATAGTTAGATGAACTTTTGGGAAAAGTATTAATAAGAATCTCACCAAAACTTGCTTTCTAAAAATTGTGCCAAAACTTCCAAAGTAGAAGGAAAATCTGACAACTGCAGTCCTCTTTACTGTGAAAGCATCAGTGCTATTGATGTTAAAGCTTCTAAATCACAGACTCATTCATCCTAAGAGCAAAATTCATTTGTAATTCCCCAGCATTTTATTTTGCGATGCACTCGTAAGTGTTCAATAGTGCATTTTGCAATAATAATAAACTAAAAGCAACATGAAATGTGTGCTCTAACTTAGCTGTTAAATCTTTCCTTGAAAGTGCTATGAGCTTGCCAGAATTCTCAGTAAGAGATGTCAGGGTTGCAAATTCACTCAAGGAATGGACCAGGTTCTATTATAACTACAGATTTTCTTGTAGATGTTTCTGTTTGTGTTCTCCCAAACCCTTGTAGATGTTTTTTATTACAAACATAATTATTGACATTAATATTCTTAGTGCAGGACACTTCTAGTTTCAGCACAAATTCCAGTTTGAATGTGATCCTCATCAGTGGTGCCATAGACGTGACTTCCTTAGAGCTCTGTCCCTTCAAAATATAATTGACACAGCAACATTATGCAATAAAATAAAATGAATAAGGTAGGAAAAAAAATTCCTTTTAGATGAGAAAACTGATCTTCAGTGTCATAACCAGGGTTACATGAGGAGTTAAGAGCAGAATTAGTTATTCCTGTTCCAGTGTCTTAATGATGCAATCATCCTTCCCTGGCAGTTAGCTCTCCTCGTAATTACCGTGTGCAGTGACGCATGTTCTGAGAGGACAGACAAGCACTGAGCTAAGATCAGGGTAAGTGGGCTCTCAAGGAACTGCATCAGCTCTCTCCAAGTCTGTACAGCCAGGGAAGTTCTTAGAAGAGTGTGACCAGGGCAGCTGTGGATGAAGTCAAAGTCTTTGCAGCCTAATCCAGCTCCTTTCCACAGTTCCCAAGGAAACAGAGAGGGTTGTGTCCAAAGTGTGAGGAGGGCAGTGCAGTGCTTCCCCTTGGAGCACTGCACTGCCCTCCTTCCCCTTGGAGCACTGCACTGCCCTCCTTCCCCTTGGTGCAAAGTCAACTGATGCTTTTCCATGGAAAGAGAACTTATATTTAACCGTGTCCGGGGAAGTGTATGGACTGAGCTCGCCCATCTGTCACCAGGCACTCATCCCTCTCCAGCTTGTTTCACAATTCTACTTTTGGCCCTGGCTGCTGCACAAGAAGGGAAGTTTGGCTTTGAATGCCTGTGGATCTGTCCCCTATTTTTATGTTTACATGACAAGACAGAGCAGTGCAGCTGAAGGTAATGTCCTATTCCATGAGCAGGAGGATCCTCTTTCACCAGCAGACACTCCTGAGCACAATCTACCTGCTGGTGAGAAGTGCCAGCTTAACAGCTCCTCCAAAGTCATGAACCCAGATGAACTTTCCTGCCTGAATTCAATTTCAGCCTCTTGAAATACTGTGCAAAATCATTAGCATTTCTCTTCTAGATGCTGCTTTAGAGCAAGGCTTGGCTGGACAGTATCTTCTCTTCCCTTCCATGCCAGCCTGCCAGGACCATGTGCTGCAGGTAAAGCACCAGCTCTCACCCTCACTGGCCTTGGTGATGCCTCCTTCAGCTTCTGAACACAGACCTCCTTGCAATTTAAATTTACAGCTTCCTGCTCTGTTCTTCTCCAAAGATAACATGTTTTTTCTTGCATGTACAAGTCTTTATGCATTTGAAGGCTTGTCATATTCTTTCTTCTTTTTTTTTTTTCCTCCTTAGATAAAACAAGTCTAATTTTTCAGGATTTCCTCAGAAATCACACATTCTGTCTGACCACCCTGCTGACTAAACCAGATTAACTGGGGAAATGGGATAGGAAACCATTCATAGCTTTGCCATGTTATTAAGGATTTCTAATGTCTTTGCTGCCACTCAAGCTTTTGCTAAAGGTCTCTGCAGAACAATTTCTTTCTAATTGAACTTTTAATAAACTCTTCATGCTTCTGACTTGGTCCCCTGATCATTAATAGCCATTTGTCTACTTCTGTAAGCCGAATGAACAAACATTAATAGAAACTACTTGATTTGCACAAAATGAGATTTTACTGCTATAATAAATGGATACCATAATAAAGACTGAACCAAGTTATATTAAGTGCTGTAGAAATACATGGAAAGGAGAGCTCCTTCTAAAAGATTTAAACTAAATCAGAAAACACAGGAGATTTAAATATCATCATCACTCCAATTCAGCAGGTGAAGAACAATGGAACATTTAAAAGGCTTGTAGCCAGTCAGGATAACAGGCAATTTCCTAATTGGACCCCAACTTTAACAAGTTGCTTTGGAGATCTACTCGGTCTCAGATCAACACTTCAGCCACACATTATCCAATCCTCTGCAGTTTCAAGGGAAAAGGTTTATTTGATTCTTCATGAAAACAGCTCTATTTTCAAAACCCAAAGAGGCTGTGAAGGCCATAAACTCTATGAAGACCACACTGAGGAAAGGAACACTCTGCTGAAGCAATGGAAGGTATGAAGACCATCTTGTGAAAGGCTGAACTAAGATCGTGCCCCCTATGTCAAAGAAAACTCTCTCAATTTATCTGTCAATTTTTATATCCCATTTCTTCGGGCTTTCTGAAGCTCTGCAAACCAAGTCCAGAGTTTCATTATTTATTTGGGATGCTGTGTGTCACAGTGACACATTGAGAAACTGGCATCTGCAATTTTCACATGTCAGAAAGACTGTAACTTGAACTGACAAAATAAATTGCTGTTCACACACTCCCACTGACTTTGTTATGTCCCTGAAGCCCCAGGCCTATTTTTTCAATTAAGATCCCCCCTTCTTTCATCCCCCCTCTTCCTACTGCAAAAGCACAATGAGTGGCTGGCAGGAGGGAACGTGCCTTCCACAGCTGGCAGTAGTTGACTGGGAAAGGCAATGGCATTGCTGATAGGGAGAGCAAATAATTCTCCTTAGCTTTTCAGGAAAAGGCACACATCCTTCCTCCATCAGTTAATGCCACCAAACTCCTCCAAGAAGACAACAGGGCTGTGTCAGGTTTGCTGGCTGACAAAATAAGCGGAGCAGTTCCGCCAGTACAGAGCAATTCCCAGTTAAAACCAGTGGAAAATTTCCTCATCAGGAGATTAAATTGATTTCTTGATCACAGGAATGTAGGAGATGTGAGTGAGTTCAGTGAGAAACTACACTCAACTCCCTGGGAGAGGTGGAAATAAAACCTCACATACAGGGACATCTCACTGATTGTATGGTCCAGCATGAGAAAATAATCTTAAATATCTTAAAGACCTGAGAGTCCCCTAAGCCTGGCTTACTGAAGGCTCAACGTGAACATGAATCCTCTGCCTGATTTCCCACTAGTGAGCCTGAGCCATGACCTCACTTCCGACTCCTACCTTCATTGTTCCTTGTCCTGTCACAGCAGACATGGAAAGCATTCCCTTCTCTGCAGCAGCACAGGCCAAAGAAAGCAAGGAGAAACTAATTTCAAGCACCAGAATTAGTAAGGCTCACGAAGTAACTTACTTAGGCCAGTGTAGGTTAAACCTCACCTGAGCCCCTGACTTAGACTCCGCACTGTCTTCTCCCTTTGGCAAAATGCACCACACGCTCCTGGATGCTACTGAAGAAAAACATATTTTGTTCAACACTCCAGGTTGACCCAAGTTGTTCCCTCATTTTGTAATCCTTTCCATTTATTTGAGCTGAATTTGGAGCAGCAAAACCACATGTGGCTTGCGTGACATTTAATTGCGAGTACTTCACACACTCCTAAATTCCTTCCTTTTGTGTGCAAGCACTACATATTTAGTCAAGGACACATTGGGGAAGGTCAGGGGGAGGGGAGAGAGAGGAGAGGAGATCTTCTGATGCACTGGCCATTCCAAAAAGAGCCTTGCTCACCACAAGAGCAGTCATCCATATGAACAATCCCATATTCCTATGGGCAGAGCTGTGAGGGTGCACTCAGTTATCCAACAGCAGCCTCTGGCTGGGCAGTCATCAGCTCAGGGATGTATCCGGGTGTCTTGTGGCCTAGGAAGTTCTGAGAACATCCCTGGATTGCAAATGGGGTCACTCAGAGGCCTCAAGGTTTGCGGTCATGACTAGCTCCCAAAAAATCCTCCTTCGGAGCTCCGGGACTACAAACAACACCACGGTTCTGCCTGTCCCAGGCGAGCCATGAACACTGAAAAGAGCAAGGGAAGCAAAGAGGAAGAGAGCCCAAAGTCTCCACTCTGAAGTTGTGGAGTATAAAATACAGGAGAAAGGGCTGATATTGAACTAGTGGCAATTATTCAGCGAAGTGTGCAAGAACAGTTATTGTGTTTCCTAATTGTAATTCTAAAATTACATGGTCAAAACCAAGGGAAAAATCAGAGAAAAGATTTCATACTCCTGCACAGCTGAGCCCATGCCTGAGCTCAGATTTCTAAGCTCAGGAGTAAATGACTTAGTGTCCAGTTCAGCTGTCACCCCACAATTTCCATGCTGTCAGCTCCTGCTTAGCTTCTTAAGGACCGGACAGGAGCTTTCCAGCTTGTTTCCATTTCACTCCAATATTTCAATGCATGGGGAGGAGGAAGTAAAATGGGAGCAATTGTTTTCCATGAAAATTTTCAAATTTCTATAGTTTTGGTCCAAAGTAGACGCAGATTTTTCTCCCCTTAAGGCTTTCCTACCTAAGAGTTATTAACCTGAGAGTAACTCTTGTCCACCTGAGACTCCTGAGCTGAACCTGCCACTACCCACAGTGCTGCTTCCCTGTGCTCCTCCCAGCCCAGTCCCACGTGTTGTCCCAGCTGGGTGTGCACAGATAGATCTCCTCTGGCCTGGTTCTGCCCCGATTTCCACCACAACAAACGGGAATAAACAGCCTTTTTAGTCAACTGAAGCTTGCACATGAAGGAGGAGAGATGAGTTATAAACCATGTGTTCTGCTCACCAAGGTGCATGAGCAGGAGCTCAGTAACAGCAGCTGAACAGGTGCCTGAGAGAGAGAGGAGAGATCATGGGCAGAGACATCTGAAACACCAACAGGAGCTTCATTTCACACCATGGAAATGAAACTTTCTTCTCAAGTGGGCATCAGCAGGACCTTGGAGACTTCTGGTTTCCTGCTAAGGAAGCAAAGTTTTCTCTGCCTCCAAACTTGAAGTGAATCTACCAAGAACAGAAATTGCCAATTTAAGAGTGGATAAGAGTCTATTCCTCTGCACCTACACAGCAGGAAGAACAAAACCAGCAACAGTATGAAGTTCTAACCATCAACTCTCCTCTCCTCATCACTCACCTTCAAATACCTGTGGGTTTTTTACTGTGCAGGGAAGGCTTTTCTGTGTTCCCAAACCCCCACAGGGATGATGGATCAGTGGGGGCTGCACACAGGAGAACCAGAGGAACAAGCACAGATTTGAACAGGAACAGAACAGGAGCAAGCCCAAAAAACCCCCTCCTGCAGACAGGCTAGGACTCTAGAAAATTCCCTGAGAGCTTCTGAGGTCAATGTGTCGCTGTTCCCTTACTCACCCCTCTCTGATGCACATGAAAAAATTGTTCCCATATGAAAGCATGAACAGCAGATGCACAATAGAAATTTAAACAAACTTCCTCTGCAGGAGGACTGCCCAAGGAAGAATGGTCTGATTCATGCAACTTAATGATGACTAAAGCCACTGTTTGTGCTTTGAAAATGTGCTGAGGTACTGGCAGCCATCTCAGGCCTTTGTAGCGTGTCAGCAGGTTATGGATTTGAAGACCAACATAAATCTTTCAAACTTCCATTCCAGAGGAAGGCCTTAACATTTGACCTTTGCAACATTCACTAGAAAGATTTGAAAGAAAATACCAATTTGTCAAAACCAAAGCTATTTTCCTGAGGTTCTGCAGAAGCAGAGAGATGTTCCTTCCTGCCCCCATATTCACATTAAGCAACAGTAGCTGAGCAATTACAATACTCAGATTTGGGCAGGTTGAAGATCTGTCAGGGTTGCAGAAAACACCTTAATTCAAGTGTTCACCATGATATGTCAATGTCCTGACAGCCACCACAGAGCTTATTGGGCTGGGGAGTGGGGGAAAAGAGCAAAGATCTCTTCAGAAATAAAAGGACGGAAAAGAAAGAAGAAATCTGGTCTGTGATCTCATTGTGCAGCAGAACACGTCTGAACCTCTGTGACACCCAGCTAGACCATGTGTTGTTCAACAATCCCCTGGAGCAGAGGCACAACTTTCCCACTAAGAGGGCAGTCCCATGGAATTCAGCAAGGCTGAGACTGCCCCGAGGTGCTCCCAGGCAGCAGCAGGCTGCACACAAGAGATCCCAGCATTACTGGACAACTTCTACCAAACATGTTCACGTAATATTCTCCAGGATGCAGCAAATTTTGTTTTCCTACTGCAGTGTAAGTTACACACAGATGGTAGTTAAAACAGTGTCTCTTCTCCACTGAAAACACTCATCCTGTCCCAAATTTTCCTTGACCACCTCCTCTGGAACACAAGCACTGTAATAAAGGTCTCTGTTCCAGGAGAGCTGGGCTTGCATCTGTTCATCTCCAGAGATCCTGCTAAATCTTATTATTGCTTCCCCCCTCTCCTTCCAGAACAGAGCTGATTGAAGAACAAAAGAGAACTTCAAGGTGAATAAAAGCCCTGTGTTAAGCATGAGGTTATACACAGGGGTTGCAGTATCACAGCAGCCTTGGAAATGTCCATGAATCCCCAAAGCTTTGATTTCAGCATTAAGTAATGCTGGCCTGAACATTCATCCGGAAATGTGCACTGCACAGAATTTTTTATGCATAAACTTTTCTTTTTCAAAAGGTTCACTTCTCCCTTCAGGTCGAGAGACTGAAAAAAAAGCCAAGAACATCAGATTCACTATTGGGGTCAGTCCAGCAATACATCTCCTTCGGCTCCCTGCCTGACAGATGAGGTGAGCCAGCACCAGCTGCTCCAGTGGTAAATGTGAAACTCTGCAGTAGGCAGTTATGAAATAACCTTGGTGAGAGGAAGTTTCTTGCTAGCCTCATCCTAACCCCTATCATTTAGGAGTTGGCTTCCACCCAGAAGTCCTCAGCATCCAGAAGGAGAATATACACCTTTCAAGATTATCTTCACAGAACTGGATGTTCTCTCATTAGCCTTATGTATTTCTATTGTGGTCAATCGTCCTAGAAACCAAAATGCCAACTACTTATTTACATTTTGGGGCAGAATATTCACAATATTTAATAAACATCAAGTGTTTATATTCCATCAGGCCTCCCAGTCCAAGTCTGGCCATGCTTTCCACAGAGTGGGAGACAGTGTCTGCTTGGGCAGGAATAAACTGTCCTGCCTGAACAGACGAGCAGCATCACCCCTGTCGAGAAAGGAGGCACAGGAACATTCTGGGCAGAATTTGCTGTTCACAGAGCAAGAAACTGGTCAAGAAGAGCATTTCCCACGCCATCTAAACCAACATTTTTGCACACTTTTTGTGGCCACATCACCACAGTCTTTGGGAGCAGTTTCCCAGCCTGGGGACAGCTGCTGTATGCAAGAGCCTTCCCACCCCGTGCAGTAACCTCAAGGCAGACAGGCAGGGAAAACTGGGATAAAATTATGGACAATTTGGCAAAGCAAACATGATTTAAGACACCAGGAATATTTTTCAGAAATGGTTGTGAAGAAAGCTGGTCATAAATGGAATCAGTCTTGTCAAATATATCCAGAAACTCCTATGCACACACGTGTGTGCATGTATATATCTGAATCTATACGTATTTATGTGTCCTGGCTTTCTCAACCAGGTGAAAACTGTCCAAGCAAAACTTCATGGTGTTTTTCTCCGCTGTCATGTGCATGCTAATGTTGATGAAAAATTTTTGCTGCTTTCCTCCTTCCCAGAAAAGTGTTAGAACTGGGTATTTCTCCTGCCTGGTGAAACATTGTCAATTACCCTTTATTTATCTGCAAAAATTGTAACAAACACTTTTAATGGGTTTTGAGCAAGCTTTTTTTATTCCCTCTGCCTTTTGCTCCTTCTCCAAAGCAGAGGTAAAAATAAAATTATTTTCACTGCCTTTCCAAAACAGGTAAGATTTTCCTTTGCTGGCTGGGTGCTCCCCCACTCCATTTAGCACTTTTTTCCAGTACTGGGAAGATCCATCTTTCAGCAGAGCTACTTTTCCTGCTTTACATGGAAAGTATATACAGACAAAGGCAACAAGCACTGATAAGAAATGTTGGGATGAGAAAGGATCTATCAAAAAATCAGCATTTATATTACAGCAACATAGAAAAAATCCTGGGACAGGAATTTGTAGAAAGAGACAAGGAAGTAAAACAGTGAAGCTCATTCTCAGTGTAAGTAGTCAGTATTTCCACAGTGAGAAACTTGGTATCGTTTTTTGGGGGCAGAACAGTCTTCCTAAGGATTCACTCAGATCTCCTAAATGCCTTATTATTTCATCCTGACTCAGAGGAGCAAAAATCTTTGAATATCCTGCTCTGACTCTTCTTGCCCTGAACATAAAAGGCTGAGCCCTAGATCACAGAAAAACCTGGAAAGTACAGAGAAGGTCCAGTTACAGCAAGCTCAGTTCACCTTCCTCTCTGTAAGGAAACAAATAAATAGCCTTAAAGCTTTGTTGAGATCCAAACCTTTGTTAGAGAGTTTAACTTCTCTCTCTAGGTAGGTGAATCCTTCCAGAGAACCCCAGTTTTAGCCAGAATTGTGCATGCATGGAAACCAAGGGATATGTGACTGGAGGAGGAGGGAGCAGGAGTAGGATGGGGAAGAAAGAAATGAGTTTTCTTCAGGATTTGAACACGAAAACTGAGACAAGAGGCTGCCAGGTGCCACCATCACTTTTCTCGCAGCTCTGAAGCTGCATCATTCCCAAGGCAGGGGAGAAGCAGCTCTGAACAGCTCCCATGGATTTGCAGATGCAGAATCAGTTCAAACACCTCATGACCATAACACAGCAAACATCCCACTCGCTGCCATCAAAACTGCAGGCCTGGGAGTTGAGAGCAGAACTCTTCCTCGCATCTCTCCAAGACCTAGAAGGAATTTCAACCTGGCTGTATGATTTTTTTCACAAGTCTCCCACCTCCCTCCCGTGTCCCTGAACAACAAGAGCTGTTTTCCCTTTAATCTGCAATGCCACCTTGTGGCTATAAACAACGAGAACACGGAGAAGACGCCAACGTTTAAAACAAAATTCTAGGTCACTTTGACCACAGATTCAAGTACTGCATCTGCAGAGAGAAGCACCTGATGCGGAGGGGCAGAAGACATCTCAGAATGGCTGCGTTTTACCAGAGCTGGTGTTTGCTCTGTGTGGGTTTCAGTGATCTAAATTCATAGCAGCACGTGGAAAAAAGCAGCTTCTAACATAAATCCTGGGATGGCTGATTCCATTGCGTGGGTCCCAGAATGGACTGGTTTGGAAGGGACATTAAAGGCCATCTATTTCCAACCCCAGTGCCATGGGCAGGGGCGCCTTCCACTATCCCCAGTGTCCAACCTGGCCTTGGGCACGGCCAGGGATCCAGGGGCAGCCACAGCTGCTCTGGGCACCCTGTGCCAGGGCCTGTCCACCCTCCCAGGGAACAATTCCTGCCCAATATCCCATCTAAACCTCCTCTCTCTGAGTTTGAAGCTATTCCCCTTGTCCTGGTACTCCAGGAACTTGGAAATCTTCTCTCCCCATCTTTCCTGTAGCTCCTTCAGGCTCTGCAAGGTCACACTGAGGTCACCCCAAAGCTTCTCCTCTCCAGGTGAACAATCCCAGAGCTGCTCCATCCTCTGATCCCCCTGGTGCCTCCTCTGGATCTCTCCAGCAGCTCCAGCTCCTTCCTGTGCTGGTTCCAGGGCTGGGACAGCTCTGCAGGTGGGGTCTCACCTGAGCCCAGGGGCACAGGGGCAGAATCCCCCCTCCCCTGCTGCCCAAGGATGCTCCACCTATAAAAGCAACAATTACAGACACAGCTTTTAGCTGTGTGCTACAGAAAGCTCCAGCTCCAGTCCTTCCCACCCCTCCTGGATGCAGGCTGTCCCATCAGCCAGGCTGGACCCTTCCTCCCTCCATTCTCTCTGAAAACAGCCTAATTTTGAAAGAGTCTCTGAAAACAGCCTAATTTTGAAAGAGCCTAATGTGCTGCCTTCATTAATGGTTCCTTCAAGCCCAGACTGAGTGAAACACCCCCAGTCCTTGTTGTGTTATGCTGGGAGATGCCCTGGGTCCCTCTGGAGTGAAAGGCCTGCCTTAATCCCAGTTGGACACTGCTAACCTGTCGCAGGGTCCAGTGTCTAAAAATCTGAGTACAATTCAGCACTTTTCTTCTGAAGGCCTCAGAGGCATATTTTGAAATAATTCAGCATGTCTCTGAGCTGCCTCTTGAGCAGACAAGTATTCTTCCCCTCTCACGGCTGGCAGGCCAAGGCACACAAATACTAAACCCTTCTGGGTAGGGAGTAGCTGCCCTGCTATGCACAAAAATTATTGTATTTTTAAGCTTTAAAATATGATTCTCTCAGGAAAATTAGGAGCAGCTGTCCCTCCCTGGGACAAGCTGGCTTCTCACAAATATTTGGCATTTGGAATACTCTTGTCGTTTGACCACTGGGTCTGGTTTTCAATTAGGCCTGATTTTAAGACTGAATAACCAGGCTATTGCTCAGGGTTGCTGGGGCACAAGAGGCAGGACAAGGCTAAATTCAGCAAGAGTGCAAATCAGGGCATTTGTACAAATTAGAGCTCACACCTCGCTGTCACTCCAGATCCCTAATCCAACAGTGGCTTCGTTCCCTACTCCTTGCACCCTGTGGAGCTGGTGGGATGTGGGGAGAAGCTGGTACAGATTGTTTCCATTCACACCTCAATATCTACTTGAGCAAGGTGCCTTCACCCCCTGTCAGCAGGGCAAGCACTGAACTCCCAGAGAGGGGTTCCTCTCTCCTAGGGAGCATTCAGCACATTAGATATGGGACGGAGGATGAGGAAATCTCCACTTATGGTTCTGCTGGGAGCTCCATGGACTTATTTTAAGTGACAGCACTAAATACTCGCCTAGATTTATCCCTTCTCACTTTATACACTTCCTGAAGCCTTTAAGGTCCATGAGGCAAAGCCTGGGGTAAGCCTCCTAGATCCCCACTCTAATCAATAAAGAGACAATAGCCCTCCTGAAAGTAATTAAGATCTTAGGCAGACTAAGACAATGTTTCTGTAACTTATGATGTCACTGAGATGCTGCCAAACCCTCACTGAAATCTCAATACACAAATCTGCTGCTGCTCCTCTGTCCACAAACCCGAGTGCTGCCCCGCACAAGGAAGTTGGATGGCTTTGATGAGATTTTTGGCGTTTTAAAAAGGTTGTTGGAGTACTTGTTCATGTACTTTTTCAGAAACTGATGTTAAGTTGGTGGCTTTCTAGCTCCCCAACTCCTCCTCTTTCTTCTTTTTTTAGGAACACTCACTGTGCTGGTCTTTTCACAGGCTTCTGATTCTCTCCTTTGCAAGTTAACCCCACTTGCAGAACTGAAATATCTTTTTTTTTTTTTTTTAAGTATTCTAAAATTAAATTCACAATTCCAACCCATTTGAAAACACCTAAATCATCCAGATTGGCCCTAACCCATTTTCCCACACCTAGGTTGGGACCTTACTGCTTTATAACTAGTCCTAATTACAGAAATCATCTAATTAGTGTTGAACCTTGAATGAAGAAAAGACATTAAACAATTATCTGCAGTGCTGATGTGTTGATAGCTCCCTTTCCCAGCTGCAGAGCAGAACAGCCTCCTGTAACAGTGATACTGAGCTGGATCTCCTTCCTGCCAATGGCTCTCAAATGCTGTATCTTTATTTAGTTCTTTGGCCTTTCTGATTCTGTCTGTGCCCCTGCTCCACTTCTGCTCTCATTCTGGGAGCCTGACCCAGTTTCTCCTTATTGCATATTTCTTTCTTTCATTTGAGGTCAGCGATGAGCTCATGATTAAACCTCTCTGGTCACCTGCAATAGTTTCTGAATGGGATAACTTGAACTTGGAGCCTTCAGGCTCTGCCAGTTTTCCTTATCTAACTTTCCCCTTAGCTCACCCTCTCAGGAGATATTTTTTCCCAATTCTTACAGTGTGTTCCAGTTACCTTTCGCTGCTGAAAGTTATTTTTTTTTAAGTTTTGCTATGATTTTTCACTATATAAATCCACCTGTTTTGCCTTTACTGTCTCTATAAATGGCAAACAATCAATAAACCTTTATTGACATGTAATACACACTTAACAAACTGCAGCAAGGAGGAGTGAAAGAGCAGTGGTAAGGAGCAGTAAGAGGTGATTCTGTGAACAGCCAAGCACTTCAGCTCACCAATAAATGATATTGTAAAAGTGCAGTGTTTGTCAGAGCCATTTGTTAGGCACACACAGGGAACAGCTTCAAACTGGCAGCGTGCAGTGCTCTGGCCAGAGGAAAAACCTCCCCAGAGGAGGAATCAGTCATACCCCTAATGCAGGCAGTGTCATTCTGAGCACTGATATTGGAAGCAAACTGTGCAAGAACAGAGCGGGGAAAAAAAAACCACTGAAGTAATTGATGTAATTAATCAATTTACCAATGTTATTCTTGCTGAGCATCTGAACAACTGGAGGGGAAGTGAATTTTTACAATGCACACAGAGAACATTTAAATCATGGGATCACAGAATGGTTTGGGTTGGAAAAGAACTTAAAACCCATCCTGCCCCCACCCCTGCCATGGCAGGGACACCTTCCACCATCCCAGGCTGCTCCAAGCCCCAATGTCCAACCTGGCCTGGGACACTGCCAGGGATCCAGGGGCAGGCACAGCTGCTCTGGGCACCCTGTGCCAGGGCCTGCCCACCCTCCCAGGGAAGGATTTCATCCCAATATCTAACCTCAATTTCTGCTCTTTCAGTTTGAACTCATCATTCCTTGTCCTGTTACTGCAGTTCCTGGTGTGGAGCCACTCTTTGGTTTCCCTGCAGCCCCTCCAGATACTAAAAGGAAATTTGTCCACAATTAAGGTACACTGGATACACGGATCCACAGAAAAGGCCAAGAGTAGGAATGAGAGGAATCCAAATATGCTCACTCCAAGAATTAAAAAGAGCATATGGTCTTTCTCAAATGATTCTGCATCAATCCAAAACTGAAACATGAGGAGCCACACTACTGCTTGAAGGTTTATTCCACTTGCCCTCCTCAGATGCAAATAATCTCACTGGCTGTAGTGGACCCAGCAATCCCCTGTGTTACCTGGAGTGTAACCTGCCACGAGGCTGTAAAGAACAAAAGGAAAACTAGGTAAATTCCAGCTTTTTTTAAGGAGACTCCCGTGGCCCCAAGGTGGTCCCTCTGCCCCACTTATTTTCTTTGCAGTCACCCCTGCATTCCCCTCACTGGTGCTGCAGCAATTTTCCTCTCCAAGAGAGCAACATCTCATCTCTAATTAAAAATCAGTAAGATATTCAGCTCAGCTCACTCATTTACTGTGACTTTATGCCCTAGACACGAGTAAAGCTCCTGTTTTCCAGGTCTCTGGATGAGAAGATGGCAACAATTCCTTTTTTCCTCTACCACCTACTCCTCGCTCTGACCCTTATGGCTTTAACAAGTGGGTTGATTGCCATATAATTTAACCTCCACAGATGAAAAAACACCTTCAGCTGCTGTTTTCATTATTTCCCTGCTTTTCCAAAGAGCACCCTCACACTTTATTCCTTATCTTCACCTCCTGCCAGGTTGCTCAAGTCCTCCTTTTCCTGAGGGACAAGGGTAGGCAGTGCTCAGCCCCAGGTTTGGTGGAACCCTGAATGAGGATCCAGCTTCACTATTCAGGTGACCTGTGCACCACCAAACTGAAAGATTTACCAGCTTCATTCAATAGCTTCATCCTTCAGAGAGATCACAGAAGCAGCAAGAGCAACTGCTTTTTCTCACTTATTCTGTGATTAGGCACAGATGCCAAATCCTAGACAAACAAATGAGTTATTTGGATAAAGAAAAATCGAGAGCCACTCAAATTGGCTGAATTACAGCTGTTGTCAATGAAGCATCGAAAAAGTGCATCTGGGGCTATATACAAAAGTCTCTGCACTTTATAGTCACTGAACGTCCTTTAGCCTCCCCAAAGAGGTCAAGATGAGATCGACAAATAAACGCCAGGCCAGCAAATGAGCGTATTTACTTTTTCCCAATGTGTTTTTTTTTAAGTGCTGGATCAGCCTTGTAAACTCTCTCATGCCGAGTGCACTTATTTATGCAAAGTTTGATTGGTCTCAGCCTCCCAGAGACACCTGAAGGGGATGCTGAGATGAGCCAGCCTTGGCGTTCTGCTGCATCCCTTATAGCAAAGCAGGGAGCAAAATGAAGCATTAATTCTGAAACCTTCAGGAGAATGAAGCAGGATAGATTCACTTGTCAGTAATGTCCATACTGATTAATATAAATGCACATGGCAGCCAATATCAGAGTGTGCTGTGTGGATTTATTTACATAATTATTTGAGAATTCGCCCTCCCCTCCTTGACTTTGATGCTTGGTACATATTTATTTACACAACACTGCACTGCCAAACAAGCCAAATGTTTCCCAGAAAGACATCAGAAGAATGACAATTGTTTGAGCAGTGGTTATTTCAGGATGATAAAAAACAAACTCAACTCAAATCCATTTAGCAACTGAAGTGCTTTCCCCAGATGACAAACAATGCTGCTGCTGTCCTTGCGTGGTCACTGACCTTGAGTGGCTCTGAAGGCACCAAGGCAGCTGAGGAAGGAGCTGTTGTAGGTGCAGCTCAGGCAGAAAATAACTGTGGTGTTCAGCAAGGTGGGGACAAAGCCCCAGTGCCCACAGGTGGTTTGGGCAGGGAAGAAATTTTGAGATGTTCCATCACACTCCAGGGAATAGAGAGATGAGAGTTGAGCGGTTTGTATGAACCTGTGTCTTTACCACAGGTGATCTGCAGATCTCCTGGACCCAGCCAGGTGATTTAGAGCCTAATTTCCATCAGTTTCCAGATGGACAGTGGCAGAAACAGATACAGACAGAGATAATACCTCACCAGCTACCAGTGGACTCCCATTACACCAACAGACATCAAACCTTATCTCAGGTTCTTGACACCTTATCAAATCAGACCACGGGTATGACCTGCTGATAAGGGGACATGCTGTATAATATAATGCCCTTTCTGCATTCTCACCACTGACAGGATGGAAAAAAACCACTCTGATGGTCACAGCCCCACTTTCATAGCATACATCAAGCCTAAAGCCACCTTTGCCCAGCAAAAATCCAACCAGTGCAGCTCTCAGAGCGGTGTGAACACAACCTTGGGGCATTCCTGTCCTGACACTGAGATATGCACCCAGCCAGCATTCACCTGATATTCCATTATTTCTATAATGTCTCATTCATTTGCTGAAACTAGAAAAACAAAGAAGAAAAAAAAAACAAAACAAAGAAAAACAACCCCATCAAATCTCAGAAGTCAAATCAAATATAGGAAAAAAGTTAACTAAGCTTTACATAACTTCCCAAGGTATCAGTTGGAGTTTTTGGCAGGGAGGACTCTGGTTTTACATTCATCTGGACACAACATGTGTTTTTTTCCAGATCCTAACAGATCACTAGAGTTACTCAGCACACAAACAATGCCTGTTGTTTTGGAGCTGATTTCTCAACCTATTATGTGTATTCCTGTTTACAAACAGTGGCTGCAGCATGCAGAGAATCTGCAGGCAACTTCACTGCACCCACTTAACTCTTCTGCCTGCATGTGGGCAAGCCTCAAGTAATTTTCCATGGTCACACTGAGCAGCAGAACCCCAGGATGGGGCAGGTTGGAGGGGACCATAATGGGTCATTGGCCCAAACTCCCCACTCAGGCAGGGTCATCCCAGAGCACAGGGCACAGGGCTGCATCCAGACTGTTCTGGAATATCTCCAGTGAGGGACACTCCACACCCTGTCTGGGCAGCCTGTTCAGGGCTCGGGCACTGCACAGGGAAGAAGTTGTGCCTCTTGTTCAGGTGGAACTTCCTGGGCATCAGCTCTTGCCTATTGCTTCTTGTCCTACTGAGCAGAGCCTGGTGCAGCCTCTGACACCCTCAAAGAGCCAGAAACTGAACCCAGCAACCTCAAATGGTGGAAGGAGCTATGAGGAGGAGGGGACGTAACATTACAAAGCTTTTAATAATTATAACAATTGTCATAATTACATGAGATGGTGGCATGTGCTTTGAACACATCAGACAATTTATATTGTGGAGCACATGTGAGCTCCTGGGGGGAAAAGGCAACCAAGCCTTCAAGACATCCAACCTACAGCTGGAGACACGAGGAAACAGGGAACAAAGCTGTATCCATTTGCTGGAAGTTTTGGGTTGTTCAGGATTACGGGCCCAGAGTTTCATCCTCAGCCCAAACGAGAACAGAAGTGCTCAAAAGCCGAGTGTGAAAAATCAGCCAGAATCATGAAGTTTTGCCTGGCTCAGGAGAGGGATCAGATTCATGTAAAATTATAGTTCAAATTGGTTTCCACCCAAGATCATAAATCCACCTAGGTTTGCCAATAGGATTCTGACTGTCAGCAAATCCTTTCTTTTGGCAATGCTGGATAATTTCGAGAGCTTCAGAGGAAAACTCTGAGGGTTTGCCTGAGCCATTGGTCTTTGGGGGAGAAAAGGGGGTGAGGGCCAAGGACAGCCCTGAGGACAAACACCCCAATAACCTCCCCACACTGGGAGTACAGTGGAAGGGACACGGTCTCTGGGGCATCTTTGCTCCTGGGCAGCTGCCAGACAGGACATCTGGGGACCAAAGCCCTCTAACATTTATCCTGAGCTTCTCCTATCTCTGCTTCACCACTGCCACTTCCCCTTAGCAGGCTGTACAGGTAAATCAGCACCTGACTCCCAGGGGAATTAGAAAAACACATTTTTAACCTCTCTGTGGATATAAATGATAGGATTATTTAGGTTGGAAAAGACCTCCAGGATCATCGAGTCCAATGGTGAACCCAGTACCATTGTAATCATCACTAAATTGTGTCCCCAGGGGCCACATCCACACAGATTTTGGACCCTTCCTGGAACAGCCTCTCCTCTGTTGCCCTGAGCAGCCTTTTCCAGTGCCATTCAGGGAAGTGGTGGAGTAAAATCTCATCCCTTAAATCCCACCAAGAGACTTTCATCCTCAGAAAAATACATCCAGTACCATCATTCCAACATAGACCTGATGCATTTGGCCAGTGACACAGGCCAGCCCTCAGCAAGGGAAATACAGATTGGGCCAATGGGGAGAAACTGGGGTTTTGAAATGAAGGAATGATTAAACAAAATAAGAAAAATATCACTTCTCAGAGTTATGGGGATTTACTCTTTTGCCTGTAGCTTTGGAGGCTCAGGGAAGAAGCATTCACAGTAGTATTCTCTCCTGATAAGTGCAAAGGGCCCTCTCATATTTCTCCTTCTTTCTGCAGTTTAATACACGGGGGCTAAGGCTGTGACCATGATCTCAGCTGTCTTACAATGCTCCCCCTCCCCAGGGAAACCCCACACTTATCCTTTAACCAAAAATTAAGTCTGCACGCAGCTCCGTGCACTGAGGAAAATCCCAGCACACATTTTCTCTTCTTTCCACCCAATGCAAAACGAGGATTGATTTTGCTCCAAGCAAGGAGGAGCATTTGGAATATAATGAAGCTGGAAAGGGTGGAGTGGGAGTACAAAGAGATGAGTCCAAGCTCAGCATGACAAATGGTACACAGGACCTCTTGGTTTTATTATACACTATCAAATATCCCTAACTTAAACAGCAGAGCTAATAAGCATGCCAATGTATATATTTACATTGCCTGAAATGTGCACAACCCTGTACAAAAATTAGAGTGCAACTGTTATGATCAAGCCATTAGAGAAAACAAAATCAATCCAAATCATAGGCCAGTCTTGCTAACGAGCTCCCTGCTTTGCTGCCTCCCCTTTCCTCAGAAACTTTGCAGCAGAGTGAAACTTTTCTGACCTCAGAATGAAGGAACTTGCACAGGAAAGCTGAAGAACTAATTGTAATGGTACTTCATCAAGCTAAAATGCAAATAAAACAGCAGTGCTGGAAATGCAGTCCATGAACCAGCATCAGGAGCAAGAGGGAAGTTAATTCTCTTTGCAATTCTGTAGACAAGACTTTGTGGAGTATTTTGGGCAGTGGGCATGGCCTGCCTGCCTCCTCTCTGGAAGCCAGAGTGATTTCTCTCTTGCTCTTAGCTCTGGACAGAAAAGGGTTTCAGCATTTCCTCCATCCCCATGCCCAAAAAAGTTGAAATTACAGAAAGTTTCTATGGAACAAAAAGCTGATGAGGAAATGGAGAAAATGCAGTTTGGCTAAAGTAGAATGCTCTCCTTTTAAAGTTTAAAGATACCCTGTTTTGCTTTAGATCACTTTTACTTCATGTCTCTTTCTCTATATTTAGCTTAATTTCAGTTATTATATAATTTAGAATTCTTTGTTGTTGGATAAAAGAATATCTATTTAAAAAAAACAGAGCCCTTCTCATGAGAAATTTGGAAAAATCCAGATTATTCCTGTCCATGAAGATATTAATATTTTTACTGAAAAATTTCCAAACCAGTCCTGCCTCTCTAGGCAAGAGGGAGAGCTCTTCAGAAGCTCCATTTTGCCCACATGGCCTTTCAGTTCTTCAGGTTTTATTTGCAGTAAGTAACTTAAACAGTGCAAACCTGTCAATAAAACCCTCTCCAAAGGGGCTGAGGGGCCTGAATGTTTTGCAAGTTCACCTGCAGCTCTGGAGAACTTGGGGAACTCCAGACAACCAGGACTTCCCTGGAAAATGCTCTGGAGAGTCAGTGCTGTGAGGAGAGGCTGAGGGAGCTGGGAAGGGGCTCAGCCTGGAGAAAAGGAGGCTCAGGGGGGACCTTGTGGCTCTGCACAACTCCCTGACAGGAGGGGACAGCTGGGGGGATTTGGGATCTGCTCCAGGGAACAGGGACAGGAGGAGAGGGAATGGCCTCAGCCTGGGCCAGGGGAGGGCAGGGGGGACACCAGCAGGAATTTCCCCATGGAAAGGGTGGTCAGACCCTGGAAGGGGCTGGATTCCCCATCCCAGGAGGTGTCCAAGGAATGACTGGGTACGGCACTGAGTGCCATCCCAGAATATCCTGATCTGGAAGGCACCCACAAGGATCATCAAAGCCCAGCTCCTGGCCCTACAGGACACCCCCAGCAATCCCACCCCATGCCTGAGGGCGTGGTGCAAACACTTCTTGATCTCTGCCAGACTCGGTGCTGTGGTGCCATGGCCTGGGTGCAAATGTGGGGATTGGCCAAAGGTTGGACTCAATCTTGGAGATCTTTTCCAACCTGGATGAGTCTGTGATTCTGATTTCTCCAGTTTCTGCCATGAGAGGCTGACAACCAGCCTTGCTCTAGGATATTGCCAGGCTGTCTCCTGACATGAGGATGTTGCAGCCTCCACACAATGGAGGCACTCTGTGCCTGTCACAACAGCCCAGGGGACAGCAACAACCTGCAAGGGGCAAAAGGAGAACAAAGAACAGTTTTAAAGGTAACTGTCTCTTAGGCCAGCCAAAAAAACCTCCTCTGGACTCAGAAGATGGTTCATATGAAGGAGCAAGTGCTGGACAAGGAAGCCAGAGACAGGTCCCTGCCTGCTTACACCTTGAGCACTAGCACTGAAGATATCCTAGAAGGATTCTTGGCAGATAGAAATGGACATTCACTAATTTCCATCTCCTGAGGATCTGCTTCTCTGCTATCATGTCAGCTGGGAGATATAGATATAGATATATAAAAATATAATGTAAAGAATACATGTCCATGGTATTTTTGTCTGCAAGGAGCCCCATGGAACATATTTAGCATTTTTCCATCCAAATGTAGTTGCCACAAAGGTCAAGTGCATCACTTCTCAGGTACAACACCATGGGTCAAGTTCATCATCTCCACTGGAAACTGCACCAAGGAAGCATGACACAAACACAGTTTGTACCTTCTGGACCTCAGCAGGTACCCTGGGACTAAATCTTTGACATTTGGAAAGACCTCTCCACAATCTAGAGGTCTAATTTTGATTTTACAGATTTCCAAGGTAATTCCTACCACCAGATCTGCTGATGGAGCATCAAACCATGAAGGAAAATAGTTTTGCTGCTCAGTAACTCGTGCTCCCCTCATCCCATCCATAGCTCATGCTGCAAACATCTCCTGTCCCAGTCCTGCACTGGCCGTGGTTCAGGCTCATGTGCAAGCTAGGCAAAACAAAACACATTTACTCCTGGCTCCAGCCATATGCCAGCAGATGTTTGAGCTGAGATTTTCAAGATGCATACGGACTTTTGGGTATGTAATCCCTCATGCTCCAAATCCCTCGCTTCCTAAAGAAAGCCTTTGAGCCCTGGAATCACACAGTGTCCAGAAAGAGGCATCCAATGCATTTTAAGGACAAGGTGTTTTTATCTGAAGCACTAAATCATCTTTTCACAGCAGTAAATTACTGAAACTGTTATTGAGCAGTTCCTGAAATGAAACAGAGTTCTGACCTCTACAATGTCTCCAGCAAACGTGAATCCAGGCCAACGAGGTCGACTAAGAATCACTTGCACCCTTTGCATTCTCCCAACTCATCAGGAAAAACTGCTAAAAGAACCCTACAACAAGCTAGTAAGTGATACAGGAATTCAGAGGAAAAAAGAATATCAGGTAATTTCATCTGACCATTATCCTCAAGGAGTGCAACTCCCAGAACGGGGCCTTGGCTGCCTGAATTCAGAGGTGCAGTGAGAAGGGCTGCAGGGCTCCCAGACCCCTCAGCAGCATTTTCTATCAGTCACTGAAAAAAAGCTTCCACAGGTTAATTTTCTTCAGCTTCCTGGGTCATTTCTATCTATTGCCCAAATTGATCTAACTTGCTGTCATCCCTGTTTTTGATATATCAACATAAAGTCATAATATCAAAATCAAGCAAAAGTGTTTGCTGCAACAATGAACAGCAGAAATAAAAAGAGGTGATGATCTATACTTGACTATAAGTGTTCCTATAGAAAGGTTTAGGGCCTATGTTCCTTGAAAAACAGTCATTGTCTGCAAAGCCAGTCAGAATTCTGTTTTCAGGAGATTCATAAACCTAAACAAAACTGGGCAATGTTTGACTCACATTTTTTGGCATTTCATTTGGATTTTTCATGGCATTAAAGGTGAGAAGTAAATTAGCCATTAAACCATCCATTCTGAGCAGATGTCATTTATCTCTTCCACCAGATCTCGGCCACAAAGAATTTCTTGAGAGTTGGGTTAAGGCAGACAGAAAATGTCCTGATATAACCTTAGTGCAGAAATAATTTAGATAACTGCAGCAGGAGTATTTTGGAAATTCAACTTTTTCACAAATGTCTGAAAGTCTGGCATTGCAATGACCTTCATGTGAGATATAGGGTTGAGATATCTCAAATATGGTTTCCTAAATGATATTTTCACACCAATCTGAGTCCTCCTGGTCATACATCTAACTCAAAAGAAATGGCACTAATAGACCACACTTTGATCCAGCTTAGCCCTTATTATGGCTTTTTATCTATAAAGTATTTATAGAGTTAAGTTCTAATAAATGTTTAATTACTGCTTAAAATTAAGCTAAACCAGGTATTTAACAGCTCTCAGCTGCTATTAATATTCATACCAGAGCTCTGTGATTAATGCATACAGGGTTTTTATGACCTTTAATTCAAATTCTGAATCACTGTTTGATTTGGCCATTGTTAACATACTTTTTTGTTGGCTACTCACAGCTTGTTTTACAGTTTTGAAAGCATTTGAGAAACACTGTTTCTCTGTGCAGAACAACTCTATTTAATTAGCCCTCTTTTAAGAATGCAGTCTGCTTAAAATTTGAAGTGTCTGAAAGGCAACAAGGGACAATGATTGTTATTGCACAACATTTCTTCCACCCCAGTCCTAGAAATCAATCTGATCAGGATTTTCATGACACTAAGAGCTGTACAAGTGCATAATAAATGGAAGCCCACTTTGCAAAGAACATACCTTCTGAAAAGAACACAAATACAGAATGTCTGCTGAGACAGTTCTGCCTTGGGCTGGGCTTGGCAGAGGCAAAGGACTGGTATTAAATGTGACTCCAAGCAGAAATGGTGTGTTAGAACACATGCTGGCTTATAAATATGCTAATACCTTAAATTGTGTTGCTATCAGAGCAGGGACTGGACAGTTTACAGAGGATAAATGGAAGAAACTGCCTTTTTTATGAAAGAAGAATGGCTGAGCCATCACAGCCCAGCCCCTGATTGCATTTAGGAGTGAGGAGTAATAGCAGAGAATGCATTGGGCTAAGCCAGCACAGCATCTGCATCATCAATATATTGAGTGCTACATATTTCACATACAAATGTATGTATAGATCTTTAATTTTGCATAAATTCTGGTTTCTTATAGGTAATTTTTTGGCCACAAGGGCTCTCGGGCACTTCTTCAAGGATCCACCAGTTTGTCAATCAAAACAGGATTCCTGCTGCCCCAGGTCTGCTCCTGAGGAGAAAGGATCCCATGTGTGGAGCTCTGACAGTCTGTGCCATGGGACACCCACAGCAATCACTCTGGGAAAAATAGCCTGGAAAAAAGAGGCGTTTGGGGTGGCCTAACTGGGGCCTTCCAGGAAATGGAGAGGGGCTGTTTACAAGGGATGTAGGGACAGGACACAGGGAATGGCTCCCACTGCCAGAGGGCAGGGCTGGATGGGATATTGGGAAGGAATTGTTCCCTGGCAGGGTGGGCAGGCCCTGGCACAGGGTGCCCAGAGCAGCTGTGGCTGCCCCTGGATCCCTGGCAGTGTCCAAGGCCAGGCTGGACATTGGGGCTTGGAGCAGCCTGGGACAGTGGGAGGTGTCTCTGCCATGGCAGAACTCTGGAATGAGATGAGCTTTAAGTTCCCTTCTCACCCAAACCGTGCTGTGAGATTCTGGGACTTCTGGAGGTTTGATCCTTGCCTCTCTATACCACATCACAATCTGCAAGTTATGTAAGGAAATAAGTAACTAATCCTTTCCAGATAATTTTTGTTTTGTTTTTTTTTTTCGCAAGAGAGAATGCAGATGTCAATATCTATACAAAAAATAAGTTACTGAAACACAAAGCAGTGCACTTGTAGGAACAGCGTAGGAGGAACTGTGAGAAACTATGTCACTACATTGCTCTCTGGTTTTGGGCAGTTCCAAGTTCCCCTCCCAATTTTTGTTTCAATTCTAAGCATTTTAAGACTCTCAACATTAGATGAAAACAATACTCAGCATACCAAAGGCCAGATTCCCATCTGGGACTCAATGATATTGTAATAATCATCTCAATACTGAGCGATATTATAACACAGAAACCCAGCACGATGGATCTTTTCCCATCCCTGGAGGTGCCCAGGCTTACAGATAAGAGAAACGTGGGAATTCAACTCTTCAAACTTCATGTGTCTCATTAAAGAAGTAATTTATAGTCTCTCATTAGAGAAAGTGATTTGTTTTAAATTGTTGTGCATGAGAAATAGCCAACTATGAGCAAGGGAATTACTGAAGGTTATGCTTGCTCCTTTATCCACCAACTCCGAGTGGGATTAAATTGCCTTGATACAGATTCAAATTTAATTTCAGAAGAATGCAGCATATTTCTCTGTGCAATACCAATCTGAAAAAAAATAAATTATAATAGGCAAAAGGATATAAAAATATGATATCAGATATGACTTGTCTCCACTTCAGCTGAATGACTTTATTGTTGGTCAAAAAAAGAAGTTGAGTTATTTCTCTGTCCACTGAACTTCTGACTCTGATACATTTTAAACTCTGATGCAAAGGGATGGAGCTCTGGGTAAGTCCATCTGCCTCTCTTCCTGGAAAATGTTCAGGTTTTGATGAGGACTATAATGACAGCAAGTTTGCTGATGCTATTTATTCAATCATCAAGTCAAATATTCCCTCCATAGCCATAAATCTGAGCAGATTTTCTAAAAAGGCTTGACTAGTTTAGCAAATGATTGGCACTTTTCACCACCACAAGAAATAATTTAAGGAAAAAAATGTATTGCCACAGTAATTATACTATTTGTGTGCTACCATTGGAGAGAATAATAATACTTCTTCATGCTTAGAAATATTCATATTATTCCTTCCCAGCATTTGTTCAGACTTGGATTTAATTCATGATACAGTTCAACAGCCTCAAAGAACTGCAACTAAAACAATTTACATTTGGAATTGCCATGTTTGAAGTATCTGCAGTGCGCCCTTGGTCCTGCTTCCTCAAGTTAAAGATGATACTGGAAATTGATTTTAGTGCTTTTTAGTTCACTTAAGGACAGGATTTATTCCTGAATTCTGATTATTCCTACCTCAAACACCTTTGCTCCAGGAGTTACCTGAGTGAAACTTGCCTAGCCCACAGAAAATGCAATTCCATTCCTGTTCCCTGCTAAAGGGTATTAGTTTAAGCCAAGTAATTCATGGTTTTAGTTTCTTCTTCACAGTTATGGCCTCAAGCTTTTGGACAGAGTTTCAATTTCTACTAACAGCTCAAATTGTGTCCATCACAAGTTTGGCTGTTGCAGAAAGAGAATTGCTGTGGAATTCAGTAAATTAGGATTAATTTCTTTTGCCTAAGAGAAGTAATAATTCCAATGTCTGTAAAATACTTTTCCCACCCCCACAAACCATGTGCCATGGAAAATCTCAGTCAGGCATAATAGCTAAAGTCACCTCCTAAACCAGGATGCAATGACACAAATTTTGATCCCAAATCCCACTATCCACAAGCAACATTTGCACATCTCCAATGGCTTTTCCATTTGATTCTCGTATCACCAGTGGCTTTGTTCACAGTGGCTTTGTTCATACAGGTTAAATAGCAAAGCTCTAAAACAGATAAAACCTAAAAATACACCAATGATTCAGGATTCAAACCCCTCCCTGCTGCAGGGCTGTGCAAAGGTTCTGTCCTGGCTGTCTGCACTCTATAATACATTGCTGATTATTTTTCAACAAACATGCAGTAGTCTCAGAGAAGTGATGATAAGAATTTTTAGATTCCAATACACCCAGGTTATTGCAGAGTGAAGTTTGTATCATACCAGAGATGGCTGAAATGATCTCTCAGATTAAACAGTTTTCTTATGGCTGGTGGTGCTGGGTTGGACTTGATCTTAAAGGTCTTTTCCAAGCTTAACGATTCTGTGATTCTAAATGCTTTTCCGAACACAAATGTTTTATTTGGGGGAAAATTGTTGATGCTGTTAAATATTTTCATTGGGAGGAAGAATTGTAGCTTCAACTCCTCGAAGTGCAAAGCTTTGTAAAGGTTTCACTCTGTTTTGCTTTTAACTGCATGGACTTCTCCTTGGGTTTTGTGGCAAGTGTGATAGAAGAACCACACATCAGCTGTGACCACTACTGGGAGATGCTGAAGTACCTGCAGAAGTGAGAAAAACTAATCTCTAAGAACAGGTGTGAATATGCACATATGTATAGAAAAGACAAGGCTCTGTATCCAGACCCACCTCTGGAGTGGTCTGGTGGGTCAAGACTCTGAAAGCTGTGGCTTTACATGAGACAGAACCATAGAATGGCCTGGGCTGGAAGGGCCCTTAAAGATGAACCCGTCCCAACCTCACACTGTCCCACTGTCCCAGGCTGCTCCAAGCCCCAATGTCCAACCTGGCCTTGGACACTGCCAAGGATCCAGGGGCAGCCACAGCTGCTCTGGGCACCCTGTGCCAGGGCCTGCCCACCCTCCCAGGGGAGAACTTCTTCCTAATATCCAACCTAAATATCCCCTCTGGCATCATGAAGCCTTTCCTCCTTGTGCTGTCACTTCAGGTCCTTGCAAACAGTTTCTTCTCTCTGCCTTTCCTGCAGACTCCCATCAGGCACTGAAGGCCATGATTAGATCTCTTCAAAGCCCTCTCTCTCCAGGCTGAACAATCCCAATTCTCCCAGCCTTTCCTCATAGCAGAGGGTGCCCCCTGAAGTCACTGGCTAGTGGGCAGGACCCCCATGGATGACCAAAGCACACATTAAAAAGCAATAATGTTCCACTGTCTCTGCCAGAATAGGCAGGAGCCTCAGAGCACGATGCCCCAGAACAGAGTTTGGGATCACAAACTGTGCAGCTCTCAGCACACAGCTCAGCACAAGAAATCTCTGTTTTGGTGCATTTTACTAAAGCATGTGAAGAAAAGGCTGCTGTCAGAATTGCTGCTCAGGTCACAAAGCCCCGGGGCACAGGAGGAACAGGGTGGCAGGAGCCAAGAGCTCTTGCACATCTCTGGATAACCAGCACACCCAGCCCCACGGCTTCCTGCCCTTCCACAGGGCAATTGCTGGTAAAATCAGGGCACAGCTCATGAGGAAAACAGGAATATTTTCACTCACAGCACCCTGCAGTGCTGGGAAACCAGCCTGGGTTTAACCAGCCTGGGCAAGGCTGCCCTGACCTTGGGGACACTTCAGTCCCTGGGCCACCACTGATGTGTGAGCAAGATGCAGTTCAGGCACCAGAGAGGGAAAAAAACCCAAAAGAGCAAAGGGAAACAGCCTGACAGGTACAGAAAGTCTGTCTGGCTCTTTCCAACAAAGCAGGAAACTGCCCCCCAAAGCTTTGCCTCATGCACAGGCTCACAGAAAATGCAGGGATTGAGATTGGCAGCCCCCAGAATGTGGCTGGCAGCTCACAGGCAGGGCTGCAACTTCCCTCAGCTCCACACTCTTGGCTCAGGGAGAATTCTTTGTTCACAGAACATCCAAAAGGAATAAACCCTCCTGGTGCTCAGAACAGGACTTTTCCCTCTCTTGCTGCTTTGTGCTCTCTTCCTCCCTTTCATACTTTCAGAAACAGAGAATATGCATTTTTAATAATACAGATTTCTAAAGAACTGAGTATGCAACATTTCCTTTTCCCCCAGGAACGCAGCAACTGCTGCACTAACACCGACACGGAGGAGAAGGCTTTGGAAATCCATCTGCCAGGAGAGGCAAATCAGAATTACATTGACCATAAACGCCGCAATTACGCCTTGGGGCTGAGCATTAGTGCTCACCTGAACAGTCTGTGCACGGCAGGGATGGCGTGACTGCAGAAAATCCTCCACCTCTGCAGCGAGCTGGGCCACAGAGCCATGAATGTTTCATCTTCCTGCGGCCCTGGAGAGGAGGAACCACGGGAGCTCCGGGCTGGAATGGCGCACGGAGCAGCTGTTAATGAGCATCACCTTCAAACCCCTCTGCTGCTCCAAAGGGGCCTGCAGGAAACCAAAGAGAGCCCCAAAACAGGGGGAACGTGCTGGGCCTGAGCCCCTAAGCTTAGGAGATGGCTGCACAGTGCGGAGAGCGATGCCAAGGAATTAAGCTTCGTCTTACAAGTCTAAGGCTTGACCTGAAGCTTATTAAGGTCAGTGGAAAACCTTCCACTGATGTCTCTGAGTTTTGGTCCAGGTACACGATGCACTAAATCTCAACTACCATCACTATCATTTATATTTGCCATTGTAATTTCATGCATTTAATTCAAGTTGTAGTTGTTGGGTTCTCGTGACCTTCCTAAGCTAAAATCCCAAGTTGTTTAGGTAGAAAAAATGGCTTCCAGATTTTCAAAGACAGTCTGGTTGTAAGGAAAACAGAGAGCTGAAACTTTTACCCAGGATAAAAACAAGAAAACTAAGGGAAAAAATAGACATTAATCCTAAAAATCTCCCTTCTGTGACAAAGAAAACAGAGAAAAAACCCAAACCAACAAACCCAAAGAAAATAAACCCAGTCTTTTCTCTGGTATTTGGCTAAGGAATTGGTTTCAAAGGTTCTCCTAAAGCATTTTTGTGCTTTTACACTTCATACTATAGATAGTATTGGCTCAGTGCTTCCATACCAGAAAAATAGACTAAAACACCTTTTAGCACATCATCAATCCTGATCAGAAAAGGATAAATTAGACAAGTTGCTGGGGAAGACTCCAGTAAACAAACTGGAAAACTTCACTCAGCTGAGATTTCAACCCGGCCACCTGGGTACCAATGCAGAACACACAGCACTTGTGTGGCTTAAAAATAAATACAATTTTTTTTCTTTTGGAAAGAAAAATCAGACAAATAGATACAGTCTGTGCAAAATTAAACCCTAAATTTGAAAAGTCAGGAAGAGGGAAATGGGTGGGAAGAGATAGATAATTCTATACAAACAAAAATATATGTCAAGTAGCCAGAAAAAAAGTTCTGAGCTCAGAGAGGAGCATGGGGCCAGATCCTCAGCAGAGATAAATCAGCTCAGTTCCATCAAAATCAAGGGAGACACAGCTCATTGCACCAGCTGCCAATCTCATCCACCAACCAGACTCTCCACCAACTTGCATTTTGGGTCCTGCAAAAAAATTTCCTCTTGGAGTATAAAGCCTGTATTTATCCATTGGCCTTAGAAAGTATGCACAGCTGTGACATAAGTAACCCCTGCTCTGTTTTTAAATGTATGCAAACATAAAACGAAGAAGAAAAACGACATTAAAATAATGTTAAGGATTTGGCTGGGGGCCATCAAAGTTAGGACATTCCAAGTTAAAGCTGAAACGACATCCTTAACCTTAAGTCACCCCATTGTGCCTGGGTATTGCAGCTGCTGAAAGGGGAAAATCAGAGCGGTTACGGTCTGGCGTGTGAATGAGAGCTGAGGGACTCTTAAATCCAGGATTATTTGGCTGCCGCACACCATGCACTGCAGCCACGTGCTAGCAATCCTTATGCAATCTTTGCTGGGAGAGGGGGAAAAAATACATCCCTCAGGCTGTGTGTGCACACTGAGGGGACTTCAGCTGAAAGGGCACTTTTTAAATTAAGGCAAGAGCTGTAGCTGGGTTTGTAGAGCAGCAAGGACCTGAGCCACCAACTCAGTTACCTGAGACTGGCAGGGAACCTCCTGCACCGAGTGATCCTGGGGAAGCAGCAGGTGAATCCCTCATCACTCCGCTGCTTTTCATCCAGGAACTTTTCAGAAGAGGATCTTTCTGACCAAAAAAGTTCCACTTCCCAGATTTATTTTTTTTTTCTTTTTAATTCATGGTTTCAGAACACCAACAACGTCAAATTTCCTGAAAATCAGGACTGCTTTTTGTTTCCAAAAGGAACACATTGAGACATTGGACACACTGAGGACTTGGTGGAATTGGATTTTTTGCGTCTAGGCATTTACTAGTTTAGGCATAGATTCCTTCTCTTTTCTTCCTTTTTCTTTTTATACCAATACATCTCTTCCTTCTTTCTCCATCCCTAAAATGGCAGAAATAAAGACAAGGGACAGAAAAAGTAAAACTATAAGAAAGCATCACAGAAGTCCTTCCAGTCCAAACTTAGTCAGTGTCTCAAGAGTGCTGGAAGCTGTAGGTAAAAGCAATCATAAAATCCACTTGTACACGCACATCTGCATGTAAATAAAGAGCAATACATAAATATTTGTAGTTTAGACTAATATTTGCTTGACTTGAGCAATAAACAACTGGGACAAAGCTAGTTAATATAGACTTTATATTTTTCTGAAGTGGTCCAGATAGTCCTCGAGTTAAAATAGTGGGTGAACTGTCAAGCTCAAAGGCTCCCAAAGCCCTCTCCAGCCCTGGTTTTCTGCAGTTCTCTGGCCCATGGGTTTAGCACATCCAAAAGCACTCAGGTTACTGGGGACAGTCATTAAGAGCTGTGGCTGAAGTGCAATCTACTATGACAGTCTCCATGAGTTTGTTTTTGCATCCAGTTTGCCTTTGTTTCAAGCAGCTGCCAGCACCCACCAAGGGCAGGATCCTCAGCCCTAGACTTTTTTTTTTGCCTTGAGATGTAAGGGAGATGCTCCCCAAAAACTTCATTTTCCAACTCAGTGTTTCATCTTGCAGGAGAAAGCACAATAAAAGGAAAGAATGTTGTTTTTATAGAACATGTCACTATGTCTGAGCCCTTCTGCTCCAAAGAGATGGGAAAATAACCAAATGGGTACAATAAACTCTAGATTTCTCTGCTTACACACATTTCTACCTATGCAAAATCAGCCCGGATCTCAGGAGAGAGAAGAGACAAGGAGGAATGGAAAGACCTGAGGGTTCTGGGATTTTGTTTTACCACAGCCTCCAGCAGGATTGTGCCCCTTTGAATGCTGTGGAATTGGGATTGTTCAGCCTGGAGAAGGTTTTGGGGTGACCTGATCGTGGCCTTCCAGAACCTGAAGGGAGATGACAAGAAAGATGGAATGAGACATTTTACAAGGGCCAGGGGGAATGGCTTCACACTGACGGAGAGGAGAGGTAGACTGGGTATTGGGAAGAAATTTGCCCCTGCTGAGGCCCTGGCACAGGGTGCCCAGAGAAGCTGTGGCAGCCCCTGGATCCCTGGAAGTGCCCAGGGTCAGTTTAGATGGATCTTGGAGCAGCCTGGGATAGTGGGAGGTGTCCCTGCCCATGGCAGAGGTGGAACAAGATGACCTTTAAGATCTCAACCCAATTCATTCTGGGATTCTGGGAAATTAGAGTCACCTCCATGACACCTACAGCCTGTTGGGTGACACATTTACCAAAGACTGCTTCATTCATTTAAAAGATTTATGCAGAATCTCTACCACTTCCTCACTATTCTCCCTTCCCAGTCTCTGCTGCTGCTGAGAACACTTCATTTCAATATGAAGGTAGGGGAATGGCACAAGGATGGATTGCAGTAATAATTTAATCATGAAAAATAAGCTCCAGTGGAAAATACTGATGAGTGGTCATATTTAAAAGTCTGGCGATTATGTTTGATTAAAGTAGAGTGCAAAAATATTAATTAATTGGGCTAGTTACATAGACAGCTTTATGTCCTGCAGCAATTCATGTAATAACAAATTGATTTTTAGCTAAGCAAGCTGAAGGAAAGGAGGAACTGGAAACAGTGCCTGAAAGCATTAAAGTAGCCTGAGTGTGAAGTTATAATGTATGTCTGGCATAAAATGCTGGGGAGAAACACAGAGAACAGTTCCTTCAGTGAGAGAATGAAAGTTAATTAATTTAGTGCCCTTTGCCTGTTTAAATTCCTCCATTTCACATTCATGTCATTTTATTCTTGCTAATACTCCATACTGGGCAGACTGGGATATTAAAAACCTCAAAATAAATCTGCAATACAGCGACAAGTTAAAGAAGTTTTCTGTGGAAATGCCTCCAACTGGAGTAAGGGACAGCTGTATTTCAGCTCTGCACAACCCAAGTCACTTCCAAAAATAACAGCACCTTCCACCACTCTCAACAAGCAGAGCCAGAAATAAAGGTTATATGGATAGAAAATTGGTCCAGGCCCCTAAATCGAGTTTAATGGGTTGGTACCCTGATTTGAGTGGGATCCTGAGTGAGTCTCATGATAGGGCTGCTATGCAGAGACCCCAAAAGAAGCTGATGCCTGCACAGAGTAATCCCATGCCAGGTTATCCAATGGATGTGTGAGGCTGGGGCAGCAGAGTACACCCACAAATCTGGATTTTACCACATTTATGCCCTGGTCCAAGTCCCTGATCTGCTCTTGAGCTTGGCTGCAGCCTCTGGTCTCCAGCCCTTGAGAGCACCTGAGGGAAATCCCCACTGTTATCCAGAAGGTGGGAGATGGATGGGGAACAATGAGAAAAGCTGCAGGATTCCGCTGGTACAGGGAGAAGGAAGATGAGAACAGATAAGCATGGCCAGGGCAGCAGGCAGCTCCCTCCTGCCTCACTGATGCCTTTCCCCAGCCCTGCCTCTGCTTTCCACCAGGATATAATTTTTCTTTCTTNTAGGATATATTTTTTTTTTTTTTTTTTTTTTTTTTTTTTTTTTTTAAGGGAAAACAAAGAGCACTGAGAGGCCAAAGAGAAAAGTGAGGGGTTTCAGAAGAAAGAGAGCACTCATGTGAAAAGTGTCACAGCTACTTAGGAAATTGAAAATATTTTCCATCCCTGCCTGAATGATCATTTCCAGATTTTAATTATTTCCCAATTGTCTCCAAGAAGGATACATGGTCACTGACCTCATTTGGGCCTGAGGAAATAAGACTGTCAACATTTTAGGATAGATCTGATCAGATTAAGAGATATTTCGGATATTGAACATAAGAATTTGACAAGCAAGCTAGAACAGTGGATGTGTTTGGATATGTGCAAAACCCCAGAGTATTTCTGCAAGCTCATGCCTACTTCCCTGGGCTGCTTGCACTGAGTTATGAGAACAAACAGTTTGAACACATTTTCCTCTATATTTGATTCTTTTCTCTGTTTCTACTCCCAGCAACAGCCGGTTTCAAACAGTCTGAGCAGAGCTGAGCATTAGCAAAATGAAAGAACAAGAGAAAGCCTTAATTTATACTCAGCTAGAAACAGGTCTCAGGCATAACCATGAAAAGAGGGAAAGACAAGGTCAGAAAATTGAGGCTGAACTGGACTAAGGTCATTAAATCCAGGCTGATCTGGACCAAGGTCAGAAGAGAGGTTCCAGGATGGTAGCAGATCATACATGAAAACACAAGAAGTACAAAGAGCAGTGGGTTTGCCCTGCCTGGGGCTAAAGGCACATCTTTTCAATCTGCAAGCACTGAACAGGGGAGAAATAAGGAGAAACTGAGTCAAACTCTTCCTAGAGATGCACCAAGAGGAAACACACAGGTTGCAGCAAGAGAAAGTTCAGCTGGAAAAGGGGGGGGGGAACAGCTGTAAGAGCAAGTACTGGAAGAAATTTGACCAGAGAGACTGCAACCTTCATCCTTAAAGATAACCCAATCCCAGCTGTACAAAGCCCTGAGCAAGCCCATCGAGCTCCAAGGGGTCCTGCTGGGAGCAGGAGGGCTGGACCAGAAAAACCAAACTCCCCCCTCATACCCAACCTAGTTACACTTTATTTCTTCTTCTATTGAGACAGTACTTTTCCTAAAAGAAGAGGGAGTCGGCCTTTTAGCAATAGAAATGAATTTTGAAAATGCCTTGACTTGAATACAACACAATGGAGTCCATCCCCCCCAGCCCCTTTGATGTGGCTCAGTGAACAGCAGTGCCCCTGACTGTGAGTACACTGAACAGAACCTCCTGTGAAATAAGGATTCTCTTTCTAGTGCAATTTGATGCCTTTGGTTTGGTGATACAGACAGGGCGAACAAAAGCAATTTGAGGAGAGATTGGCAGAGAGGCTCAGCTCTCACATGTGCCTCACAATGGCACAGTGGTTAGTTCAGATCCTCTCTGAACAGCGAGAGCACAAAGTCCAAAACTGCATGGGCAGGCACTGGCTCCACTTCAACAGCAGCCAGCACAAAGGGAGGACATTTAGGGAGTAAATGAACATTTCTGGGGGCTCAGCAACTGATGAGTTTGATCAGAAAGCAAACAGTAAAGCTTCCATCCTCAAGGCTGGCCCACAGCAAGCCTTCCCAGAGAGCTCTGATGTTATATATAAGTCCTGTGCAGAAAGGAATGTGGGGTGCATTGCACAACCCCTGCTCCCTGCACCCTCCTCCTCACGCAACGCCTTCATTCCCCAGAGGAATTTTCCAGTCTAAGGAGCAAAACAAGCCAAGAATGTGTTAAAACAGGTGTTCCAATCATCTCTGAGTGCAATCTTAGCACAACTGAGGTTAAAAGTATTTGGGAATGATGTAATGTAAAGATAATCAGTTGTTACTGTATATTCCCCTCCACCCACCTCTTAAGAAGGTCTGTGTGGAGGTTGTCAGGTGTCTCTCCTTTTCTAAAGCCTGAGCTCAGGTTCAAGGGCCAGCACCAGCTCTGAATTTTGCCATATTAGGCCAGACCAGCCAAGGCTGGTGTGTAACCACAAGCAAGCCCAGACTAGAAGGAAGGAGGAACTTTGTGATAACACAGCCCTGTCTGGGTGCCCTCCTGTGCTGGCTGTTCACACCAGAGCAGCAAGCAATAACCAAAGAAGCATTTGGAGCTGGAAAGCTGTTTCATCAGCAAGGAATAAGGAGGCACCCAAACACAGCATGCCATGCATTTGGAGGCCCTGTGTGCTCCAGTTTCACCAGCCAGCCATGCCCCTTAAATAAAATGTGATGCTCCTTCTCCAGTCCCACTTATTATGCTGCAGGAGAGAGGTGCTGCTGACTGGCCTGGTTAACATGCAAGTGTGCTGCTGCTCACATCACTGTGGCTGCTACAGAAATCCTGGCAGTGCCTGAGGGATGATCTCTGTGCATGCAACTCAGGCAGAATAAGAGCTCTTCATATTCCCCCTCTCTGTCACAGGAGATGAAATGCTTGCTGGCTTGCAGTAAGTTTTCCTGGGGTATGAAATGTGCAAGTCACAGTGTACCCCTAAACTAGCACTGAGGAGCTATGTGCATTATTACTGCTCCATTTTTTGCCTCCATAGCTGAACTATTGTGTGTTTTGTCGTGGCAAAGTGCTTAGAGAGACTCTCAGCACAAAAGGCACAATAGCAAGGCCAGTTCAGCTGCAATGAAGGCTGTTAATAGACAGATCATTTCCACCCTGTATCCTGAATTCAAGAAAGATCAGACTGCTTCACTTGGAAAATATCACATCACTTTACATTCCACTCTCCCCAGCTATAAATCATTGTTTAAGACCTACCTGATTTAAATTTGGAAAGCATCCATCTGTCAAGCTCCACATCACCAGCACCTCTGTGCCAAACACCCCCAGGTGCTCTTATCAAATACTCACATTAACAGCTCAATTAATTATGAGTTAGCCAGATCAAACAGGCCAGTCTCAGGCTTGACAGGTATCTGATGTTCAGATATCCTACCAATGCAAACTTTACAAAGTCGAGCAAATTCAAATTCCACAGGGCTCAGATCAATACTGCATTAAGATGCTGAGCTTATCTCCTCACTTGAAAAACTCGTGAGAGTGTGTGGAGAATCTGTTTGTCGATTCATCTGTGGAATTAAAATGGAGAAACAATCCACTAGATCTTAACAGTCTGATGTGGTAGTAAAGGACACAAACCAGGAGGCAGAGAAGTACAAAACTCCATGAAGCCAACAGAAAGCATTAAGGGGTGCCTGTAGAGTGAACACAGGGATGAAAGTTGTTCTCAGAGATATGGAGCAGCTGGAAAGAAGGCAGGCACGGGATGTGCAATGAAGTCTGCCCACCCAGCTCTGTTCCCCTCTGCAAATCTCAGCCTAGAGAGAGGAAAAAGCTCCATAGACAGGTTTTTTTTCTGAGCACCTTCATCTGCCTTCCCCACCTAAGAAACCCACCTTGGGGCATTTCTCTCACTGCTCACCAGAGCTTCACGAATCAAATAAAATCATCTCCTTCTGAGCCCATCCCATTCCCCCTCCAGGCTGGTGATGCTGGGAAGGGGTTCAACACAACACTGCTCCGAATTTATGCTCTGTACATGGAAAAAAAAACATACAGGCTTCTGCAGCTATCTACTGCTTATGGTTCTGGGATCCTTAGAAACCCTCAATGCTCAGAGAGTTTGGAATATCCCTTTGTTTAGATAAGAGATTAGATAACAGCCAAACTATTAATCCTGGCTGCAAAGAAATGGTAGGAAAAACATACATTGAGAAGAAAGCTCAAAGTCCTTAGCATTGCAGAGCTCCAGGTCTCAGACCTATTCAGAAATTTGAGGATCTTTTTCCAGCTCATGCTTTTAATTACTTAAGCTTTGTCAATTCGAATTTGCCAGCTACAGATCCGTAGCTGAGTAAGCCTTTACGCATTTATTTTGTTGTTAATGACATGGGCTTTTATTTATTTAAAACTAAGGAACTGAGTCACAGATGCCACAGTAAGAGCTGTACTTGGTATTTATGGAAAATAATGTTTCCCAGCATTTTACAGGCAAATACTGATCAATCTTCCCAGCATACATATGAGATAAGGAAGTATTATCTTGGTAATGTATTATTGGTCAGATCTCACACGCTTAAGGGTACTGAGCAATGTTCCTTCATTTCAGTCACTCTATCAAATTGCACTGAGGAAAACCTCAGGGGAAATCACAAGTGTTTACACATTTCCATAATCTCTTACACTGTTTGGATTGTACCTCCCAGCTGGCACAAACTAAAGGTAGGATTTGTGCAGGATCTTGAGAAGGGGTGCAGGACCCTCCCTGTGGCTGTGGTTGGTGGGCAGACACAGCAGCAGAGGGGCTGTGCCCTGTGGGGACTGTGATTCCCACACTCCACACCTGGCACAGCCCTCAGCAGGTGGCTGGATCCAACCAAACCTGCTCCAGTCTCTCCCAAACAGAAACACTCTGTTTCCTTGGCTTGACCTCGGGTGAGTTTGCTGGGTGATATCTCTACCTGCAGCTCAACCTGCCACACTCCCGTGCTCCTCCTGGTGAGGGAGTTCCAGCTGCACAGCTCCAGCTTCCACTGTCAGCCTGGACTTTATGGGAGAGATCAACTTCCATACACCTCTGATCTGTCCAGAAAACTGAAAGGAAGCACAGAATGTTTTGGGTTGATATGGACCTTAAAGAACATCTCATCCCACCCCTGACAATGGCAGGGACCCCTCCCACTGTCCCAGGCTGCTCCAAGCCCCAATGTCCAACCTGGCCTTGGACACTGCCAGGGATCCAGGGGCAGCCACAGCTGCTCTGGGCACCCTGTGCCAGGGCCTGCCCACCCTCCCAGGGAACAATTCCTGCCCAATATCCCATCCAGCCCTGCCCTCTGGCAGTGGGAACCTATTCCCCCTTGTCCTGGCACTCCAGGTCCTTGTATTGTCTCTCCCCATCTTTCCTGCAGCTCCTTCAGGCTCTGCAAGGTCACTCTGAGGTCACCCCAAAGCTTCTCCTCTCCAGGTGAACAATCCCAGAGCTGCTCCATCCTCTGATCCCCCTGGTGCCTCCTCTGGATGTCTCCAGCAGCTCCAGCTCCTTCCTGTGCTGGTTCCAGGGCTGGGGCAGCTCTGCAGGTGGGGTCTCACCTGAGCCCAGGGGCACAGGGGCAGAATCCCCCCTCCCCTGCTGCCCACGCTGGGCTCAGCCCAGGGCAGGGGGGTTCTGGCTGGTGGCAGACATTCCAAAAACTGTGTATTTTATTGCAGTTACAAACATCAAATTTAACACAGCTCACTCAATACTTGGGTCTGAATCCCTCACAAACAAAGATACAGAGAGAGCAATGATCAACAGCTGAGCACAGCAAGGCTGGGACTTCTGCAAGGTCGGTCAGGGATTCTGTAGCAGACCCACCATCCATCCCAAGGCACTGGTGTCCATTGCTCTGATCAGCATCATCCCTTTTCCTAACTCCTAGGATTTGATGCCACTGCTATTCACTATTTAAATGCAATCAAATGCCAGAGCATTTTGTTGGATCTGGGTCTCCTGACTGACCCTTGCCATTGGCAGCCGCGTGCTGAGATAACGGAGAATGAAACACACAAAGGCTGGGAACATCAAATGGGGCTAAGGTATTTTTATGGCCAATTTTTGCCAAAAAAATGTGGAATCCCCACTGGGCCTCTTGAAAATTTCAGCTCAAAGATTGCACAGCAGGGCACAACAGAGGCATCAAACCAGCCTGGACCAGAGAAAGTTTCTGCCTTACAGTCAATAGAGAAAGAGAAAAGATTGTCCGTGGGGTGATTCAGAGCTCTGGTGGGGCCTTAAATCTCTTTTAAAAAGTACATTTATGACAGCAAAGGATAGTCACAAACATGCTAATTCCACCAGAGACATCAATTTAGACTGCCACGGGAAAATAAGTCAAGTGAAATGAAAATAAAAGGAAATAATTTTCTGTTAAGTTTAGCTTTTCCTCATTCTTGGTTGTTTGTTTTATGATGCATTGTCTGTTATGATCTTCCACTAAGAACCTCTACTTCATCCACCAGGGCTTTCCTCGAGGCTGAAAGCATCATGGTAACTGTTTTCTCTTCCATTATCATTTATCTTTTATAAAGAGGTGTTAACTATGACACTTGCCTATGAAGGGCAGTTTTTCTTGCTGAAAGCTTAGCTCAGAATAATGGGAAAGATTAGCATACCTTTAAGTTGTCTCATTTCTTTACAAACCCATGACAGATAAATGATACTTCACAGAGCCGATTCTCTCATTTTAAGTGCTGTATTTAATTAAATGGAGGAGCACAACTGTATTTCTTAAAGGAAGCTTTTGAGTTTCCCAGGTACAGGTTACTCTCAAGAGCCTCCAACTTCAGTTTGCTGGTCTCTAAGACACAGCTCTGGAAGAGAGAGCTTTTTACAAAAGTCAGGAGTAAAAAAAAGAAATTATCTATGCCTCTGTGAAAAATACAAAAGGCCAAACACCTTTTTGAAATTGAACAAGTAGAATATCTGTTTCTTCCCTACAGAAATTGTGATGACCAGACGTGAATCTTTCAACACACACTCCTATAAGTCTGTCTTTTAATCAAAACCATCTCAGATGAAATCTTCCCAAAATTACCTTTTTCTTTTCAATTTGGGGTTGTCTGTTTCTGTCTCAGGTGGGGAAAATTGAGGTTGTACCACTTGAGGAGCAGCAGCTTAGTGAAAACTGTAACTAGATACATCAGACTTGTAGGAAATAAAGAGATGGGAATTCGATTTATCCATGTACCTTCTCCAAGGCAACTAAGCAGGACATTTCCTTTAGCAAATTTGAAATCCTCATGTCTACTCAACCCAAAAAACCATGTAGTACTCTTTGTCACAGCGATTTCTAAACAGATAGAAAACAATGTGAATGATAACAATGAAAAAAGCAATAAATTGGAAATTTTAAGTTACATATTCTTATGGAAACACAAAAAATCAAATTTGACACACTCAGGACAAGCAGGAGCCACAGTTTACACAACATCAGGCTGAAAAAGATGCATCATGAATTGAAGCTCACTGCAAAGAATTTTCTTTGATGGATATCACAAGGGGGGGAAGCCAAGAGCTTGGATATAAAACTGATTCCAGAGACAGAACAGGAGCAAACTGAAAAGGCAAAACCCCTTTTCCCCATAACTCCACAACCTAATCCATGACAGCACCTCTGAAGGTCATTTGTACCAAAGTGTTTCTGACAGATGTCTGATTTCCAGTGAGCTCCGTGTCTCTCCGAGCATCTTTGTCTCTGCTCCATGAACATTGTGTTACAGTTCTAAGGCACGAGGCATTGTGACTTTTAACAATGGGATTAAAAATCACTGGGATCATAAAAGCTCTGGAGCAGGGGGCATCTCTTTGGCATTTTTACAGTGCCAAGTACAATGTGGGGGTCTTGTCCATGGCCAAAGTCCCTCAGAGTGACAGCACAAATAGAAGTCGAAGTCCCAGAAAAGTCCAGGTTCCAGCAACATCAAGCACCTGCAGCTTCAATTAGCACAATGGGGCAGTGTGGTGCTAATTATTGTCATGCTTGGAATGCTTTGGTTGCCCAATGGGGGAGCAAAAAGGATCCCAGTCACCGAGGGGAATAGGAAACACATTGGGACCCCTCGGAGCTGCCTCCAGCAACTGCACAACAACAAATGCTCTGCAAGCAGAGCAGCCCTGATTTGTGACCTCTTAACGACAAGAAAAGTTGTTAATCCTGGTTGTAATGAGGGGTTTGGCCCATTCTAGGCTTGAGCATTCAGGGCTCTTGCAAACAGCTCCGTGATCCCTGCCAAGCTGCAGCTCTGCTAATTTCTTCCTTACATCCCTACCTCCCAATTCCATTATTTGTAGTAAGCTCAATGCTGAGCTGGAATAAGCCAGACCAGATCCATTCGTTTATGGAAATACACTAATTTTTACCAGCTGAAGTCTCTGCTCTCTGTGATAAATGGTAACTACATGAAAAATTACTTAAATTAAGAGAACCAGTGCTGGCTTTTTTAAAACGTAAAATATTCATCACTTCTTCTATTCTGCACTTCCAGAAAATTTGAAGCATTTTCACTGAGCTAAAGCTCACGTCCCATTTTTTTTTCTTTTTTTTCTTTCTTTTTTTCTTTTTTTTTTTTTTTTTTTTCCCCCTGGTTATCCTTATTCACAGCCCAGTGGAGCTGGCACATGTGCTGTGCTCACCACAGAGGTGACTTGGAACCACGGAGGCTGAAAGAAACTCGTATGTGTAATGGAGCTCTCACTTCTACACAGGGTATCTGTTTTCATCCTGCTTCAGCTAAAGCCTGGAAAACAGCAGACCCCAGAGTTTCTGTAGCTCTGAGTTGTTAGGCAAGCCACAGGGCCAGGTAAATATGCCATTAAAAGGAATTAGAAAGAGCAGGCAAGAATGAAATTAATAGGAAGAAAGGTCTGGATGAGCAGGAGGGGAAGTAGGAATCATATATTTGACTGCAGAGAATTCATGATAATTTTTCATTGATTTTTTTTTTCCTTTTGTTAAGCACTCAAAATTATCTATTTCAGCATGGGGCTCTTTTGGCAAGATTCTTTGTTTTAGATCTTTCTGGAAATTTCCTTACAATTTCTGTAGAATGTAGAATTAGTAAAAAAATTAGAATGTAGAATTAGTAAAAAACTATTCTTTGCACAGTGTTAAGATGCTTCTTATAGCAGAGAATTGTGTACCAAGACAGGAGCCACCCTTTATAGCTTTCAGTTTTATGATATTCCAGAGCTTTATGTGTCTAAATTTCAGTATAGAGAGGGGCTTGATATCAACCCAAAACCTGTAACATCACACATTAAACACGATTAAGGGAAAGGGAAAAAATGCTCCAGAGCTCTGAATATGCAACTGAACACAAAACAATCAGGAATTTGCTGGTAGTGCTGAGATCTAGGGAGAAATTCACCTTTTCTCCTGGCAGACAGCAGCCCCAGGAGCAGCACAGGCAGGGCTGCTCTGCCCAGGGGTGCCTGGAGCTGCTTCCCAGCTCCAACACACCAGGGACCCCAACCCCTGCTCTGCCACTGAGTGCTGCTGGCCCAGCACTTCTGCCTCTTCAGCTCCAACGAGCTCTGCTGGTGTGAAGAAATGAAGGTGAGTGTGAGGATTCTGCTAAGCTATGAATAATATGAGTTGTCTAAAGGCCTCCTGGCACATTCCAGACCAAGTCAAAGCAGCAATAAATAAGAAAAGTACAGCCAAAGCTGTAAGGTACAGACAGTAATACAAAAAGAAACAATCCCAAGCTACCACTTGGCAACACTGCTGTCCCTACCACACTCAGTGTATTCCCTGCTTTAAGGAGACCATCTCCACAACTTAACATACCTTTTTTATTATTATTATGAATGCCATTATTGCTTTAGAACACACAAAGCATTTCAAGGAACACATAAAGCTTTTTCTAAGGTGGATGCTCCATGACACAGCACTGATCATCAGGCTTACAGAATTAAAACCCTTGAATATTCACCCAACCCTTATGCCATCCCTGTCTGCCAACTTGCTCCGCAAGATTTTGACAACCAACCTTTAAAAGCTGCCTTTTAGTGCCTGTCTCCCATTCCCAGGAAACTGAAAATCAACAGAGAAAAATAAAACAGAGAAATAATGAACCACAGTTTTGTGAACATCAAACAGTCCGAATAGAAAAGGAAGTGATCCCCATTCTGGAGTAGCCCAACTCTGTATTTGTTACATCCTTGATGATTCTTTCACTCTGCACAAAGTTTGTCAGATTCTGGGAGCCCCTGACACAGCAAAGCTGAGGAAGGTGCCCAGCATGGTTTAACATCTGGATGAGGGAACAGGATAATTCCTCAGCACCAGAGGAAAAATGTGAACCCTCACCCATGCAGAGGAGTTCCCCTCAATGTACAGTCTGTAGGGAGAGTCCCCCACACGTTTCTGGGTCCTGGCAAGAGGCTGAGGGTCATGTTCATGCCCTGCCATGGCCTTTGCATGGCCAACATGGGAAATGAGTAATGGAAACCATTTTTGGCTTCTCTCAAAACCAGCTAAAAATAACAAGTAGCTTTGTCAACTGACTAGAGGGAGAACCCCCCTCCCAGAGGATATGAAAACATGAAAACTATGGGGACAAATCAAGTGGATTCCCCAAATGACATCCCTGCTCCTCACTGGAAACTCTTCCATTTTCAGAAACAAGAGTCACAGGGTAAACACGACACTTGCTGCAGTGGCACCTCTCCTCATTGAAAACTGACATTCCTGGGAGTCCCTGAAGAAAACAAGGAAAAAATAAAAATAAACACGTGTGAGACGTCAGCACTCAGGGGCAAAGGCAACATAACCAGGATGGGATATTTATAAAGAAAAATATATAGGGAAAAGGACTTTCCCTCTGACCCACAGCATCCCATCGAGAGACGTGCCTGGAAAAGCTCCCCAGTCTTCCTATAATGGAGTTACAACTATCAAGTACAAATAAAATAAAAGGTTTTATAAAAAAAAAGTATTTGAGAAAAGATGCTGAAATAATCCCCAGGTGCCTGGAGAAAGCCCCAGGCTTTGATCCATTCTCTGCAGAGGGGTGCACAACTGAGTATATACAGAAAACTAATTTTATCATTGCATCCAGCTGCCATCCTGGTGATGATGCCCAGATCCTGAAAGCTTGAAAGAGCTGCTCCAACTGACATCCACACCTGTGGGCAAAAGAACTCATCTCTGCCCTCCCAAACCAGGGGGAACCTCACACAGCACAGCTTCAAGCCAGCGTGGCCAAGCATAATTTAATTTCTTGAGCAGCAACCCCTCAGCCCAGCCACGCATAATCCACATTTCCCTACTCCAGTTTGCTCTGCTGCTGGAATTACTGCTCTGCACCAGTGTGAGAGCACACCAAGGATGCAAAGCCTCAGGCTGGCAGTGCCCACCCTGCACCATCCCCTCTTGTGCTGCACGTGCTGGTTACTCACACTTTTCACACATTAACACAGATTTCAGCAATGATTTGCTCGTGGCAGTGTTGGTACAACTCCTCTGGAGTCTCAAGAAGCTCATTCTGGGCAGGACAGATCACACAGGTGTCACACAGTGGGACAGGCTCCTGTCACCCCACCCAGATCCTCTCTCTGCCCATCCCACCCATGGCCCTGGGGGCATCACCAAGAGGACATCGGTCAGGGCCCAGCAAACCAGAGCCTGCCACGTGCAGATGGGTATTTTAGGAAAGGAAATAAAAGTGGTGTGTATGAGGGAGGCAGGAAGATCTCCTGCAGCAGCTCCAGTGTAGGAAATACAAAAGCTGGAGTGGGAGCTATTCCCAAGCCAGCAGTGGTGCCCACAGAGCATCACTCACTCTGCAGTGGAGGCAGCGTGGGTCAGCTTCCTCTCCTTGTGCTGGGGATTCTCCTACCTTGGGAATATTTCAATTTCTTACAGCTTGGTCAATAGAATAGAATATTAGGATATCAATTCCAAATACGTGCAGTCATTTCTAACAATTATTTTCCCTTTTTTTCTGTTGGGGGAGGGATATTTTTATATTTATTGTTCAAATACAGGCTTTTTCCATCACAGAAAGCTGGGTGGGTTTTTTTGGGGTTTTTTGTTTGGTTGGTTGGTTTTGTTTTTTGTTTTTTTGGGTTTTTTTTGTGTTTTTTTGTTTTGTTTTGGTTTGTTTGGTTTGTTTGTTTGTTTGTTTTGGTTGGGGTTTTTTGTTGTTTTTGTTTTGGGTTTTTTTGGTGGGTTTTTTTTTTTCATGTATATTTCCTACTACACAGACCACCAAGCTTATCTGCTTTACAAAGATGAGTAGCTGAGTCAACTCTGCAGGGATTCAACCCTCTAGGCTCAAACATCATGAGTGCTTCCTCTCCCTCATTATCTAAAACAATTAGTAGGGAGGGGAGAAAGCTGCATTAGAGCTGGCATTTCCTGTGCTCATCCCCTCATAAGACATCTCTCAGCAATGCCTGTATTTATGTGAGCTGATCTTAAGCCTCAGATATTGGATCCAGACATGGATTCAGATTGCCATCAATCCCCTGAGCTTGAGGCTGAGCAGAAGTGATGCAGCTCAGGCACATCAGTGAAGGAGACCTGAAATGCAATGATTTGCTCCAAACCCGGCTGGCATTTTTGGGAGAGGGGCTTTCTCACCTCCTCCTGTTGGGTTCCTCTCTAATGAATCCCCCACCAACACACACAGTCAGACCACTAAAAATTCAGTACTTTCAAACCCCCAAAACACCAGCACCCCAGGGAGAGAAAGCACAGCTACAATTCAAAAGCAGCTCTGGGCCCAGGAAAACAACTGCTACAGCTCATGTGTTTTCAAGGCTTTTGCCCTTTGGATTTAGCAAACACCAGGTTCACTTAAACTCCATTCTGAAGTTAGGAATAGAACAACTTGGGCTACAGGATAATATTCTTGATGAGGTATATGTTGAGGATGTTTAGAGACGTCAATGCTCTGATAAAAAGGGAATTTTAGTCCCATTCACAGCAATAAAACCACTTAAGCAGTATCTCTCTTGGAAGGCTGAATCATTGCTCAAGCTAAGCCTGATAACTGTATTGCTTAAAACTGCCTCTTTCTGCATTTCAAGTTGGTAAGCAGAAAATAGAGCCTTCATTTCTCACTGAAGTCTTTATGTCCAGTCCTAATTTACTGCCTTGGAAACTATTGTCAGGAGAGCATCAAAGGCAGGCAATGAGGGCTGTCAGACTGTCAATCTTGAGAAGATCCCATTAACTGCCCTGCTAGAACAGGAAAGACAGAATTTATTCCGAGGCTTTAAGGAAGGGGATCTCCAGACACATCTTTAGCTGAAAGGTAGCAGGTTTTAAGGTCTCTGTGCTCGACTTGGGAAGACTGGACAGAGTTACCTTTCCTTCCGAAAAGGGCTGATGAGGCAGGGAGCAGGATATGGAGTTGGCCCGTGGTTTGTTAATTATCTGCAGATTCCCCAACCTCTTTTATTACCAGGGCTTAAAACCTGCAAACCCAGAGCCAAAGGAGGTTTGAAGTTCACTCAGCAAACCAGCTGACTTTGATGGGAATTACTTAAAGTTCACATAAGGGCTGCAGGACTGGACAGCGAGAGGAGGATATTACACTCTTGGATGTGAGGTGCTGGCTAAGGAACATGTGAGAGGTGAACAGGCACTAAAGAGCACATTCAGGCTGCTGAGAGTTCTCCTGAGTCCCTTTGCCTCTTGGCTGGCTTCACATTCAGGTCTTCAGATCTTCTTTTGGGTCTCCTGAGGGTTTCAGTAGTGCCTGGATTTTGATAGAGCCTAGGCAGAGAGATGGAGGTGAAATTTAAACTCTGAATAAGCCTGTATGTATCATTATTTTAACCTCCCTATGAATGGCTTTTTACTCTTGAGGGAATGCTTAAGAGCAGAGCCTTTGCACATTTAGCAGCTTCATGTGCTTAGCAAAAAGGTGAATTTTTGCTGGTCTATGCAGCCTCTACTGTTTTGGGAGAAACTTTGTTATGGCCATTCCTACAATATTTTTCACACCTCTGCTGTACATTAGTGTCTTCCCTAGAGAAATAGCAAAATATAGCTCGTATTACCCTTAAGAAAGGTAGAAATAAAGCAGAATACAGTCAGATTATGAACAAAATAAATAAAATAATACACTAACCAGAGGAGTTTATGCACAGCCTCTGTGCAAGCCTTGCCTGCAGCCTCAGACTTTACACACAGGCACTGACCCTTAGCCTATGGGGCCAGAAGCAGCAGCACTGAAGCACAAGACGTGGTGCAACTCAACATCCCTGGCCAGCCCCAGCACTCCCAGGGCTTTGCAGAGAACAGGAGGTCTGAGAGCCGTGAGTTCAGGGCCACTGTGCTGGAGCTTGGGAGGAAAATGTGAGTCAGGAAGTTTTATGTTGCCCAGTTTTGATTCCCTGAAAGAGGAGCAGTCTCACCCTGGTGGGGTTTATCTCTGTTTGTACACACTTGCATCCATGATTTGCCAGATGTTTTCCAAGAATTCAAGGAGATTAAACCCAGCTCTAAGAAATTCACAGTTGAACAACACAAAGGGATATGTCAGACACAAGAGAAAGAAAAGGTGGCAGTGTTTGCTTCACAGTAATCTCCACTGTGAGTCTCCATGAAAGTGTATCTGTTACAAGGAGGGGGAAGGTGTTAGAGCAGAGATACACACAATATCCTTAATCTGGTTCACTGGAATACTGGAAGCAGTGAAGCAGGAGCTGCCAAAATTAATCCTGCACATGCACAAAGCCTCTCAGACTCACTCTGTGCACCTTGCACTGAAGCCTGGACCACTAAGGCACAGATTTATCAGCCCTTGAGCTGCCTGGACTAAAGACACTCTGTGTGTTTGATTCCAGAGTTCAGTCCCTCTCAGCACAGGTGGAAAAGAGGACTTGTAGTAACTGCACTGAATATATTCTGCAAACCCAGTTTAGTAAAACTTCAATTCACTTATTTTTATGTCCATATTTCTCTATGCCAAGCTCAGACTGCTTTTTACTAACCATCCTCAGACTACTTTTTACTAACCATGCTAACATGCAGGGAGCCTCCAACAGCAGATACCTGCCCAGCAGCTGGGTTGGGCACCGAAAACAGAAAGGGTTTTCCCTCTGGTGCTGGATGTGATTGAGGCCTCTGCCCAATGACAGGTGCAGAAGCAGCTCTTCTCCTTGGATCCTGAAATTATCCTTGTCACCAAGAGAAGGGCTGCTGAGAAGAGCTGTGTTGGCCCTTTTTGACAATTGATGCTACAATAAAACTTTTGTCCTGGTTCCAGGGGAGGGTTCTGCACTGATGCAGGTACCACAGAATTCTTTAGGTGTTCATGCTCTTTGGATCCTTCCTGGCATCTTTTATGAGAGCTCCACAGACAGGCACACATTTTCCCCAGAGATTTAAGACAGTGTCATTACTAACATTATTTCTTCAACCTCTTCTACAGCAGATGGCTTTAAAGGAGCCATGTATGATGCAAGTGACCCTCTGCAGACATCCTCTCCTGTGTTGCTGACTCTTCTCAAACAATTCCAACTTCACTGGATCTCCAGTGTGGACTCTGTCCCCATTCCCAGTGGAAGAGCATTCACTGGTGTGTCTCTATCCAGGCAAATCAGGAGTAACAGCCCCAAAAACAGGTTATAGAGCTGTACATGCTGTTTATGTTTGTTTTACTGCAGAGCAGTTTCCTGGTTACCCTTTTGCCTCACAAAACATTGTCCTGTGTGCTGGGATTGGCTCAGAAAAGCTGCTCTGCAATATCCATGTATTCCATGCAGGTGTGTGCAATGGAATGTACCTTTAGCACTCATAAAAGGAATCACTGCCATGCCAGGGTCATGCCAGGCAGGTGAAGAGGTTGAATCCCTCCTGCTTACCCCATCCCCACACAGCTCCCTCAAGCAATTTGCCAACTGAGCAGACAGAAAATGAGTAAATTTTCCTCACTGAATTTTTTCTGTCCTCCTTGTCCTGAGGAAGAGGAGAGGAAGGCACAGTCCTGATTTTTTTTTTTTCCTCCAAACATCCAAACCATAAACACGCTCTCTAGGACACAGAACATTTCCCTGCAAGAACTGATAAATCTACAACCTTGATAACCCCACAGATGCCATCAAAGGCGCCATCAGAACAGGAGCTGGCCACCCTTCAGCAAAGGAAGGGCAGAATGAAGGGACAGGCCACTGCCAGGACTCTCCAGGAATTCAATCTGTGCCATAGCTTGAGAGAAGTCAGGCATGAAACACTTCATGACCTGCTACAAATTTAGGGAAAATATGAGCAAGGAGCTGACTAAAATTTTGGTCCAAGCAAGTTTTGGTGGATCAGTTTTAGAAGAAGGGATCTTTCCAATCTGCTTATGGATTTTAGAAGTCAAGCTGGGGCATGAATCATTTCAACTGTGTTTTGTAATGCAATAATACTTAAAGCTGAAAGAAAGAGTCTGCATTTCAAATACTGCACTTCAATGAAAACCCCCCATATTTTCTCTTTTAAGTCTTCTTACTTTCCATTTTCAAAATCCAATAAATGAATAGACATTAAGTGGGGCTGATAGTGGGGAGCTATTGATTCTAAGCAAGATCTTCCTGTGAAAGGGAGCTAAAATGGGCTAGAAAATAAGAGAAAATTGATGTCTGAGGCTTCAGACAGGCATATTTCCAGAGAAATGTAAGCCAGGCAGGTAATGCTGGGCCAGCAAGAGAAGAACATGTGTATTTTTCTGTCTACCTGACTTGCCCTTAATGCAAGGTGAACAACATTTAGCTGTGCCTCACACTCCAGCTGCAGTATCAGCTTTTTCAGCCCAGCCTTACTCACATCAATTCCAACCCTGCTCACACACAGGAACCAGCAGGATGAAGCCCTGGGATAATCACAGTCAGGGCACTTACAAAGCCTGGTTTTTACTCTGAGCCAGCCTGTCAAGTGGTGTAAATTAACAAAGCTTCCCCAAAATTGGGGCTGGAGTTTTACCCCAGCAGCAGCTTGAGCCCTTTGGTCCAACACAGGTAACAAAACCCGTTGTGGCCACAGGCCCTTTGTGCACAGGCACTTTCAGGGGCTTGGTTTGGGTCTCACTGGCACATAGTGAGGTAGAACCACCTTAAAGCTGATTGAACAAATTCTCAGCTCATGTTCAAAAGCCACCTCCTCTTAACTACACAAGCTGTGCCCATGGAGCAGTACAAGAATGTCAATAAAAGCATTTGAGTTCCTGCCTCAAAAATAGTCAGTGTTATCCACTCTGTCATTGTGCTCGTGAATTTGAAGGATAGGGAAGAACATCTGCACTGCCTCAATGCCTGCTCTTCAAAAACTTCTCCGACAAAACCATCAGGTAGCCAAGAAAACTTTCAAGCTCCCTAAATTGCTTTCAGCCCTGGGTTTGATACTCGTTCTTACAGAGGTCTCAGTGCAGAGAGCTGTTCCCACTTTGTTTCTCAGTGCACAGAGTTGTTCCAGTTGTTTTTAATCAAACTGCTTAATTACAAAACACTGGGGAACTCGCTGCTTGCTTTTCAAGTTTGCTCATTAATCTGTGTTAGATTCTACCCAAATGACTGTGGCACCAAGCCAGCCTCTGTCTCACAAACCCAACATTTAAGGAAGTAAATAACCAAAAACGGCTAAAAGGCATAATTATTTTTGTAATGCAACATCTAATTAATCCGTGAAGCTCACTGAAACAAGTGCTAATTGACGAGAATACCTTAACAAGCTTTTCAAAAAGAATGATTAGGCATGGTTAGGAATAGCTGAAATCAAGCTGCAAAGTCACTTTCCCATTTCTATATTTAAGCTGAGTGCAGGCAGGGCTGGGAAAGGCTCCTGTCTCCTAACAAGAGCAGCCTGATGCAGCACTTGGCTCTTTGCATCCGTCTGAGGCACGACATGTTCACCATTATCAGAGACAAGGTCCATCTAATCTGCTATCATTCATCTGCTTTTGCTTGTGGCAGCTCCAGTATTGCTGTGTAACGTCAGAGGAATGTGATAATGAAGAACTGACTCATGATGAAGCCATCATCCCCCAAAACCTCCTATGCAGCTAAATGAATCAGGGCTTGCTCTGAGCAATATCTTGATGTGACTAAGCTCCCACGATAACTCAACCATTCAGCCATTAGGAAGCAAACTGGAACAGCCCAGAATGAGATTTCTGGCAGAGCACCTTCAAGGTAATTTCCCCATGGCAGGCGTGACAAGCGTGCCCTCAAGAGATGTGATTGTGTACGAGAAGCGTCGCAGAGAGGACAGGAGTGATGGAAAACACAGCTGAAATGCCTGATCTGCCAAAGCCCCACGAGTTCTGCCATTTCACAGGGATCCTGAAACCCTCTTCCCTGATCTGCAGCTTGGGAAGATCCAATAGAGGATTTTAGGAAGTTTATGTGCAGAAAAATATCACCTGCCCAGCATGAGCACCAAGCTTGGACAGGGTTTCCTTGCCCTGTGTTGGGGATCTGCCCTTTCGAGGTGTCACAGCACTCAGTGCCACTGGCAGGGATGTCACCAGGCTGTGCCCACCTGCTGCTCCCACGGGCCAGCTCACACTTTCCAGAGAGGAGAGTGAAATCTTTGAAAAACCCTGACCATTTGAAAGCAAAATAACTGCTACCGGCTGCAGGTATTCCTTTAGATTTTTTTCCTCAGGAGATTTTCCTTTTATCTTCAAATTCAACCAAGCCATCCTTTTTTTCCTTTTTTTTTTNTGACACACAAGATCAAACCAGCCTCTGGTATATGGTTCTGCTTTCAGCCACAACCCACTGATTACTCCACTTTGCTGCTACAAGCCAACTATTATGACACAGGAAAAAATATTGAAGTGAGTTCAAAAAATCTTAGAATACACACCCAAAGTATTAGCTGTTTTCCAAATGAGTAAACATAATAAACCAAATTTTGTTTATAAAGTGCTGGAAATAAGGAGCCCATGGAATCTATGCTTAATTGTCCCAAAGTGAAGAAATCTGTGACAGATCCACTGGTGTTTGACATGCACACAAATGGATGGGTATCACTTGAGACGCTGCAGAATTGTTTGTTTTAGAGAAGCCTAAAGCACAATACAGCATCTGAGTGTCTCATTGTTTAATTAGATTTTTTTAGGTGTTCTTTTGTCTGCATTTCTAAGAAATGCTTTCCTCAGGATTGCCCTCCCTCAGCTGATTCTGTCCGATGGCAAGGATAAAAATAAATGTTTTTGCAGATACAGCTGCTCCCTTCCAACCTCTCTTATCACAGAATTATTGGCCGTGAGGGCCCTCTCATTGTCCTGCTCAGCGTGGGCCCGTGGCCAAGGCTAGCTCAGGTTTAGCCAAGGCTCCACATCCTCCAAGGATGGCGCTTCCACAGCCTGTCTAGACAGCCCATCCCGGGCCTGGACTTCCTTTCTAGGGAAAATTCTCTTCCTAATATTCAACTTTGAGTTTCCAAGCAGCTCTTTTACAGCCCCTGCACTCTTGTTTTACTATCTGGCATCATCTGCAGCCTCTCCCCCAGCTCAGTAACACCCCTCCAAGGAGCTGTGGGGTGCTCTTTGGGATCTGCTCCATCCCCTCCCAGTCCAGCCTGATGCCTTAGGATTTAGCTTTTATATTTTTCAGATCCTGTACTGCTTTAGTGTATAACTCCATAGCCTGTCAGTTCTCCCATTTAATTCAGAAAAAACAATTTCTCTCTAGGCCGGAAACTCAAGGACACCTCACTATCTTAGTATAAATATAGAAAAATATAGACAACAGTGAATTGGGAGGCAAACTGGGGGTAAATGACTTAATTACATGAAGCTGTAATTGGAGGATTAACCCCTGATATGCAAATGGACCAAATTTATAATTGTGTGAAAAACTCATGACCGTCATCCATCTTGGGTGTAGCCTCTGGGAAGCTTTGACTGCCCAAGGTGTAGCTATTGAAGGCCTTTAATAAATCCCCACTTTATTCTCTTAATCTGATCTAGCTCTGTTCTAGGGAGCCACTCCAAGGCACCAAGCCCTGTCCTTTTGTCTCCAACAACCTCAGTGGCTTTGTCCTGGATCCTCTCCCTTACACTTGGAGAAGAGCAGCTCCCTTTTTTCAAGGACAGGAAAATCTTGAAGAGGAAGGAAACAGCACTTTCACTTCAACAGGCCCCACTCCCTGAAGCTGGATCTCACTGACAAATTTCCCACTTTTTAATTTGGGTAAAAGCAGGATACCAGCAGCCAGTCCTTCAGCTGGCTGTACCTGACAGTTTGCTAATTGTGCATTATCATTTTACAATTGGAATTATGATGCCATTGGATCACCAAGTACCCAATCCATTCAGGAATAAAACAATGCAATAGAGATGAAGTGGAATAAATGAGTCTTTATCCCAGTTTTCTCATGTGGGCCTTTTACAGCTGTTACAGTAACATCCATCTGTCTGTCGTGTTTCTGATGCCATTCTCTGCTATGATTTTCACAGCCACACTCTCCTTTCATCCAAATGAAGGATTTGTGTGGGAACAGCTGGACTGCTGCTCACAGCTCTCAGTCCATCACTCCTTTATTACTGTGGAGCAAGGAGAAGGCAGCATAACTTAGTGTGCTGCTTCACAGGACTTCAAAGAGAAACCTGGCCTTCACCCAAAACCAGTTTATTGTGGTTTCACCAAACCAAAAAGCTAAAAAACCTCACAAATAAAGCCAGCCCCAAACCATGCGATTGATTTATTCCGATGCTTCATTCAGCAACTTTAAAATAGGAAAAATATGCTGGAATTCTGCAAGGATCTGGATGCAAATACCTCACAAATGATACTGAAATCACCCTCTGCCAGCATTTAGGGAGGTTTTTGTTTAGTCTCACTTTATGGATTATGAGTTGAGTGAGAAATGTCAACAAGGTCTGACAATGCTGGGGAAACCAGACCTTTGCTCCCCTTGATCTGTGTGCATCAGCTCAGATCCACACTTGGCACGTGACACTTCCTCCTCACTGCTCCACCAGCTGCAGCTCTGTGCCAGGGACACCCCAGGAGCACCAAACAGCAGGAGAAGTGCCTGGGCTCCAAAACATCTTTGTGTTCTCAGAGATGAAAATGGAGATGGTGTCGTTTGAGGAGGATGATGGAGAGGGCACTCACCTTGACCCACCTTCACCAACCAACACAGAGCTCCACTGGTTCTGCCCCAGCAAAGAGTCTCTGTCCCAAATAATGACATAGTCCCACAAAATCAGAGTGCCACTGCCTGATTCAGTGTGGTGATCTTGGGTAGAACTCCTCTTTGGATTCCTTGCCATCCTCCTCACCCTGGTATAAACTGAAAACTTTCTGCAAGACCAGCTAAAGAACAAGTTTATTTTTTTTTATGGAATAGTTATTTTAATGTATATTTTTATATGTTTGTGTAGACTAACTACTTCTAAGGAATATTATTAAAGAACTAGACCAGAACAGGTATAGCTCAGCTTCATGCTTAGGGGAAACCACTAAAGACCAGTTCAGTAGTGGTGTGAGTGGTCCCACACAGCAATTAATGCTGCTTTCACCAGTTAACACACAGGATGTTTCCCTGGGAAGTTCTCAGCACTTAAAAATTGGCTTGCAGTTATCAGCTCAGTCTTGTGGTCCAAGGAAGGAATGGAGAGGAATCAAGCCTTTTCTATTATTATTTTAAAAGGAATCCTCAATTTTGGGGCTGTCTCCAACATTTCCTTTGAGTTCCTTATTTCCCTTTGAGTGGAGCTAAAATTATGTACTGCTTTTGGACCAGGATTCATGAGATCTTAGGGAAACAAATTCCTGCACAGAGCCAGGCCAGAGGTCTGATATGGGATCCTGAAAGACTGAAGCAAGTCAACAACCATTCCAAGAAAAAAAAACACAAGATGCCCAAGCTTTAAAAAAAGCAGGCAGCTGGGGAGATAAACATCCCTTTACTTCCAGGATTTATAATCCAGTCCAAGGATCCAGGCACACTTCTGCCCTTTCCAGCCCAGCAGAGCCCACAGCAGCAGGAGCAGTGCTAATACACAGCTTTTCCAGGAGCACTGGGCACAACTAATGCTGCATTAATTACTGTGTGAGAGCCCTCGTTAAATCAATAAAGATTAGAGCACAAATCTGAAAACTGCAGTAACCAAAAACCTGCTCAATGTGCACTAAGTGATCTATTTACCCAGCGTGGCTCAGGCTGTCTTACCCTCCCCTGACCTCTCCTACACTCGCTCCATACATATCATTCTGTAAAACACAAATTAAAATTCAGTTAACATTCCTGGAGACTTCAATCACAGGGCTCCAAACCCCTACATCTCTCAGCAAATGCACTCATCTCCCAGTTCTGAGATGAGTACAATTTTTATTTTTATTATTTTAAATGTTCTTGCCAGTTTCCATTGCAAATCGTGAGATGTCTGGTGAGCAAAATGAAAGGGTAGAATGTTCTCATGCTTTGGGAAAGATATTCAGTGTGGGAGAAAATGTTTCTTAGAAGAAGTTGCACTCTTTCTAAAAAGAAAAATACAGTACATGCTTGGAATGGAATGAATAGAACAGAAAAGATGACATTAAGACAGGGGTGTAGGAAATATTTTGATGGTGGCCATAAGAGCTGAAGATGTTTCTATGCTATGCTGGTAACAGAGAAACATCTGGATGGGGAAGGAATTAGAGAAAGGAGCCTTTATTACAAACCCTGGCATGAAATGAGAGTGTTTACTTGCTGAAGAGAATACAGTGAGTTTTTATGCCCTGTCCATACAGAAAATCATGATTGCCATCCTCACATTATGGCTGCCCCAGGCAGATACGCTCAGGCTCCAAACTAAACTGAGCTGACAGAAATAAACTTCACTTTGCATGTGTGGCTTTGCACAGGGCTTCAGCTGCTGCCTCAACTCTGTTTGTGCTTCAGGATCTGGGAACAGCAGCAGCTGGCACCGGTCAGCAGGAGGGAGGGGGAGACAAGGAGTTAAAAAAACTCTGATTTTCAGAGAATTATGGAATGGTTTGGGTGAGAAGGACCTTAAGGCTCATCTCCTTCCACCCCTGCTATGGGCAGGGACGCCTCCCACTGTCCCAGGCTGCTCCAAGCCCCAATGTCCAACCTGGCCTTGGACACTGCCAGGGATCCAGGGGCAGCCACAGCTGCTCTGGGCACCCTGTGCCAGGGCCTGCCCACCCTCCCAGGGAACAATTCCCTCCCAATATCCCATCCATCCCTGCCCTCTGGCAGTGGGAAGCCATTCCCTGTGTCCAGGCACTCCAGACCCCTGTCAATTGTCTCTCTCCATCTTTGCTGCAGCTCCTTCAGGTTCTGCAAGGTCACACTGAGGTCACCCCAAAGCTTCTCCTCTCCAGGTGAACAATCCCAGCTATCCCAGCCTTTCCTCCCAGCAGAGCTGCTCCATCCTCTGCTCATCTTGGTCTTTTGACTGCTTAGTGTGCACAGCCTAAATTAGGCACCATTTCTGGATTTTACTGACAAGCATTTACCCTTTTACTTGATAATCCCTGACTCTACTGAGTCTGGTATTTCAGGAGTTTGTATCAGGTCCTGCTCTGTGGGGGAGATTCTCCCTAATGTTTATAGGGAGCATAAGTGACACATCTTCACTCTGGGAGCTGCAGCACAGTCATTCACATTAAAGTGAGTTTAATTATCCACAGTCAAATTTAGAAACACTTCTGCTTTGATGGATGCAACTACTACATGTGGTGCAGCAGAAAATCATGGCTAGAGCATGGTTAGGCATACAGAGAACAGAACAGCGGGGCACAGGTTTAATGATAATTGTACAGTGAGCTCTAGGACTTTCTTTTCAGCCCCTCCTCATTTTTAACCAATGTGTATAATCTATACCATGAGCAATAGCTTCAAAAGTATCAAAAAGTAGAATATTCAGGCTCTGTAGAAGGTTCAGATTGGCATCTCCCAGCAGTAAGAGAGTGAATGAAATAAGTCATGCTCTAGAGCAGAAGCAGGGATTGGGGATGTGAGGTTTTTCCTGTTCAAAGCACTGTGATCAGCTTTGGGAGCTAAGCACAGCCTTACAGCAATTTCACATAAATACAGGAAGAACTGATGACAACACTTGGGAATAATCACAATGAGTCAAAGCTGCAGAAGTCTTCCCAATGCTGCAGGATCACTTGGAAAAACAATCTCTCATTTTCCAAAGACAGTAAGTGATGATAAATGAGGACTCATTTATTAAGAGGGAATTCTGCATCCACTTTTCTTCTCTGAAATCACAGCAGAGGATGGGGGTCTCTGGATGCTGAGCACCTTCCTAATGCAATAATCCCAACTTGTTCCTGGGACCAAGATGAGAGTAAATCTTATTGATAGCTTTGTTTAACACCTTGAAGGGCTCTGCAGCTCCAGAAAAGACAGGAAGAAGAAGGATATTTATTTTAAACACAACTCTTCTTCTCATTTGACCTCACTTTCCTGAGGTTCAAATAGAAGAATAAGCACATCTCAAGGGATACTCTTAAACTCAAAAAACATGTAATTAAAACTGGAACATATGCAAGTGCTGAAGGCTGTCCATTGCCTCTGCCAGGAGGGCCATGAGCTTTAGTCAATCAAAGGATTTATTTTTTTCCCCCAATAGTGCAGCTGAAGTACAAACCAACCCAAAATCAAGTAGGCAGCTGAGATGACATCTCTCTGCTGCCATGGGCTGCCACGAATTCATGCACAGCCTTCATCTCTCTCCCTCCTATTTTTCCTCACTTACAGGACATAATCACACTCGGTTCTCCATACAGGACGGGTGTGAATTGAAATTCCTTCAGGCTGGTGCAGGGATGATGGGGAATGCAAAGCATCCCGAGGAGCTGCAGCCAGCCCTGTGCCGAGCCGTGCACGGGTGGCACAGGGGAAATTATGAAAGCAATTCAGAAGCATTGTAATAAAGTACAATGCACTGTAGTGCTGCTCAAATTCAAACCAGGAATGAATTCTTTCATATGTTAAGTGCTCCCTGAAGTACAGCGCTGCCTGAAGTGCGAGGCCCTGGCTGGGGGCACGGTGGTACATGTTGGAGCTGGGGCTAGGTGCCTGACACAGGGCTGCAGCTCAAATCCAAACTGACATGCCCACAGCTCCTTAGCTGTCTGAGCCACAAAAGCCAAATTAAACATTGCTTCAGCTGCAACTTGCCCTTTGTACCTTCCAAGCCATTATATTAAAGAGCAGTGTCATTTATGAGCTGGCCGTGGGGAAGGGCAGGTGTCTAACACTGAGAAATCACTGCAGCTAGGGGTGATAAATCCAGTCTATAAACTGCAAGCAACAGAAATTATTTGATCCCACCCCTTCCCTTTTTTTTTGCCTTTGCTGGAATAGATGCTGAGCTCCAAACCTGAACAGCCTCCTTTGGTGGCAGTGGCACAGCTGTAACCTGAGGTCACATCAGCATGATCCTGGCAGCTCGCTCCAATACCTGCTGAATTCAATGGAAACCTTTCAATGGGCTTCAGTCAGCTTTGGTTTACTCCATAGGTGACACTGCATGTCTTTTTTTTCCCCCTTCTTTTAAGCTTCACAGTATCAGGCAGTTAAAAGTGTTTTTTAATCTCTAGCCAGCTTGAGTTGTCTTCTCAGCAGGAAGCTCCATCTCACCAACAGACCTTGGAGCTTTCTCCTGTGAAGCAGCGGAGGAACATGTGTCACTTGGGGCTGCTTTAGTCATCCCTTCCTTGGGGGTGCTTCAAATAGATCCTGATATCCAAACAACACATTTCAGCAGGGCACAGGAGGCACCTCCTCACCTCCCAGCTCTGCCCCAGAGAGAAGGTGGGTCATTAAAACACTCCTGGCTCTTGTCTCAGCACAGGGGCTTGTCCACACTCCTCCCCGGGCATTTAGGGGGTGGGAGGGTCACCCTGGAGACACACAGCGAGCACTTTACCTTCAGAAAACACAGCAGTGATACTGCTGATAACAACAACAACAAGAGGTGCCCTCAGCCCCTCGAGCAGCTCAGCCAGTCAAGGTGTTCTGCTCACACCCATCCTCAAGCATTCCCAAATGAAGCCTCGATAGCCACGTGTGGCACACGTGCTCCTCATGAATATACAAGTGCACTTCTACTGCAGGAAGGTTATGAACATACAGAGCTTGCAGAAGCAGACTACAAATTCTCTTTGTTAACAGCCTAAAAATTACATGGAAACTGGGGTGAAGAAGCAAGCCTAACCAATGTTTGTTTGGTTTTTTTCTATCTAGCAAACCAGAGGAGTGTTCTGCCTCCAGAACTGGAAGCAGGTCAGCAGCAATACCAGACATGCTTCAGAGGAGTGGTTTTCAGGCCATTTCCTGAGGGGACACCTCCCCAGCAGCTTCATGTTCCTCTTTCCATGGTGCTAAACTGAGGAAGATGAACTTGGCTGCCTGGTGCACCCTGACTGCCCCTGTCCTGCCACCTGCAGCAGCCTGTGGCACTCTGCTGCTGTCCAGCACCTGCTCAGGTCCTGAAAACACCCCACCACTGTTTCTTGAACACAGGGCAGGACTCCATTAACCACAAATTTCTAGGTCCTTCTTTCCTAGGGAGGGAACTCTCCCCTGGAGGGATCAGTATGGAAAAAAAAAAAAATCCAGGCTACTCATAATAAACTACATTTACATCTAGAAATAGACCAAAATTTGCCTGCTGCTCCAAGGATATTCAGATTGCTGTTGGTCACTCAGATCTTCCCAGGATCATGAAGTCAACAGAACCACAAAACTGGGAGTGGATTTGGTGCTTGCCCTTTGCACTGTTACCTTGTGGTGCCACCTCTCAGGCTGTCACAAGTGATGTAGAATCCTCTCCCACCTATCTCACACCCCCTGCATGACAGCTCCTGCTCAGAAAGGTGTTTGGGCTCAGTTTAAAATATGCTTTGCTGTGCACAGCTTTTCTGCAGCAGTGCTTGCTAAATAGTCACAGTGCCTGAGCATGGTCTGTAAAACACAAACTGTGTGTCAAACCACACAGTTACAGGGGACTGCTGCCCACTGCTCTGGGTCTGTAATTACTGAGTAGCATTTTTAGGTGTCACACTAGGCATACATTACGCCCATCTGCATGAGTGGTCTCATTTCCTTACATTTACAACCTGCAAAAACCTTGAATAAACTTGGACTTTATGATTTTTCTTTTTCTTTTTTTTTTGCTTTCCAGTAAATTTCAGGTTTGTAACTTGGCAGAGGGAGCCATTGTATTTAACCACCTGTGCAGACATTAACTAAACACTTGAGCTTTACGACCAAGAAAACACAAAGTGCTAACACTGCTCACAGAGATGTTTGGGCACCTTCCAGCTCTTAGCAGGACAAGGTTGGGAATGTGCAGCACCTCCGTGCAGCCTCTGCTCTCCCTCACTGTGCAAGGGGTGGGAGTGCTGCCTCGTGCAGGAGGATTTACGGGCTTAGAGCCATTCCCAGGTGAAATCTGCTGCAAGGAAAGGTGCACACAGGGCTTTGGGGAGGTCACAGCCTCTCTGAGTGCTCTGCTGGCTTGACAAAGGTTGCTCGTGAGCTGGAAGCCACAGAGCTTTCCCAGCTCTCTCCAGCAGGAGTTTCCACTTGTACTGTTGGTAATATTTCATTGAAAAACATGCCCAGGCCTGGACAAAGCAATAGCCAGGTTCTGTGAGGGGCTTCACGTGTGCTCAGGTCATGAGTCGCCCCATCCCTGTGCAAAGAAAACCTCATTGACCACATTTCCTAGGGGGAAAGTTGAAACCTGCAGGGAATAAATGACTTTACTGATGGCAGCCCAGGTCACAGGCAGCACCAGGGTCTGAATCGTTGCACACCGACTCCAAGATTCATTCCTTGTCTCCAGCACTCTCCTTAGCTACTGCTGCAGCAACAAAGGCCATGAGAGCTGGCTGCAGAAAAACCTTCACATTCTTCCAAGCTGGAGACATAACACACAGGGAAGCCTTAGAACTGCAGGAAAGGCAAATCTATACCATGGCCTGGCCCTTCTTGGACTCTCTCCAAGCCTTGCTGTTGAACACTCCAGTGATTTTGATTTCAGAACTGTCAGGTTTCAATTAATTCTCTGTATTTTGTTGGGCTCTGATCTGCCCCATTTCTCCAGTAGAGCCCAGAGCAGGTTGTGCTGTGCCTATCTCTGGAGCATCACAACCTTTACATCCAAGCTGGTTTGACAGGGACAGCTCTAAGGCTGAAAGCAGAGCCCTTTCCCTGGGCTGAGCTGGGCTGTGGCTGGAGCTCCCCAGCCCAAAGTTTGTTGTCCATAAAATCCATGTCATTCCAAGGCTCTTCCCTCACACAGCAGAGCCCAGAAGCCCCAGTGAAATGGTCAGTTCAGAGTCAGTACAAATAAACTGACATTGCTCCAAAGTGAGATCATTGGCAATTTATTCCTGCCCGAGCCCTACCAGAAAGAAAACAGTGTTTCATGTTGGGGCTTTTTTCCTCCTCGCTCCCGCTCTCATTTCTCATCTCTCTGCTATTTCCATGTGCTTCCCACCACACTGTGATTAATCTTTTCTAAGGCCTAAGGGACTGGAGGAAAGAGGTAAGTCAGACTCTATCAAAGACCCTACACAGAGGCAGCCAGGATCTGCCCCAGCCTTTGTGGGGCTTGCAGCATTCCAAGAAACATTTTCCATCCTCAGAAGTTATAAAGAGTCAGAACTTTTACAGCTCATTAGTAAATCATTAATGAGATATTCCCTTTACCTCTCAACAAGCTCCTTGCTGCCCTCCCCCAAACCAATCCTAAAAGTCCTCCTGTGAAAAGGAGCGTTTTGTTTTCAAGGCCCTGTAAATGCCCAACTCCTCCTTTTCTTCCACTCCCCAGCACAACATTTTCCAAGAGCTGAATTCAGACCCACCAGAGCTCCTCCAGGGAGGTGCAGAGCTGGAGCCAATCTGCCTGGCACAAGCAAAGGGATTGCCACACATGCACCTACCGTGCCCAAATTCTGGATTTCTAGGAAAAAAACAAACAAACAAAAAAAAGAAACCACCAAATAATTCAGAGCTGGAACTGTGGTGGAAGTCTGGGAAACACCTGACTCCAGCACAGATCCTAAATCCACACAGGGAATTTGCCAGCCTGGCCATCAATGTCAACTCCAGTGAGGAACAGGAGCAGCTTTTGTGGTGTTTGTCAGTAAAAGCTCCTCCAATGCAGCCCTAGGAAAATGTATTTATCAGCACTTCTCATACACTTGGTGGTTATCAAGTAACATCAGCCAAAGCAGTTTCTGTCAGTATAAATTATGCCTATTCCACAAACATCATGGAAGCACAGGTGTTTTAGAGGAGCAGGTGTAAAACAGGTCTGGAGCTCCTGCACTGAGAAATAATTCCAGTGTTTTCAAAGGAGCAGTTGCAAAAGGGTTCTGTGCAACACGAGTGCTGCAAAATATGGAGACTTGGCTGAAATACTTGAAAAGAAATGAGCTTCCAACAGATATTCAGCTCATGAAAGTCTTCCACCCTATTTACAAAGATTTGGAGTCTCTATTAGATCCAAACCTCACAATATTACACTTGGCTTTTAGAAAAAAAGGAAGTTCTTGTCTTGTGGCTTCTAGTTTTCTTTATTTGTATTAAATAAAAGCATCTCCTGTATGTATCTCATGGCATGTTAAGACTTATTCCTGTGCTTGCCATGGAGTATCTGCAACCATTTACAGTGTTTTGGTGTGGTCATTCCTGCAAAATTATCAATAATCTCACACTACTTGACTGTATCCCTGAAGTCTGAGCTGCTGACACCTTCTGATTGAAACCAGAATTCCCTGATAAAGAAAAAAAGGCTGTCCCTAGTTTGAGAGAAGGAAGTCAGAAAGTATTAGGTTGCTGAAAGATTAGAAGGAAAAGCAAAGAACTCCAAGTATGTTCTATATTTCAATATCACAGGGAATATGGTACTTGGCTGTAAAGTTTTAACATATCACTGATAATAACGGGACACATAGGAGCTAAGCCCAAGTCAGAAAGCATCAGGGCCTAGAAGATGATTAGAAATTCAGAGCTCAACTTTGTGTTTTAAATGTAAATCCAAACCAACTCTATTCCACATAGATTTGCCTGAACAATTTTAACAGAGATATTGTCAGCACCGGAATATTTCACTCAGGACGTGGCTCCCATGACGTGACCCCTCTCCAGCTCTTGTAGAGGTTCCCTTGTGCTTGGGAGTTGGGGAAAACATGCTCAATCTCACCCAGGACAGAGTTAATTCTTGTGTGGGGAGGAACTGCAGCTTTGGCTGTTCAGGGTGGACAGACCAACATTGTCACAGCAGTGCAGTGACCAAACAGCGCATGAACGAGGGGCTTGTGTTCATTAAATCCCTTTTTAAATTTAAAAATTTAAAATTAAGGAAGGAGAGAAATCAGTGTGAAGATGAAGTGTTGCCCTACAGAGTCTCAGGAAGGAGGGTCTGGTGCTGAACTGGGGCCACATCTCAGTGCCACCTTTCTCCTTCTGCTCCTGCTCCTTCTGCAGCCCAACCTGGGCCCCGTAGCAGAAATTTTGCCCTTTTCTCTAACATCAGGTTATCATCTTTACAGGAACAAAGAGCTGGAGTTCAACCCCAGGAAGACAAGGTCTCGTGCATCCTGGTAAAGTGTCCAGCACCCATTCTACAGACTTCTGAACATTTCATTAGAGACTAAATCCTACAGACTCCCACCTTAATAAATGAACACAGCAGCTGCAAGTCAGCAGAGACAGAAAAAAACGCTTGTGATGCTTCACTTTGAGAACATTAGACAGCAGCTGGCAGCCTTTTCTTTTTAAGATACTACTGAGATGCCCCAGTTATTCAATGGAAAATACAAAGAAAAGCAAAATATTTCTTTACTTGCCAAAGTGCGAAGAGGGAAACCAGACAAGATTGAAATCGGCGATTTTACCCTGACAGTGTTATCAAATCTTTCCTAACGGAACCACATGCAAGATAAAAGTGATCTACTGTCAGGACAAGTGTTCTGGTTGATTTCAAATCAAGCTAATTCCAAAACCAAAGCCTGGCTGGTGGAGCCCATGTTTATGTGTGGCAAGAATTAAAACCAGAACAACTCTTTGTTGGAAACTTCATACTTGTGCCATCAATGCTTTTTGGGGCTTTCCTTGCTTTAATCTTTCTGGGTTTTAATATGGACTGGGTTCTCTGGTAAAGATGGACTTAAACACTGCTCTGCCAGAAGAGCTGACACGAGGGTGGACTCAGCCCCCACAGTCCTGGTGGAGACAAAAATGAGCTTTTTTTGGGTAAGGTACAAGGTCCAAGCCCATCATCCCTGGTCATGGTGCCCAAGGATCCAGCACACAACCCCACTGCCTGTCCCTTTTCCCCAGGCCCCTGTGTCCCTCCCCACTCCTTAGGGACACGGAATTGTCACCTCACCCACTGCTCTGTGTCCCTTGTCCTTGCAGGGACAGCACCTCTGTGGAGGGATGGGGTTTGGTGCTGGATTGGCAGTGTCAGGTTTAGGGCTGGATTATGATCCTAGAAACCTTTTCCAGCCTCAATGATTCTGTGGCAGAGGGAGGGGACGGCAAAGGGGACAAGCTGCAGGGAGGATGGAGCTCTGAGCAGCCTGGTCCTGTGGAAAATGTCCCTGTCCATGGGAGGGGAGCTGGAATGAGAAGGTTTTTAAGGTCTCTTCCATCCCAAACCATTCAGTGATAGCAGAAACAAAGAGGTACACGAAGAATAAATAGTTTTGAATTAGGCCATGTTTATGCAAACCAAATGAAGCAAGAACAGCTACAACTATTTAACAGCCAAGCAAAACCTGCCCATTAAGAGATATTTGCATTTTAAAAGGCCCCAAAGAGACCTATTTTTCTATTTTATTTCTTCAAACATCTTTTTTGAGGGAAAGGGTAATTTAGCTCAAATTTTCCTTCGGTTTTTCTTTACTGAACACGGTCTGGTTTTTATTGGGAAGAGAATCATCTTTTCAGGAAAGTTATTAAAAAAAGCAAGCAATATATGCTCTATTAAAATTTTAAATAATATATGAATTCATTTGCAAAATGTGAAGCACTAATAACCTCGGCATATTTTAGTCAGATGCACTTTAAGAACAATTCTTTTTCTCCACAAAAAGCATTTTCTATGAAGTTAAATCAGCTCTATTAGCAGTTTTAGAAACAGGAATGTGGCTAGGAAGACAATTCCAGGCAGAAAAGAGCAGACGTTTGTTGGGGGAAAATTAAGGGAATGTAAATCATTTTCCAATAAATATTCCATACAGAATATTCTGTTCTGTGATATACAATACTGTCTTTTTTCCAGAGATATTGCATTCCCTCCCTGTGGATGCTGAAAGGGATTGCAGTATTAAGTTTCAATTGATTGTTAGCAAAACCCTGAGCCTGTTCCTACTTTTGATTCAATCCACTTAGAATGGCAGGCTGAGCTCTTCTAATCTCATTTTAATTTTCCACGGGGGACTAAGTGTCCAAAATCCTTGTGAGAGGGCTGGAAATTTCAGCTGTAGGATGCAACAACCTGATTCAAAGTCAAGGGAGAAAGGCACTCGTTTGGATTAGGTCCCTGATGGCCTTGGAATGTTTTGGAAAACGCCCTGAATTACCATTTTCTCCTGGAGCAGGATATCATTCTGCCCATATATACAGTTAATGCTCAGCCTTGGAAGGAAAAGGATGCCAGTGGAACAGTCCCACATTACAGTTCCCTGGACTGGTTTTCCTCAGTTTGCCATTCCTGATGTTTGGATTCCCCAGTGCCACATCACCTTTCCAGACTTTGAATATCTAATACATGCCTGAACCCTACCCCATACTTCCTGTGCATGCAAGGACTGCAGGGAGAACACAACAATCATTCCCCAAAATTTTATTCTTGGCCTGCCCTGCTCCACCTCTATCATCCCATTCTTCTTCTCCTTTTTTATTCCCTGCCCACCCCATCACCTGGTAAGGTTACAGTGAGTTCCCTGTCTGGGCAGATTCTCTCTTCTTTCACTGGATTTCACCTTCAAGAACAACAAACTAAACAAAAACAGCCACAAAACAAAACAAATAAGAAAATAAGTCATCCCAAGCCCTTTGGCTTCTCAAGTCCATCCACTCAGGTCTATCCCTGTAAATCTCATCCTGGCTATTTCACACAATCCGATCCCACCAATCTCAAAAGTGCCAGGCTGGTGTTGAAGGAGGGGTTTCACACTTGGCAGACATTTGGGGATAGCCTCTAAAGCCTTGTTTCAATAGCCCACATCCTCCATTAAATATCAAACCCTTAACCTGCAATTTCACTGTCCTGCCCTACCCTATCTCCCTCTCTCCCTGCATCTTATTCCCTGCATTTTCAACCTTAGTGCCATAAATCCAGGAAATTCCTGCTGTGTGTTCAGATGAAGAGGTTTTGCAGTAATGGTTCAGGCCATCATATCAAACTAAGGATAAATATATTTTACAGGTCAGTGCTTGACCCTGTACCCAGGAAGACACACAACAACCCCAGAACCAAGTCAACAAGTCAAGAACCAATTCCAGAAACCCAATCCCCAAACCCACACCCAAGCCCTGCTCAGTCCCTCTCCTCAGCAGCTTTATTCTTCAGACTTAATGAGACAGATGCAAACAGCAGGCACTTATTCTCTAATTAACCAATTTGGCTGCCACTTTATGATCATTAACCCAATGTTGCTGGGTCAAGATTGCACACAAAGTATTCCTTCCTTCTCTCCCTTTCATTCCTCAGCTGTGCCAGGCTTGGAAATCAGCCTCTTCCCTCCATTCCCCAATCTGAGTACAAACCATCTTTGCTCACTCACTGCAGCACCTTACAAGATGCATTCCCGAGATCTAAAAATAAGCTTGTTAGATTATTTGACAGTCAAAAATTAAATAAAATTGGAAGTAGTAATTATTTTCTTGATTATTTAATGTGGGCCAGACTTTTATCAAAATATTTTGACATGAGAAGATTTGTGAAAATAAATAGGCAATCAGCAAGTCATTGCTAACGGAAAAGGCTTTTTTTTTTTCCAGGCAAAGAAGTATATATTACCTGTCAGTGCCATGGGAGAGTCTCGTGCTTTAAAAGATGATGTGATAACAGCACTTTATCTAGAAGACAGCCTAACAGACAGCCCAACATCACCAGGTGACAGATCCATGCAGTGCCACACTGAACATGGCAGAAACACAGCACTGCTCAAATATCAGTGAACTGTAAGAGTTTAGGAGTTCCTGGGGGGCAGAGGATGGAATATGGGTCTGAGCTCAGCTTGATGAGAACCCGAATCATCAGTGTAAGAACACTGGGAAAAAAAAATAAAATCACCATCATTCATCCTCCTCCTTTCTTATCCTAATCTCTCCACAGAGGAGAGGAGCCACAGAAGTGTTTGTGTCAAATGTCAAGGAGGGAGCTTTGCCAGCCTTGTGCCACCCACCAGCTCAGTCCTTTGCCTAAACTTGTGAAGCTTCATCTCCTGGCCAGTCCCTTGCCTAAACTTGTGGAGTTTCATCTCCTGGCCCTCTCCTCGATGGGACATCTCCTGCTGAAGCCAGCTCTCTGTCATAGCTGGTTTGCTTGTCTCCACTTGCCATTTGTGCTCCGAGTGAGTGAGTGAGTGCCAATGTTAGTGAAGCATTTCTTGTTTCCTCTCCAGGCAGACCTGACTTTGGAGATGATCTTCTGGAGAGTCCTGGGATCTGCAGCAGCTCTGCTGTTCAGTGTTAAGCAGGAATACACAGCGCCAGGTTTTTATAGCACAAACAGCTGCTAGAATTATTCACTTCTCCTTTCTTAAAAAGAAGAGTAATAACATATGAAATGGATTTTATCTGCTTTAGGGATAGAATTAATATCATTTTCCTATGCTTGTCTCTTTTTTGGAACTGCTTTACATAACATTTCCTAGAAACACTCTCCATATGCACACCCAGCTCTCCACACCAAGACATTTCAGCTGGGATGCAGGGGAGGAGGGAGCCATCCCCACACATTTGTTAACACCAGCACACACAGGGATGGGCTGTGGGATGGGCCAGGTGAGTCGCTCCAAAACAGCAGGACAGCTCCCATCAGACTCCCACAAAGGGGGTCTGCAGAGGTGATGTTCAGCACACAAAACACACACACCTCAGTTTGGAAAGGCCTCATTTAGCATCTGGTGTGGTGTGTCAGATTGCGTTTGAGATACTGGGCTCCAGAGAGCAGTGGGAGAAAACAACACACTCCAGAGTCCGTGTGTAACATGAGGAGTTAATCCCACACAGGCATTCATCTTTTCAAAGCATATATTCCTGACAGTTTTGGAAAGCACGCTTACAATTTCCATAATGTTTGAAAACATACAGACACTTTCTCTCAGTGTCACAACGTCTTGAACTTCTGAGACCCTTTTCGTGACACCATAAACTTCTCCTTGGAAGCACAGTATGATGTCAGAGGATGTAACAGTACAAGAGGTGAAGAGGAAAGCTGTGGGAGCATTCAAATAACTTTTTCTGGCCTAAAAAAGAAATAAAATAAAAACTGGAGTTTGATCCAAGAACATTTTGTTCATTTGCTATACAGGGGTGCCTTTTGTATGAGCACAGACTGTTTTGTGGTCTCTGGTCCTCTGTAGTCACCATGAAACGGAAAATATACAATGAAGCTAGTGATGTGTTATCATCTGAGATTTCTATGAATGCTATTTCTGTCTTATGTTCACAGAGAACTTCTGGTCAAACGTTCATCCACTACAACTTGATAAAAACAGAGGTTTAAAGAATTATCACAGATATTTATAGCTTATTTTCTTTTTTCTCTTTATCTCATCTGCACTGTTGGCACAATAATGCTCATTAGTGTTCAGGTTTAAGTGAATCATCCAAAATAGCTTTATTTTTTTTTTTAAGCTGCTTGTTTCTCACACATTCTTCAGGGTTAAAAATATCCATATTTTTAATAAATACATACCCTTTGATATCATCCAGGTGAGCCAAACAAGCTTTACACAAGCACAACAGAGCTGCTGTACCTGTCACCTTCAGGTTTGACTTGTGCCATGGTTCCAACAGAGATTTAATGAACAAGTCAAATCTGATGCAAACTTTCAGAAGTTTCACAGCTCTAATCAGCAAAATAGAAGTGTGCTAGATAATTACTGGAGTGTTAAGCTGATATTTCTCTCTGTAATCCCCCAGATGAAAGGACCAGATTTCACAAGAACAGTCTTTATTTTTAATAGCACATGCAAAAATAGACATTATAGCTACTGATGTTAATGAACACTGGACTGCTCACACCTCCAGCCCTGCTCACACTGTGAAATGCTTCTCTCACATGACCACAGTGACTGTCACCAGGATCAGGCTCAGGGCTAACAAAATTCACATCTTCCTCTCCCCCTCCTTCAGAACCCCTTTCCCCCTTCCATTTATCTATTCCACACTCGTCAGCCTCCATCCTCTGTTTCATCACAGCCTTTTCTGCTGGAAATTGTCAGTTTAAGTGAAAGCTCACCAATTGCACGTTCCTGCACCTCTGGAAAAGGCTACTATCCACTCAGAGAGGGCACTGAGATAGAAAATCATACCCATCACTGGGAGTAGCCTCCATTAAATTAAATTGGAAGAAGAAATTGTGTAAGGCTGGGATTGGCTTCAGACCTGCTCTGGTGAGTGTGCTGGCTGAAGCTGTGACTGTCTGTACATCTGCAGGATGGAGCCTGTCACCAGTTGTCAGGGCCTTCAACTTGTTTCAATTACTGCAACCCCTGAAGTTATAAATATAATTTTAAATAGGGGTAAAAACACTTCTCTCTGTCCGTCTGACAAATAGAATAGCTGCCTCAAGATTGCTGAAAAATATCCTCCAAATGACTGCCACTTCAGTACATTTATTGGCCTCCAAACACAAGGCACCATTGGTAACAGTATTGAACAACCTTAAAAGGAGCTGATGTTATTTTTTTTACTCCGTTTAACTTTGAAGTTTTTCACAGACTCACCAAAAACAAAGCCCCAAAGGCAGTGAAAATATTTTGGACACTTCAGCCTGGGGTCTTCAAAATAGACTGAGCACAGCTGTTGAGCACATCAGCTCCACCAACCACCTTCCATTGTGTCACTACATTGATATTCACACCTACACAACCACACAAACACTGGTGATTAAAAATTAAGTATAACTGAAACAAAAACAAACATCTCAGGGGAAATATGTGGACTTCAGCATTAGAAAAAATGCCTCCATATGCCCAAGGAAGAAAAAGAGAGAACAGATGGCTTTCTTGCTTTGTCTTCATGCTGCTTTCATACTTATACAACTTCATGCTTTGGGTTAATATTTTAATCCAAATGCGGTGATTAACAATAGAGACAGACGGAGGATTGTGTTTCACTCTATAATTAGGCAGACACAATGAGGTGACTTCTCAGCAAGGTACAGAGGGATATAAAGTGCCTGTAGCTCCATTAGTGATATTCCCAATGCACAAGGGAATAACTTTTATTCCACTACAGGCAATAGAGACAAGATTTTAAAAACCCTCAGACAGACAGAACCCAGGCTTTGCAGTGTTATTAGTGAAACAAAATACCACAAGGCCTCCTTTCTGGACAAGACTTAACTCTTCCCTAACTTCAAGCACGAGCTGGGCATGTGGAACAGAGCCCAGCACTCATGTCAGGAGATTCAGTGACTGACTCGTAGGGAATCCCACACGGAACACCAGTGAAACAGCTCTGGGAAGGGTACAAGGATCTGCAAATAGGGCACAAGCCAGGGGCTGATCTGCTGAGATTCCCAGCTGTGCACAGCTGGTCTGGCTACCAGCACTGTGAGAACATTTTCCTTCTGTGGGTTTGCTCGTGACTGAGGTGCTAACGCAGGAGTGGGACAAGAAAGCCCAATTTGTGGCAGAACACTTGAGACTAAGTACATAAACAGGAGTGCCACAGTAATGAAAGTATTTTTGGTTTCAGACCTGAAGGTAAAGCCCGCACTCTTGTATGACCTGGTCCAAGAGATTTGGAACACACAAAGGCTGCACAAGAGTGACCACCCCAGTCACCTGAACTCAGTTTAAAAACTGATGTGTAGCCAGGACATAGAAAAACCACCTGTGAAAGGTTCTGCAAGACTCTGATCCCGTCAGAGTGCCCACACTGATGTCTTGGGAAGCCAGGCGTGCATTTCCTCTGCTTCCCATGACAGCTTCACTCTTTAACAGCTCATGTTTATGAATGACAGGAAAATGATGGGAAGTTTATTACTGCTAAGACAAGAAAAACACAAAGGAGGTGCCAAAAATAACATGAGCTGTGTTGTGTGCAATGGAAGTAGCAGGAGCCCACAGCCTGAACAGCCCGGACAGGGCAGATTCGAGGAGCAGGACCAGATCTGATGATTCAACTCTTCCAACAAACTCTCTCTGCTCTATTTACAGCAGGAACACGGCAGCAGGACAGCGACCTCTCACGTCCTGTCCTCTCCCCTCCTGGAAGCTCAGGGATTGCCATGGTGGCTGGCTGGTGGCCCAGCATGTTTAATAACCTGCTGCCAGCAGGAGCTGGTGCTCAATGTACACAGGCCAAGCACAGAAGCTCCAGTCCAGAGGGAAAGGTTCCCCATAATCCCCTCTTGCCATTTGGGATTGGCTTATGGCTTCAGGAACAGCAGGCTCAGAGCCTGCCCAGGGAAGGGTTTGAAGACAAACACAGCATTAAACACGGGCTTTACAGGCACATGTTCAAACCTGAGAGACTTCAGTGAACAGAGCATCTCCCTGCACAGAGCCACGGTCCTGAACCACTGCTCAGGGGCTCAAGGCATGAGGGCTTGGCCTTTCCCTGCCAGAAACAAAACTCCTGTGTGAAGGACACAGCTCCTGGGTGAAGGACACAACTCTTGGGAGAAGGACACAACTCTTGGGAGAAGGACACAACCCCTGGGAGAAGGACACAGCTCCTGGGTGAAGGACACAGCTCCTGAGAGAAGGACACAACCCCTGGGAGAAGGACACAGCTCCTGGGGGAAGGACACAGCTCCTGGGGGAAGGACACAGCTCCTGGGGGAAGGACACAGCTCCTGGGTGAAGGACACAGCTCCTGAGAGAAGGACACAACCCCTGTGTGAAGGACACAGCTCCTGGGTGAACAGCAGTTCCTGTGTGAAGAATACCAGTTCCTGTGTGAAGTACACCAGTTCCTGTGTGAAGAACACCAGTTCCTGTGTGAAGAACACCAGTTCCTGGCCCATAATGGCAACGCAGATGCAAAGGTAACTCTAGGTCTGACTCAGACACACAAATCTGCTCTGCAGAGATCCACAGACTGCCTGGGATCTCCCCAGTGCAGGAGCTGGACATCCCTGCACATACACTCTTTGCAGGAGGAGGCAACCCACAAAAAGATATTTAAACTGGAGTGGTCTGGGGGTAGAATTTGGTGTGGTTATCACTGGCTTTAGCCAGATTTCAAGGGCTCAGTCTTTGCCCTCAGCTGAGACACATTCTCCATAGGCTCCAATACCCATAACCATCAGAAATCTGTTCTGGAAACCTGGAACTGAGTGTCCACACCAGCACTAAAGTGACAAACAGCACTGGCCCAGGCAGACACAAGAGGTACCCAACTCTCACAAAACTATTCCAGACCAAGACTCCTTCTCCAGTGGTGATGGAGAGCTCTAAGTCAAATAAAGCAGCATATGGAAAACCCCCAGCACTGCATGTTCTCATAATTTTTGGAACACTGTAAATATTTGAGTCAGTAGATCTTAATCCATAAACACAGCTGGACTCAAGAAACAATGATGGTAACTTATTATAATTTAAACAATTGTGTAACAAAACAAACCAATGATAATCACTTTGGTTTCCTAAGGACAATAGGCACAACCTTTGCACAAAGTTAGCACGATGGTACATGTAATTACATAAAAATAAACTTACATATGCTAAGATAAATTATTCTCAGCTTCTAAAGAGCACAGTAGAGGAATGACAGTGGAAGAGCAAAGCTGTGTGGTGCAAAGCCAGCATTTCATATAATGTACAGAGCTGGGATGGTAACTGCCAAAGGACATCCCCCTTCCCTTCTATCCTCTTCCAGGACACATTAGTTTAATTGCTTTATGAGCAGGAACATCATTCCCCCAAGTTCACCCTCAATGTAAGCCCTGGTGCACAGAGTTTACACACAAAGCACTGGTGGCTGATCGCTGCTGTGATTAAAGAGAGGAACATTTGTCCAAACTGCATCAGAACAGACCTGGGCACTCATCTCACGTTTTATATAAGTTAAATGGGGCTTAAGTTCTTTCCTGAAAGTTCAAGTAAGTTCACTTCCTTCTTATTTTTGCTTTGCATTTTCACAAGTGTTTGCATTCAGCAATAAAACCTAGAGACAGAAGTAAACACAATATGGTTCAAATCCATTTCAGAATTGTTCCAGGCAGGGTGCTGTTCTCAAGTTTTTACTAGACATGTAAAGTGGATTTGTCTACCACCAAAACACGTAGTCAAGACAAAAAGTACTCAAAAACAAAATAGGATTTAAAAGCACACACGTTTTACAAGCAAGATCATGATTATGGCCATAAACTCTTTATTACTTGGCTACATCAACACATACACAAAAAAAAAAAATATCCAGCTTTCATACTTTTACACCCAATAACCAAGAGATAAGATTTGTTCTCAAACCTTTAAAATCCAGAGTTCAAGTGAAAACTTCAAATAAGACTGAAGTTCTTTAGTCAAGCAGGATAAAAATTTTATATTCTACAATGGCAGCAGCCACACCAGAATTTGGCCCTCTCAGAACCTGGCTAAGCCTCTACACCAGCAATATAGAAATACTCTGAGCCACAACTTCCAGCTCTTGAAGTCACCAGTGCCACGTAAAATGAGAAAGCTGACATCTGAATTAATTCCTTATACCAGGAAAATCCCTACTTCTAAAATTGCCAGTTCAAAAACGACCACATGAACAACACAGGGCATTTTCCAGCTCCCTCCCTTGCAAGGAGACAGATGAGCCATATTAACTAGAGCTTACCAAAAAAAAAGAATCAAGTATGGAAAACGTCAGCTCCACAGAACAAGTCTGGCAAAGTTATAATCAACTAAAATCAGGTTCTTATAATAGGAACTGACAGGGAAATTCTAGCTACTTGTGCTGCTTAGAATGCTTAACATTGTCTGGCAAAGGGATGAAGCTGTAAAGCTGAGATCAAGTTCTGGGCTAGAACTTCCCCAGCTTTTCAGGGAATTTTGATAAAGGAGGTCAGTTTGGTCAAGGTGAAAGTGTACATAAGCCTCAGAGAAATAAATAATTAAAATATCTAAAATTGGAAATACTGCCTGTGCTCCACTTGATTATAAAAGAGCATTCCTTTAAAAAAGGCAATAGTAAATCTAGAACAATGGATGCAGAGCCTGCTTGGCAGGGGCTGCCAAACAACCACTAACAGCATTTGTGTGAGTTCCTAAATGGAAAACCATTCATTGGTGATGTCACTCTTCAAATGATGGAACATTTTTTTGCCTTTTGTGGCTTTGCCATCCTATTTCCTCAGGGATGCCAGGCAGGTAAACAGAATTCCACTTCAACAGCTTGCAGCTTAAAAAGTAAACCCAAAATAACCAAAAGCTTGTCCATTGAGGCCAGACATTTAGAGATGAGTGTTTAACATCAGCCACCTAAATGCCAATTTAGGAACTGTAATATGGAACCTGGTTTCTAAAAGTCTTTAAATAAGTATTTTATGTTCCACAGCGTTTTCCTGTTCCATGCTGTTCTTCAGTAAGGCACTGAGGGGAGGGCAGAGAAGGGGGACGTGGGGCTGTGGCAATTTATTGTCCCCAGGATTCAGCCACTTGCATGGCAGCAGGACTGGCTAGAGAACAGCAATTCTGCTGCCCTAAGCCCTCCAAGATTGTGAAATTTATCTTCACGTCACTGGTGCAGCACCAGGAGAACTGCAAGAGATTTAGGGGGAGGCGAGGGTGATTGCCATGGTTGAGAACAGAGACTTCAGTCTGCTTTGATCAGACAAGGAATTGCCTCTCACCCACCTTCCCAACAACTGCCACAGAGCTGCCCCAGACCTGAGGAAACCCCTCCTGGTGAGGATTTCAGGAAAACTTACTACTCTAACTGGCTGAATGCTTTCCAAAACCAGGAGACTTCAAGCACTAAATGATGTTTTAATTGAAGCATTCTTGGCCATCTCTATTTAAAGGACACGAGCAGATTTCCCAGTTAGGAAGTTCCCAGATGCAAGGTGGGACCTGTCAGGAAGCCAGCACAGCTCCAGTACTGCCACCACCACCAAGAACTTGGATGCAGCAACATTTTCTCATCATTTTCTTCACAGCAGATCTGTGGTGAGGGCTCCAGGGAAAAGAAAGGAAGTTGCTTGAATGTTGAGAGTTGGAATGTCAGAAACACTCACCCTACGCCCACTGGGGCCAGAGGCAGGAGAGTGGGCCAAAACTTGCAAAAAAAAAAAAGTTTGCCTTATTTGTATCAATTTCTGCTATCAAGAGTCTGGGGAGTGACCAAAGGATGTCTCCTCACCAGGCAAACATGGCTCTGGTGGGAATCCCATCCCTGCTGCCCATCCAGGGCAGTAATGGCTCCAGACCTCCCTTCAGCTTTGACCACCCTGGCATTCCACCTTACACCCCTCCACTGCTCACTGTCAGGGCAAAACCTCTTCCCAAAGGATCTTCCCCAGGTCAGGATGTGCACACCTACCCCACGCCTCTTATCTCTCCCAGGACTCAAAACAACCAGCCCCCAGCAGCAGTGAAATGCCAAAAACTAAATTAATGCAGGGATGGAAGTAATTCCTCCCTCTGCCACACAAAAAATAAACATTTTTTCTGAATCTGTACCATCAGCACTGCCCCAGTTTTAAATGTCCAGGCATAAAGTAATGGGAATGTTGCTACTGTCTTCAGTAGGATCAGATTTAGGCCAAGACTAGAATTCAAACAAGAGTTAATTGGGCTACATTAGGTTCAAAGTACTCTCAAGCCAGTTGTTCATCACTCTGTGGTTTGAATGTTTAGTTGCCTAAACCCATAGACATTGCAAACTGCAAACACTTCCAGCTGACCCTAACTATTGGCTTCTTCCTTTCTATGTCTTGTACTTCTCCCTATTTAGTCTTCCCTCATTATTATTTCTGTAAATTATTCACATCAGGAGTAGTGAGCCACAAGAAAAGTACTTAAATATCTGCTTATGTTACAGGCCAGAATCCCTCAGTATTTTCAAATCTGGTAAATGACTGATTGCTGGGCCTCTTATTTGTTATTTCCAGAGTGCACTCACACAGCAGCCCAGGCAAACCAAGCTGGGGAAGTGGGAGGGCATTGGTTTTTACTGAAAATAATCCAAAGCAAAACTTAGCAAAAAAAACCCATTCAAACTAGAAAATCTGTAATTGTGCATTGTCTCAAGTCAGCCAGATAATCAGATGCCATTAAGAAATAAAGTGAGAAGGAAACAATGCAGGGAAATCTGAAAATCCCAGGCTGGGTAGCTGAGAAGAAGCACATTTCCAAATCACACTCAGCAGTGTGTGTGCAACAATTTCTCCATATTTCTGTGATTAAATGGATCAGTAAAAAAATTGAGGAGTGTGGTATCTGCAACTTTGGAACCCCAAAATCCTGCTTTGGGATTTCACCTCTGCTTAGCTGAGCTTTGATCTCATGAGCAGCTTTTGCTCGCAGCAAATCTTAACAAGTTGAAGTTGAACACAGATTTTGGAATTTGTATTTTATGCTCTGAATTCCTACACAGTGCTTTGACCCTGATTTCCACAAGAGCAGATTTGGGAAGGCTGCTGTTCCCAACAGGATGGGCCAACATGAGGAGGATACAGCTGGGATCCCAGATGGGAATTTTGTCTCCTGCTTTTTCTCCTAGAGCAGCACCAGCTGCCAGGCTGTGGGCACCACAGCAGCCACACATCCTTCCCACTGAATTCTGAGGACAATTCACTGGATAGGATTCCTGGGCTAAAATCAAAGGGATGCCCAGTCCCTCAGAGGCAATGATGGGATGTGATGGGATAACAGTGCAGTGGAGGCCTCCAATACCCAGCAGGATTGTGCTCTGACTTTAAAGGGCTCCCTTCCCTTAATGCTTATTCCAAAATGATTTGCAGATTTTTATGGAAGTGCAATGGGGAGGAAAAACTAAGCATTACCAAAGGGGGGCGGGGGGAAGTGAAAATACATTTTCAGTTAAATTTTGAAAAGTCAATGAGACAACAAAATATGGGAAAGTTGTTCCAGATGGCAAGAACATACTTGAGGAATTTCATTTAATCACATTCGTGCAAGATGTTTTGATTTGGATGACATATATCAATTGCATACTTAAATTAACAGCCCTTCCTACTGCAGCACATGGAAAGCTCCCAGGAGCAGGAAGGGTCTCAATGCTTTCAGTTCAAGTGCAAGCACAGCCTGGATGGGGCTGAGAGTCTTTTTGTTGTTTTCTTGAGGAAAAATCAGTGGTTCCTCTCGACACAGCAAGGAAGTGTCCACTGAGAGCAGCCTCAGAACAACCCAGGTCTTCAGTTCTTGCTCCACTGAGCTGTACCAAGACAATTCCCATGCACCAGAAAGGTGGGATAGACATTCCAATGCCTTGGGAAGAATTTGATGGGCTGAGAGCAAGAACGAATCCTAGACAAGTATGGAAGTTTCACCTCTTATAATCTGATTCACCTTGAACAAGCCCTCAGTGCTCCATCCCAAAGGAATTCTCCAGAGGTGTCACCAGGGCAGCCCAAGCCAGCAGCTCTCCTCAAACACAGCCAGGGTGGACAGGGCCCCTCCAAACCTCTTGGACAGCTCAAACAAAGCACTGAGGTTCCACTTGGAAGGAAAATTTCATTCTCCACACAAATTTTCCTCATCCTGCTGTTATTTAACCCATTTTCCAGAAAAAAAATGATGGTCCCAAGATGACCATTTCAACACACACACACATATATATGAAAATATACACACACACACACACTGGTGATGTTCCAAAGGTCCTACCTGCCTTAATTATTTAATTAATATAAGGCAAAGAAGGAACGCAGGTAAGACAACTCAACATATGAACAGAATCAAAATTCTAGCACAGGTTTTCTACTGTTATTAAAAAACATGAAATCTAAAAAAAAATAATCTTTGAGGCCATAGCACCCCTCAAACAGATCATTAAACACAGAATAATTATTTACCAGGGATTTTTTGTTAGGAGTTGAAATTCAGATTACACCTAAAGCGCACATCAAAGTTTTTTTGGGATGTGGAGAATTTCAGTCCCATCCCAAGAACTGCAGACACAGAACTGTCTTTTCTTGCACAGTTTCTTCCTGCAGCTGTGCTCTGGAGGGAGCCATACATACACATACAGGTATGTATATTAGTTATTGCTAAAATAACTGCACTAAGGCCCTTTGTTTGGCGACTGTCTACTTCTGAGGAGTGAAACATGAGGAGCTGGAGCTTGCCAGCTGCACATTTCACTTTCTCATCTCCCCAAACAGAGATTGAACATAGCCTGTTTATCAGATGTGTACCTAACTCCTATTCCACCGTGAGGTCTAAAAAGGAATTTCCAGCCTTACAAATGTGCCCCTGGTGGGGCATTAGTGTCTGCTCCCATCACTGCAGAGGGTCCCTCTCCCTTTCCAGTCCCAAACCCACTGAGGCATCTCTTTAATCACTATAAAACAAAAGGCAAGAGGCTTGCTTGCCTCAATTTATGCACAAATACGTTACCAATTAAAAGGCAACTGTGAAGAAGAAAGCTGAGAATTGAAAGCCTTCTGCAACCTGAACTGTAGCATTGCTACCATGACATTACAATAATTAGTTAATCTACCCCCTAATTTGTCTCAATTTGCGTTGGCAGGCTAGAAGCTGCTGTCCACATGATTTCTCATTGAAAACTGTGGCAGAAAAGAAAAAAGGGGGGGTTTCTTCCCACAACCCACCCACTCTGTGCATAATCTTTCCCCTCTTCTCTTCAGCACCACTGTAAATCTGGAATCCATCTCCATTAAGACAAGTGGAATTATACTCCAGATCCACTAGGAGAGGAGAAATTGGCTTAATACCCCCTGAAATACACCAAACTGATGCATTGAAAAATGCCCTTTCATTGCCCCAGCCTGCTGCCCACGGTCCTGTTGCATTGCCAGCTCTGGCACAGGGAATTTGCAGAAAACTCCTTCACTTCTACATCTCTATCCCCACTTCCAAAGGGTTTGATCAGTCCATAAATTCCCTGTTTTTTCCTCTTGCCACTCAAAGCAGCAGAGGCAGATCCCCACTTCTCACCTCAGCTGCTCAGGTGGATGGAAAATCTTGGAACATCTGCACCCCAAAAACAGGGGGCAAAGAGGAGTTCAAGGTAGGATTGCACACTTTGGGAACACTCTTCCCTGACTTCACATGCACCTCCTTCCACCAGGAGTCAACTGCTCTGCTCCCACACCTGTGCAGCCAGATGTTGGACAACAGCAATTCAAGCCATTAGAAAGACATTTTTTTAAATCTATTTGCTTAAAAATAAGGCAGGAAGACAAAAATTGGTAAAGATAGTCCTTTCCAACTAGCTCAAGACTTTGACAAAATACATCTTGCCTTTCCAGGAATTATATTTACTTATCTGCACAAGACTTGCAATATCCCCTATTTTTCAAATCAAGCTCCATTTTGCTCCCTTCCACAAGATGAAACCCACCATTATCTAAAAAAACAAGGACAAATTGTACAACTCACAGCAAGCATTTGCCAAAATGTTAGCCTTCAGCACTTCTTTTTAAACAAACATGAGGAAATAAGATGACCTTTAAATCACTTCTTGACATGTACTAAATCTACAGAAATTAGGAGGATTCTCTGGAAAGATCTGTATAATTTTAGTACTCAGTGTATTTTTAGCGAAAAATATTTTGTATATGAAAGAATGCTGTGTGCAGTAACACTTCAGGGATTTTAGGGAGCTTTGAAAGGCTGGATTTTAGGTTAAAGGGCAGTAGAAGTAGTAGGTGGATTGCTTGAAGAAAGCAGAAAACAACCACCATGAGCTGATCAAAACTTGCATCGCTTGGTCAATACATTTTTATTGTCCCCATCATCTTATCCTTTAAAGGCAGAGCTTTGGGATTGCATTAGTAAATAAATTCCTCCTTTCACTCACCCCCTTCTGCTCCCAAGACACAGAACGTGCAGGGCAGGTGAACAGAGCCTGAGCTGCAGCTGCACAGGGAGATTGGAGAGGGCAGCTGGATCAGAGCCCTGAACTGGGATGAGCTCAGTCATCCTTTTCCCAGTGAGATGAATTCTGTAACCCAAGGGGAGGTGGGTGGCAGGAGAACAAGGGAGAACAAGAATCCCAGGAACTGGGGATGCTGGAAGGAAAGGAAACAGGCAGTGGATCTGCTGCCTGGAGAGATTCCTGAGAGACCTCTGGCAGGGACAGGCTGAGGTACCCACACATGCAGCAGGGTTTGCTGAGACCTTTGCAGTTTGTCTCAGATTTATTTCATTGGGAAGGGAAGGATTGCAGCTCTCTGAGTGCTTGGAGCACTCATTTTCCATCTGTATCCCTGGTGGATATTCACTCCCAGCTGAGCTCCACAGAGCTGCACCCTCCCTGAACTGGGTCACAGCACCTCTGAGCTGTCTGAGAGAGGTGTAAAGGGGCATCCTGTACCACAACCCAGGACACAATGGTGTAAAAACATCCTGGAATTCCCCACAAAAGACAGATGGGACCCAGATCCAGCACATTCTTGCACCCATATTCACTTCCCATCCCAGAAGTGCCAGCTCAGACTGAACTAGACAGGCTTAAGATCATCCCTAAATCAGAGAGACAGAACACTGCAAGCCTGAAGGAAGAGAGGCAAGGACAAAGTAGAACACAAGGAGAATTTGAAAGCGGCCACATCTCCCAGACCATGACAACAATTCTGGAGAACTAAGGAGCACAACAAGCAACTTTCCAGCTCATATCACTCAATCCCAGCACCGTGAAGACTGAGGCAAAGGCAGAAAAAGTATTAGACAGCATCCACTGAATATATAATTCTTAATGGTGAGAAATTAAGGGCTGCCAACGTATTTCTCCCTATTTCCCTCTCACACTGCAAAACTCACACAGACAAAGCTCACAGAGTTTGGAGACACGGACTGGGCTGGCATTTGTGCTTTACTAATGCCAGGAATTGCTCTGCTCAGTTTTCCAAGAGCAGAAGTGCTGACACACAGGTTTAGTAATGCCCAATTCAGCCAGTGGCAGCTACAAGTTCAGTGCCTATTTTCCTCCCTCTCCTCAGTGCAACTCCTATTAAGAAACACCAGCAGCTCCCAGGAATTCCTCTCCTCTGTGCATACACTCAGGAATTTCACTTCACAGTAGATGTATGAGTAGGTTACTGCAGTGGGCAAACTGTACAGGAAAAAAAAAAAAAGACAAAAAAACAACCAGGAAAAAATAAACAGGAAAGCGAGGACTTAAATGCACCTGACACGATCTCCCAGCCCTGCAGTGTGCAAAGTTTCAGTGGAAGTAAACACTTCAAGCACAATGACAGAAGTGTCACATCTCTGGTTTTGCCCTGCAGGATGACAAATCCCATCCCAAGGCCTCAGCTCAAAGCCCCCATTTCAGAGCAGAGCCAGCTCTCAGCGCCTCTTCAAGAGGCGTTGATGATGAACACAGGGGTGAAGTTAAGGCAGGGAATGTTTTGCTTTTAGTTCAGGATGCTCTGAGAGCCCCGTGGTGTCCCAGCTGGTCATTCCTGCTCTTGTTTGCCCGAGCAGCAGAACATGCCCAGCTCCAGTGGTTATGAGTAAGTGAGGATGGAGCACTGCTGGTGACAGCAGCTTCCCAGAAATGAGCCCCAGTTCAGAACACACAAGTTCTTTGGAGCTTCCCAAATATGTATACACATCTATAAACCTCATTTCAGGCTTTCATCTGAAATGAGATTTGTTTTCCTGATCCTTTTGATAGCCTCCTGTAGACAGGAGATGTACAGAAGCTGCTGCTGAACACAAGGTGTGCTTATTGCACGTATTTAACGGTTGCAAATAAGTGTTCCATAGCCAAATATTTCCATCCATGAGGTGATGTGTTTGCACACCCTGTGGTTCAGGACCAGCAGTTGCTTGGGATAGACTGTGCCTCTCATGTTTGGAACCTCACAAGCCACATGCTGGGAATCAGGTAGCCTCAAACTGTTTGACTTCACTCACAAACACAGCTCCAGATGTGAAGCAGCATCATCCTCCCCTTTTAGAGATGACTTCCCCCACGACTCCTTTTCTCCTCTACCTAGAAATCTGAAAACTCAAGTTAGCAGAGGAACAGTCAGGAAATAGAAGAAATTATGTAGCCTGCACAATATGGAATAAATTTAAATAAATCAAGAAAAAACCTACCAAAATAACTACAAAACTTTCAGTTCTCTGGGAAGAAAAGAGTTTATTTTTCAGCTCATGGGGGTGAAGCAACACATTCCTATGCCCAGGGATGCCCAGAGAAGGAGGTGTATAAATTTAAATTGATTTTGCCATCCCAGCCCCTCTATTTCTATGTCTTTGGTGAGACAGAGCAAGAGGCAGTCAGCTGGTACATATTATGGTACATTTAGGAGGAATTTTGGGAAGAACTCTCTTGTGCTAGGGAGTCACGTGTTTCCACAGCAAGGTGCTCTTCCTTTCCATCCTCTGCACCAAAGTGCTTCCTCAGGGAAGGGGTGACCATCTGTGGGTCCAGGAAACTCTGCAGATACTCAGATTCTGGGTAAAGCACTCAACCCAGAGTGTCTAACCACACTTCACTTCTGAGATAAAACTGACACTGGCCCCAAATGACTTATCTGACCCTACAGAGTTCATCTCCATCATCCCCTGCCCTCTTTTCCTGCCCAAGTACACTTCTGGGCAGGCCACACTTCTGCCCTGTCAGCCATGCTGGTGTGTGAACATCAGTGTTAAGGAAAATTCCCTCTCCAGCCATCCAGGAGCTGCTCAGTCTTTTAAAGTCACTTTTACACCTGCCAGCTTCTGAAACCCTAGAGTTCAACCACCAGTGGGTCCTTATCACCTCACCCAGATGCCCAAAAATACAACATTTCTGACTCTATTCAATACAGATCTTGGCACTCAGTGCTTCTTAAATAATGCTGCTTCAGAGACTTGCAGAAATATCCTATGGTTTAAAAATCAGTGTTTATCTAAAACTGCAGTATGGTGTCTATCACACACCTTAATTGCTTAGAAAGGCTTGTGTCACCAGCCAAAAGAACTGGCAATAGGCACGAGAAAGGATTCTAAGAAGCTTGATTCAGGGAAGGCAGGAGCTTGGAGCACCCCTTGTATTGTGGCTGAACTTTAGGGCTCCTCCAGAGTGGGCTCAGTCCCTGTGGTGTCCAGGGATGCACAGCTCCACACCTCGAGTCCCTGCTGCTCCTCTGCAAGACACGAGTGGCAGCAACAGAACCAAGCTCAGCTCTGGAACTCCTGCCAGGAGGAGCTGCTGGCAAGCCCAGAAACGCAGGCATGAGCTTGTGAGCCCGTCTGCAGAAATCCCAACACTGCTCCTCCAAAATTCCCTGAGCAGGAGAGGTCCCAGGTAAAGGAACCCAGCCCAGCTGCCCCAGATGAGGGAGTTTCCTTTGTGCTCTGAGTTAATCCAGCAGCATCTGGCAGTGATGCTCTTGTTAAGGCTGCTATTTATAAAGCCTGATTGTTCCTTCAGGGACAGCTCTTGGCACAGGAGGCCTCAGGAGAGCTGCAGTGATCTGGTTAACAAAACACCCAGCAAGCTGGGAAATCAAGTCTGCTTTTGATTTATAACACAGCAAACTAAAATTATGATTTGCCAGGCTCGTTTTGGCACTCTCATAATTCAACTATAGTTCTGATTATTTTTTAAAAATAATAATTAAAAACCCACGGAGTTTAATTACCGTAATTATGGGAATACTCAGAGTGAATAGGACATGAAAATAATGAGGCAAACTTGCACAGCTCCAACTCCACCAATTAACAGGATGTTAAGTTTGTGAGACAAGTCTTAGCAGGGAAAATACTTCTCCACTGGCACCATTGCAGCAGAAGGGACAAACCCACCTCGCGTCTAGGTTTTATCACAAACCTATTGCACCCTCTTGTGCTACAGCATCAGAATTACTTTGGCTTGGCTGGAAACGAATTGCTCTGCAGCACTTGACCTTCAAATCCACTCTCCTGCAGCAGAACTTGGGAAAAGCGTGCAATGGTGCAGCAGCAACGTGTTAAAGGCTGTTAGTGATGAGCTGGTTTTCTGTGCAAGAATGGATATTGCCAACTTCCAGGCTTTTGGGGATTCCCCAGATGTGTGTTTTGCACATGTCACCTCAGGATTTTGTTAGACAATGGCAAGTTGGAGCTGAGTCAGCAGTGCCCTGGAGTCAGGGGGGACAGCCCTGTCCTGTGTCATCAGGGACAGCATCACTGCTCCAGGGATCACAGGGAACAATTGTCCAGCTCTGCTCTGGGCTGGGACAGCCTCCAATGCTGGGGGAGTTTTGGGCACCTCAGTAAGAAAAAGATCTAAAGGTGTGAGAGAGTGTCCAAAGGAGAGGCACAGGGATGGGGAAGGATCTGGACAGGCCCATGAGGAGCAGCTGAGGGCACTGGGATGGTTCAGCTGGAGCAGACTGGGGGCACTGGGATGGTTCAGCTGGAGCAGACTGGGGGCACTGGGATGGTTCAGCTGGAGCAGACTGAGGGCACTGGGATGGTTCAGCTGGAGCAGACTGAGGGCAGAGCTCCCCGGGGCTGCAGCTCCTCCCGAGGGGCAGCTCCGGGCTCTGCTCTGGGACAGGGACAGGAGCCAGGGAAGGGCTGGAGCTGGGCCAGGGCAGGCTCAGGCTGGAGATCAGGGCAAGGTTCTTCCCCCAGAGGGTGCTGGGCACTGCCCAGGCTCCCCAGGGAATGGGCACGGCCCCGAGGCTGCCAGAGCTCCAGGAGCGTTTGGACAGCGCTGCCAGGGATGGACAGGCTGGGATTGTTGGGGGGTCTGGGCAGGGACAGGAGCTGCACTGGGTGATCCTGTGGGTCCTTTCCATTTCAGGGTGTTCTATGATACCAGAAACTTTGTAGAATCACTTGGTAGAGCCAGCATCCCACAAATCTGCCTACCAGATCTGGACTGGCTCTTTTCTGGGTTCTCTAGGAGAGAAAAGAGCTAAAAACCTACAAAGAGGTTCCATATAAAACATTAATATCTCATCCCCTGCTCAGGGAGGCCAAGGTAGAAGAATATTTCTTTGCCTCAGGTGCCATGTTCAGTGTTTGTGCTGCATTTTAAGCAAAGCAAGGAACAGGAGCAAGTTTGAATAAGAATAAGATGTACAGAAAACACTGACAGAGTCAAGGCAGAACCATCAGGGACTGTCCTGCCTAGGAAAGATAAACGAGTTCCCCTCAGCCCCCAACAAGGCAAAAGGGAACAAAACCCATTTTTTCGCTCTGGTCCTGGTTGATAGGACAAGGAATAACAAGGCTAATTTGATCCATGGGAGATTAAGGTGAAATATTAGGAGGAAAAAAAAATCTCCTTAATCAGTCTCTTCAAGTAGTCCCTCACTGCAAATTAAAAGCAGCTTAGGCAGGTATGTCAGGGATAATGTGGGTAAAACACATCCTCCAAGCAGCAGAGTGAATTACACGACTTCTCGAGGTCCTTTCCAGGCTTGTTGCTGTTGTGCTCAGCTCTGGAATTGTTCCTCTCTCATTAATACCGAGGTTTGTTTTTCAGGGGATCAGGCACAAGCTTGTCCAACAGCTAAATAACAAAGTGGTTCTCTGGCAGTCACATCCCCAGTCCCAGCACTGCCTCTCTCCTGCTGGGAACACCGGGGTGATGCTGCTTTGCAGCTCCTGATCTCTGTGAAAACACAACATTTCTAAGCATTTCGCTGCCCTAACTGCAAATTTTAGCCCAAGCAAAAGCTGCTTCTGCTACAGCACAGAAAAAATATTTCAGGTACAGGAAAGTATCTAAATCCATAGATTAAATAGCAAGCAGGATCCTCAGCTGCTGCTGTCAGCACAGTGCCAGAGCTTCCCTCAAAGCTGCTTTGGCGCTTTCCTTGCTCAGGATGAAATCTAAAGAAAATATACTAAATAACAAAACTTAAAAAAAATAAAAAAGGAAAATGGGAATAAAAAATCACCAGAATGCCTTGGTTTAACAGGGATAACCTCCCCCATATCTTTTCCTCCTGAAGGCATGTGGCTGCAGCAGGAGTGGGGGATCTGCTTGGATTTGCCAAGCGCTGATAGGGAAGCTCCCAAAGCCTGGCTCCGGGGCTGTAGGACACAGGCCTGGAACAATTGGAACTAAATTACACTGTGATCCGTGAATCAAAGCACTGGCAATTACCATTTCAAGGCAGGTGAAACAATAACAAATAATGAACAAAGAGATGTTTCAAGCCCTTGCTGGTGCACTCCCTGTGCTTGCTGCTCACTGGACACATTTTACCCGGAGCCAAGGTGAGCCTGCGATAGCCCCAGTTAATCACAGCTGAGAAAATGAGGGTGTAATCTCCTGGACTGGAAAGCAACATTTCAAACCAGCAGCATGCACCCAATAAGGCTTTTATAGCCTCTGCTTAGATTTAAAATGGGAGAACAGAAAACAGGTATGAATTGGGCCAAATTGCACGTTGGCTGAGAGGCAGCACAGCCTCTGAAACCCCTTGGCAGGAGTTGAAAACACTCCTAGGCAGCAGCAAAACACACATCTCAATTTATGTGGGTTTTTAGTACGCAAGATGAAGCTCTCTGCATTGAAGACACGACATTTTTGACAAGATTTATATAAAAATTCATATTGCAGACTTGAATTATGGAATTGGGTTTTTTTGTATTATTATTATTATTATTATTTCAGTTCCTCAAGCACAGCTTTCTCCCCCACAAGGCAGAATTCTGCATGCTGGTGACAGGTTCCTCTAAACATCTCTTAGCAACTCCTGAGAAGTGGCCACAAACCACAGGTTGAAAACCAGAGGTTTCAGTTATTTCCTGGCCTGCTTTCCTTTGTCTCTCCATCCATCCAAGCTCTGGCCACATCCCATCTCTCACAAATCAGCCACCTTTAACTCTCCAACTTTCTCTTAGCAGCTCAAAAGAGCCACAGTTGGGAGGACAAGGAAAGTGTTACCTACAGGCAACACCATGGGATCATGGAGTCATTGAGGCTGCAAAAGAGCTCCAAGATCAGAGTCCAACCTTTGACCAGAAACCCCCATGTTCACAAAAACCATATCCTAAAGTGTCACATCCACTCATTTTTTGAACATTTCCAGAGCTGGTGATTCCACCACTTCCCTGGGCAGCCCCTTCCTAAGTTTAACCACTCTTTCAATGAGTATTTTCCTAATATCCAACCCAAACCTCCCTGGCACAACCTGAGGCCGTTTCCCCTCATCCTATCACTGGTTCCCTGGGAAAAGGAGCTTTTCAGTATCAGCCAACCTTCAAACCAGGATCTAAACTCAGCAGCAAAGGAACAGAGCACTGCCCAACTCACGGGCAGATTGCATTTCTACCCTCAGGCACAGAAAGGAACTGAAACACAAAAGTCAGCCTTACACCAAACTGGGGAGAAGGTTCCAAGATGTGAGTGGAGACACTGAGGGCTTCCAGCTGCCAAAGTTTGTCCCTGTTTTTACCTCCAGGTGCATTGCAAGGGTGGCTGCTTGCACCACTGAGCAACTGATGCTGCCTGACCCCACACAGCAACTCCTTTTGAGCAGTGCAGGGTCTTTTGCAGGGATGGAGGTTCATCCAAGCTCTATTTTTGTTGTTGGGCTCAACAGAAACTGCCCCAAGAGTGGGCTTTTGGCAGAGCAAGTACAGAAACCCAGGGAGTATCACCCAACCCAGCTCAGCCTGCTGTTGACACATGCTAAATTCCCATCAACAGCACTGGAAGCCATGCAGGTAAACTGGGAACAAAGCTGGGGCCCTTGCAGAGGAGCTGATGGAATAGGAGTGCCTGCAGGAGAAGGGAAAGGGGAACCAACCCATGGCTGGGCCATTTCTGGGCACCTGTCCTGCTCTTGTTCTCCTGGGCCATTAAATTCACATGCATGGAGAGCTCAGGCTGCTCTGGAGCTGGTGCCAGTGACTCCCCTTTGGCAGGGAGGGACTGGGGGGTCAGGACCCAGTGCTGTCCCTCTGCAGCCCTCACCCAGATCTTGGCTTTGCTGCATTTCCAGCACCATTGCAGCCTCAGTTCTGCTCTAGCAACGTGGCTCCTGCTCCAAAGGCCACTTTCTCCTCCATTCCCTGAGCCCAGGGGGATGAAATGGGGGAAAAGGAGGAGCAGAGAGAAAGGGAGGCTGATTCTCACCACAGCTGCAAGCTCCAGCTCTAAACTGCTAACCCCTCTGCTCCTTGGAAAGCTGGCTTCCAAATCCCTAGGTGTTTCATTATCTCTTCCACTCCCTCCCAGAGTTTCTCTCAGGTAATTGTTCCCACCATAGCATCTGCTTCAATTTGAGCCTGTTTCCTCCCTCACTCCAAGGTTTTTCAGCACGGGTGAGGTGATGGCTTTGCCTCAGCTCCCTCGTTCCCTGCATAATCAATAAAAGGTCTGAGAGGCAAATAAACAAGTTTGTACAGGGACAAAATTCCTGCCCAGGTAAGAGGGGGAATCACCAGCCCCTGGGGAAGCACTAATAGGTAACAGGCCAAACACAGAACCAGAAATAACCTTCTACCAGCCAGATAACCTCAGCAGACACTCATGGACTTGATCTTTAGACCCAGCCTGCTCTCACTCACAGATTCCACCAGCTCCAGGAGCAACAAAGGAATTGTCATTCCCACATCACTGCTGATAAAGTGCTGGTTTTCAGACAACTAACCATTCCTGCTATGAGCAGCAGTCAAAAGATGCTGCAAAAGCTTGCATCTTCAGTCCTGGTTAGGTCATCATTACCCTTACAAGAGAAGTGAGGAATCATGAGCTCATCCTTTGGCAGGAAGGGATTGACTGTAGTTTGCAATATTTAGAGTAATTTGTGTAATTTAATGCAGAGGGTGAAGTTCTCAGCCAGGGTAAATCAGAGCAATGTCAATTTTACACTATTGAAGCATCTGGGTCAGCCTTTTAACAAAAAAACTTCACTCTTTAAAAATTCCTTCTGTTCACCTTGATGAAGCCTCCTTTAAAGCCATACACTGTTTTTAGGTTGCAGTAACTGTCAGCTAATTGCTACCTGGTCAGTGCTGTAACAGCCAAAGTGTTGCCATCACGGCTTTGATTGAATCTGGGTAGATGGGAAAAAGCAGAAAGAGCCCCGTGCAAAAGTATTTTAATCAATTAGAAGGTACCTGGATAATCATGACTCCCATCAGCTAACTAATTACAGAGCTGATTCAATAACTGGATTTTTAAAGTGTAACGAAGTTCATTGGGACAAATTCAATATTGCTGCAGATTCCTGGAAGCACCTCAGTGGCAGAGGAGAGAGTCTGCCATCTCCAGCTTTTCCCACAAAGAGAGAATTAAGAGCAGGCAGGAATAACTCATCCTTGGTTTCTGCATTAAACAAGAACTATTGCTGGAGAGCAGTATCATGGAGAACCCAGAACACACCAGGATATTGACACTGTTCAAAGCTCTGAGATGAAGGAGAACCTGCTGCTTTGGGCTGGGACACAGCTGATTCTCCTCACAGCAGCTGTGCCTGGATTTGTGCTGGAGCAGTGTTGGTAGCTCAGGGATGTTTTGTTTTTGCTCAGAAGTGCTCACACATAGTCAAGGACTTTTCTGCCTCTCACCCCAGCCTTGAAGAACAAGGAGTTGGGGGGACACAGCTGGGACAGCTGATCCAAGGAATATCCCAGAGCACAGGGCTCCAAGCACAGTGTACAGAGCCAGGGAAGGAGGAAGAGGAGGATGTGCAGAGGGATGGGATTTGTCTTCCCAAGCCACCACTGCTGATGATGGAGCCAAACTGTCCTGGAATGGTTGAGCTCCTGCCCATGGAGAGTCAGGAAATAATTCCTTGGCTTGCTTTGATTGCCTGAATGGCTTTTGCTTTACCTATCAAATGTCCAGCTCAGCCCAGGAGTTCTCCTTTTCACTCCTCTGATGCTCTCCCTGTCCCACTGGGGGAGAGCGAGCGATGCAGGGCTGAGCTGCCAGCTGGGGCTCAGCCATGGCAGAGCTGAGCAATGCAGCATGTGCTGGGCCATGAACAAATCCTCCCTTCTGGCCATTCAGGCAGCATTTCTCCTGCCACAAGGCAACAAATCAAGCTCTGCTCCTGGGTGTGTACAAGTCCATGATGTTCCCCAAGTCTGGGCGCACACCACTGAATTTGGACTTGGGTCCCAGTTGTTTCCTTCCCCACCTCCCTGCTCAGACAGGCTCCTGTGGAAGCCAGAAGCATTGTTTCCTGACATGCAGACATGAGGAAAGCTCTGCTTCCTCCTGGACTAGCTTATGGGAAGACCATAGTCCGGGCCAGCTCTCTTGGAGCAGCTTTAGGATCACCTCCCACTGAAATGATTCCTCCCACCCCTGCCATCAATCCAACACCAGCAGCACTCCAACCATGGCAAAACCACCTCCATTTCCACACAAAAGGCTCAGCTACAAAGGTTTTATACCAAGCCCAGGCCCTACAGCCATGACCTGCAGCCACCACCGTGCCTGGGAGCAATTTGCTTTGGTAGAAGCAGGATCTGCTTTCAAACCCAAGTCCAGCAGCCAAGTAGGTGGTCACTTAATATCTCCGGGTACTTTCAGGGAAGATTAGGTGAAAGTCCAAATCCAGGTTGACATTCCCCCTCTTGGAGAAACAGGCCTGCAATAAATAAGGCTGCGTGCAAGTTGTTGTTCCTGCTAAACTGCTCCACTCAGCCACTTACAGCCAATATGTTCCTCATTAGCACTCGGGGAAGCTGCAGTGCACAGGGCTCTGTGTGCAGCCCCGTTCCCATTCTCCTCCCAAACACATGGAAACACTTTAAAAGTAAGAGCCCTGGGACCTGTGCAAGGGTGACAAGTGACGAGATGAGGAGAGGAGACCAGAGCCAGCCCCTGACAAATTTGAACCATCCAGGCTTTAATCCACAACAACCCTCAAAAAAATTGATGCTAAACAAGCCTTGCCTTTTCCAGAGAGGAGATTACATGTGTAATGGAAAAATTATGGGTATGGGGAGTCTGGCCTACAAAAATTGGTTAATATTAAGAGCCTTCAGTTTTGCTTTCCATGATTAATGGAACTTCCCCTACAAGTAACTCAGTCAACATTTCCATCCCCCTCAGAGCCTATTGAGAACCCCCTATTTTTTTAATTTAAGGAAAATGGAATTTTAAGACTTTGTAGCATTTCCATAACTTGCTGGGAGCAGGTGATTGGCCATTTCCCCTTTCAAATACCATCCCCCTCGTGAGGCAGAGCAGGGGAACAGAGGGGTATTGCCTTCACATCTCCTACCTGGGACAGCTTTTTGATTCAACCTGAAAGATTCCATGGTTTCCCTCACTGCAGTGAGGGGCAGGACCAGCCCACAAAGCCAAGCAGAGCTGAGCTGGCTCTCAGAGAAGAGGCCATCCCAGTGCTGCTGGAGCAGATGGATCATGGGGATGCCCAGCTCTTCTCCAGAAGTGAAGGGACATCACACAAATGTATAATGAAAAACTTGAGCCCCAGCACTGGGAAAAGCAGAAATTTTGGCCATTAATACCAAACCCACAGGACTTTAAAAGTTAAAGCTGCTGGAAGAAATGTTTGTGCATGTTGCTTTCATGCCAGTGGAAACATAAGAAAAAGCTGAAACTCTGCACTGGCATAGCAGGTTCAGCTTTGATCTCTCAGGAGGTTCATTTCCTCCATTAGGCTTTTCTTAAAATCCACTTTTATGAACCCTTTTAATTTCACCCCTGCATCTCACTCCCATAAAAGCCTTTTTAGATTCATTTGACAAAAGGGCAGGGTTGGGGAGGAGAATCTCTAATTGCCACTGAACCTTACCTGGAGATGCTGGTTCTGTATGGGGATGCTGGAGCTGTTCATTGTGAGAGTCACAGGCACTGAAGGAGGGAAAAAACCCACTAAGGCAATAACAAATCATTAAAAGGAACACAGGGAGGACAGAGGTGAGCAGATCCTCAAAGCACCAACACAAGGAGAGGTACAGGACAGAGAACAGCAGGGACATGGTCAGCAGAACATGGCTGGTCACTGCTGCAAAACATCCCTGTTTAATCTCTGGATCCCTGGGTAAACCAGATCCTGGCCACAGGTCTGGTGTCCACTCTGCAAGTCCAGTGGCACAGCCTTTTCCTCACAATGGGGTTGCAAGGCTTAAAAATTCCAGTTTAAAGGAGTTTCAAGGGGGTGCAGCATCCCATTACTCGAATTCCAGCAGCAAGCTGATCCCAGCATTTGAGCAGGTGGTTTAGGGCTGCTGTTCCTGTAAGGAGAAGTGTGGCATCAGAGGGGCACCCTTCCAAATTCCTACAGCAGAGAGAATTTGAACTCTGCGTTTATTTCTGATGGAATCCTTGAAAAAATACCAAAAAACCCTATGTACGCATAATTTCATCCACCCTATATGCCATCCACAGGTAACAGTGTTGAGTTCACTCCTCCAAAGGGAAATCTGGCTCCTTCTCAACATCAGGTCCCCTTACACCATGAAAGCCTTCAGCAGCAAGGGCTGGGCAGGTGCTGCCTGGGTTGCTGAATGCAGTCCCCAGTTAGCCCTGGGCTGGGCTGTGCCATTCTGTTGAGAAGGAACAGCTTCATTTTAACAGCAGTGTGTGGTTTTTACCCCCACAGTTCCTATTAAGGGTTAACTGGGGACTATCCCATTACTTGTAGTAAATTAAGCAATGAAACAACCAGAGCAAAGTGTAACCAGTTCTTCTGTGTAGATGAACTTGCTCAACTCCTCGGAAGCAGGCACTCCTCTTAATGAGAAAACTGTGTCCAGATCCCTGCTCAGGCTGCTCTGAACCCTCAGGGGTTGTGTCCTCTGACAGGAGAGAACAATCCCCACTTCGCACTCTCGGCCTGCTCCTGCTAGAGAAAGTTGTCACTTCCAGACAATTTCCAAGGGACAAATTCTGACCTCGCACAAAACACCAATCCACATAAGGAAGGCTGTTCAGTTATTCTGAATTTAAGCCTGGCACAGCACAGAAGAGGTTCTGCCCTGCCTTTTCCTTTCTGATGTTCACTTCATTCACTGTAACATGAACACAACTGGATTTAACAGGACTCAACAACAGCAATAGCTTGCACTGTTTCTTTAGTCCTGGAAGCACAGGCCACTGCTTTCCTGCTACATCAACCCCAGGCTTCCCCCAGCCCAAACTCAATTTCAATTACATTTAACAAAGCTAGATGGATGGACAGCATGAAGTCAGATGAAGTTCAGTGCAGACAAATGCCAGGTAATGCACTTAGGAAAGGATAATTTGAACTGTACAGGGAAAAAAAAAATAACAGAATGCTTTTGCAAGATAATCATCTGCTGTGCACAGAGAGGCAGGGAACTGAAAAGACTTTAATGGGAAGGGATGGCAAGTCCTTCCTTGGGAAGCTGCTCATCCCAGATCGCAGCAATCTGAGCTCAACCCCAACTCCTGCAGCACTGAGCAACAGCAGAGCTCTGAGAGATCACAGAGACTCTTCCACAAGTAAAGCTTGAGTGGAGCTGGAGTCTGGGGAGTGCAGGAAAGGATCCATGAAGGAACAGCTCTTTGTGCACCTCTGAGTCAGAATGTACAGAGGTTCTGGTGACCCAGCTGCACACAGCAGGGCAGAGAAACTTCTCCCCCAAAACCCCCTTGAGCCTTATTCAAGGCATTCTGAAGCTCGGTACAGACACATTCCCCACTGGAGAACAGAGCCATGAAGTGCCAACAATCATTTCACAGGGTGGGAGCCTTTGCCAAACAGACCCCCAGTGAGACTCTCTGCACCTGCACTGCCTTTGCACCTCAGCTCCCATGGAATCCCAGACTGGTCTGGGTGGGAAGGGACCTTAAGGCTCCCCTCATTCCCCCCCCGCCATGGGCAGGGACACCTCCCACCAGACCAGGCTGCTCCAAGCCCATCCAACCTGCCCTTGAACTTCCAGGGATGGGGCAGCCACAATCCTAACACTGTCCCCCTCCTTACACAGCAGCCCAGCTCTGAGACTCAAACCTCTGTGTGCTGGGGAGACCAGGGCACCCAGAACAATTCCAGCCTGCACTCTACAAAACAAAATCCAACCTCAATCTCAAGCTCTGTAATCCCCATATAGGATCTAGATTTGCTGGAGAGAAGCAACTACAGGTGCAGCTTCTCCCAGTGAGCTCTGCTCCCCACTGCCCGTGTCCCTGCTCCAGGGGACAAACCCCATCACTGGCTCCCAGCTCTGCAGCAGGGCAAGGCTCTTCCCTCAGCCAGAGGGTGCTGGGCACTGCCCAGGCTCCNTGCGAGTTGGGATTTATGGTCCTTGTGGGTCACCCCCAGTTGAGGAGATTCTGATTCTGTGAAGGAGAACAAGCCCAGCTCCTCACTTCCCCCACATGTGGTGCCTTAAACACTGAGATCTGCCCTGCCACACACCTTTGGAGGACAAGAAGAGCCGGCACAGATATGGGAGATGCAGCATTCCCTGCTCTGGGCTCTGCCAGCCTTTCCCCAGTGTCTACAGGCTGCCAGAGCTCAAAGGAGGGATTGCAGAGCCCAGGGAGCATCTGGCAGGCTGAGCCGGGGCCGGGAGCACATTCTGTGAAGTGTGGGGACATCTGATGGCAGGAGCAGGCAGCGCCAGGCTCAGCATCCCCAAGGCTGCTCTGCTTTGCTCCATTCATCTTCAGTAATTGAATGCGTGCCCTGGGGGGAGCGCCGCGCAGGGCGAGAGGGAGGGGGGCAACAGTATTTATATTTGTCTTCCCAGATTTAGTTTGTCTTTATCTCGAGCTATTTTGAATGTCATGGGGAGTTAATGAAGACATGTTGCGCATCTGCAACGCATGGAGCAACTTCTCTCCTGTCTCAGCATATTAAATTCTTCCTTACTTACATTAGGAATTGCAGGGAAAGAACAGACACAAACAAAAAGGGAAGGAAAGATAAAAGGAAAGTAGAAAGAGATAAGAGAGGAAGAAAAGGAGGAGAAAGTTCTTTGTTTTTTTGCTTTGTAGTTTTTTGGGGTTTTTTACCTCTCAAAGTTGCATCACAAGACATTTTCCCAACTCCTTCACCATGTCTTGATCAGAGATGTCAGCCCTGGAAGAAATGTCCTGGGACAACACAGGAACAGCCTCTTAAACACCCCTTCAATCTCACTCTGCCCCACAGTGCCTGTGACAAACACAAGGTGAGGGGACAGGGCAGAGTTGTCCATCCTGAGCTGGAGCACTGTGCCAGGGACAAGTGGCATGTCCCCAAGCCCTGCTGTAACCTGCCAGCAGCCACCAGACCCCCCTCCAGCACCCAGGAAGGGCATCCCACACAGCAAGAGCTCAGAGCCCCACCACAGGCACACATTGCTCTGCTGCTGGGTATTTTTAGTTGCTTTTCTTTCACTACAGACAGGAAACTGAGGCAGACACAAAATACAGGCTCAGATCTACAAAGGCTTTTGGCCTCCAACCTCTGTCTTAAGACAATCCCTGGCTTAGATCTCACCAGTCCTTTCCAAGAGAAGAGAGAAGGCAGTGACAGAAAAAGCCCTTTCCCCAGGATATCCCTTCCTCAGCTCTCCTCTCTCCCTTCTGGGAGAGGCAAGAATATAAAATTCCCTCAATCATGGGGCTGTTCTCTTCGAAATTAAGATCTTCCCTTTCCTGGCACTTCCCATCCTCTCTCTTTCCCTGAGGCAAGATCTGGCACACCTTAGACATTCTGGTTTGGCCTGGAGTTTTATTTAGACTGTTCCTTGCTTAGGGGATTCTCTGTTTATGTCATTGGAGGGTGTTAATAAGGGCAGAATGGTTTCCAGACCCACACCAGCTGACTGGATTTCCTGAACCCACGCCATCTGTAAAAACAGAAATGTTCCCTTCTCCTTGTACACACAGATAAATGCATTAATGCTAAACCTCCTGGGGCAGGAGTGCAGGACAGACTGGGACTTCTGGCCAACTGGAAACCCTGCAAGTTCTGCAATGAGGCACAGAACCACCATTTTTATTATGGGGGCTCAGCTGAAGACACGATCGCTCTCCTCACCCTGTGGAACAGACAGAAGAGCTTGACATTTTCAAAGAGCACACCAAGGAGTTTCTGGCACCTCTGTCAGACACATCTGGCACCTCTGTCAGATACATGTGGTACTGGCCACCCTCAGAGACACCAGGATGTGCAAACTGAGGCCTGGCTGGTATTACAGCAACTCACATGTGCCCACCAGTCAGCTCTTCCATCTCAAGGCAAGCTTCTCTGGAGCTCTCAGAGCACTGATCCAGATCCTTCCTGACACAGAGAGGCAGCACAGCAAGAGCTGCTTGGAAGAGAGGACACTTGGAGACAAGTGCCTGGGGTCTGTCAGTCAGAAGGGTTTGTGTCTTGTGAGCCTGACACCAGCTTGATGCCAAATTCCCAGTTTGGACTGAGCTGTGAACACCAAACTGAACTGGAAATCCCACGTCTCAGCCCAGCCTCTCTCACCAGGTTCACACAGGAGCTGTGGCATTATCTAAGCACTGGTGTGCAGAGCTGAGCACAGAGCTGACTCAGCTTCACGTTCCCACTCTCTGTTCTCCCCACCCAGCACAGCTAAGGAAATGCTGCAGTGCTCAGAAAGAAGTGGCAGCTGCCAGTAGAGCCAAAAAATTAATCATTCTACAGCACAAAAATAATTCTCCTATGAAAACAGGCTCAGGCACCCAAGGGTTGGTCTGGCTGAAGCAGCAGCAGCAAGCAGCTGTGAAATACCCACCAAGAGAAAAAACAAGGGGCCAAGGAAGGAAATCCCTTCTCCAGGGACACCCAGAACCAGTGTCTATACCAAGAGGGATAATTTGGTTTGCTCAACAAACGAAAAACCCCAAAAGGTTAAAATTCACATGCCAATGCACTTGATGAGCTTTCAGGGAAGGGGAAGACTTTAGAACCAGGAGCAAGAACAGAGTTACTCAGCTACTCTCTGCCTGCAGCAATGTGTCCTTCAGGCCCAGCCACTGCATGTCCCTGCCTCACCCCCAGGCAGGGTGATAAAACTCTCCCTGTCTCAAGAAGTGATGAAGATAAAACAGCTGAACTGGGATGGGAGTGAGCAGCCAAGGGACCTTGGGAGAGCTGCAGGCCGGGGGGACTCCTCCCTGGCAGGAGCACAGATCCACCCCCCTGCACCTGCCCACGGGGCCAGGACACATCTCCTTCCTCTCCCTGAGCAGTGCTCATGTCTGAAATGGGATTTGGGGATGGGACTGGCCTTCACTGCCCCGTTCAGAGTCACCTCTCAGCTAAGGAAGCATCACACACCTGGAAGGGGCTGTTCCATCCCCTGGTGCCATCTGCTCCATGAAATAGCAGAAGCCCTGACCCCACCATATCTGCCCAAATCTTGGAGCTCCCTGACAGGTTTGACAGCTCAGACCATTTAATGTCAAGCTTCTCATTTAATTGCAGTGGAAATGACTCTGTTCCCCTCCGTGAGTTTCCTCCCTGCCCCAGTCCCTGGAACCCAAACAGCTGGTTATTGTTTTCTCTCCTGTGGCTAAAAATGCTTCCTACAACATCCATCTCACACAGCTATGAGACTGCAAAGGGCACAAAACATTAACAGCCCGATTCAGTCAGGTTTTCATTGTTTCAACATTGAACTCAGGGCATGAGAGCTGGCTCTTGGCTTGACTTCCAAGTGACAAGAATCTCTGCGTGTTCAGAGCAAACCCAGTCACCAACGTGGTGCTTCTGAGCAATTCTGCTTTGTGCTATCAGAAATGCTGCAATACTGAGGTTTTCCAAGCTTTTTAATCCTTGGTTTGTTCAGAACTGCAATTTGAACCCCAAAATAGAACAATACAGCTCACACTATGCCAACGTGACAGCTATTTACTTCAATTAAAAGGAGCAATTTTCTACACGTTCTTATTAAAGCCACCAAGCTCCAGGAGAGCAGCCCTGCAAATACTGGCCAGAATCCAAAAGCATTCTGCTATAAACATTCTTATAAAAGACCTACACTAATGCATATACATGAGGATTCAAAACATAAATCCATATTCTTTTGCCTCCATCCCATCAAATTAGGTGGAATTCACAAATGTAATTATTTCAGATTCCAATGCAATAAACGATCTTCATTATAACTGCATGCTTTACCTTCAGTAACAGAACCTCTGACCTCCCAGTTTCATGTCAAGAACTCTGAGATTCATGACATTCCAAAAGTCATTCATTTTTTGATAACTCAGTTTGCTGCTCTCCATTGTGTGCTCGTCATAAAGGGCCTCGGAAGATTGTACTTATCGAAGTGCATTCAATAGTAATGGACCATCTAATCCTAAAATCCTCTCTCGAACAAAAGCCAAGAACAAGCATTCCCATTTTCAACTGCTTTCATACTTCAGTCAGCCTCCCAAAAGTCACTTTATATGGTTCACGGTTTAATAGGAGTTTAAGCAGCATTCCCTTCTGGGGGTTTTGTTTAAAAAATTACCAAGTTTATTGCCTGTGTCAGAAGCTTCCTTATCCTGTTTTTATTATCTACAGCAATGTGATGATTTAATCTCTGCCTCAGTTTCCCCGATGCTCAAAGCACTCAGGTGATCTCTCAGTAACTGCTGTGGTGGCAGAACCAGCAATCCCCATTCTGGCCATTAGAGCATCTCATCGTCTCACACCACGGGTTTGTTCTCCGGAGTAATTAAGAGCATGAAAGACAGGAATGAGTCTCCTTAGCTCCCACAAGCACAGGCATCCTCCAGCTCCTCCATGAACCTTTCCAAGGTGCAGCAACTCTCTGTGGGTACCCAGGGTGTCAGGCTGAGCAGGGAATGCAGCTTGCAGCTCTTCTCAAGCCCTCTGATGAATGCCTTACATGCAACACCAAGCACAACAGCCCTGACCACTGAACTCGGCTCACTCGATGATATCCTAACAAAATCCCCGTGTTCCAGCCTGCACAGATCGGAAGGATTGGGAGGGAAATGCGGTGAGAACTACACGGAGCCATCAACTCCAGCTTCTGTGCCTTTCCCTAAAGCCCACTGACAGTCACTCAGAACAAAGCAAGCCGTTCGCTGGATCTCCCTTATCTTATTGTACATCAATTTGCTGAAACATTCATGGGATCACTACTCATTTCATTTACCCTTAAGGCCAACCCCTCTGCTTATTAAATTAAGAAGACGAATGAGAGATTTTTCTCTCTTGCTAGCAGCCCAGGGGATTCATTAGTCAAGTAAATGATTGCACTTGCCTCAAGTTATGCTACTGCAATGTTTGCAACGTGTCTTCTCATCTCGGCTCCCCATGCAGTATTTGGAAACAAGGTTGGCTTTCAGACAGGTCACATTTAATTCCAGTCATTTGGCTTCAGCAAATGGAATAAAAAAAGGCCTCAAATTCACTATCCTACTATTCCCTCCCTTCGCTCAGCCCTCCAAACATTTCACAGAGCAGACACACGAGGGGAATCAGGAGCTCCATGCAAGCCACCAATATTTGTCCCATTTATGTCGGTATCAGGCACAGTCACCACTTTAACACTGGCAGAAAGCACAGATTTGGGGACAGTGACAGAGCTGCTCTGGGCAGGAGGGAGCAGTTCCCCCACCACGGTAGATCATTAATTAAGCACAAAGGTAGCTGTTAACAAGCTCCCTTTTGCCTTCCAGAAAGAAGCTGGCTCTGTAACTGCAGCCAGAGGACAGCAGCGTTTCTGAGCGTGATTGCAGGAAAGCAGGAAGGAAATGGCATTTCAGAAAAAGGCCAAAATCCACATCCCAATTAAACAGCACCACGGTGTGGACAGAAAGGAGGCTGAGCACAAACGAACTCTGGGGAATAGTTGTTCCCAATTCCACAGGGCTGCTCCATGAAAAGCAGAACCTGGATGAACAAGCCCCACCTGCACAGCTGGGTGAGCACTTCAGAAGTGGCATGAGCAGCACAGAAGAGATTCCCTCTGGTGAGCTGCAGATTGCACACCTTGGAAGTGACTTCCAAGTTGTGTTGTCATGTCTGGGGACTCAGAAGGACACAACCTGCCACCTTTAACATCAGGAAAACATTGCAGCAAAAGCAGTTTCCATGTAATGGAGCTGGAATGAAGCACATTCCTTCCTTTAGGAATGGCAACAGCAAGAACGATGGTTCCTGTCACCCACTACAACTCCTGGACGTGCCCAGGTGACTTCACCCTCTACCACAAAGCTACATGGACAAGTCTGAAACATCAGGCATGAGCAATCTGCCCAGTCCCTGAAGGTTTCCCAGCAAGCCTGGAACCAATCAGAAATGAAGGATGCTGCTCTCTTCCCAGCACTGCATCTGAGTGGAGCAGCACAGCAGGCAGGCACTCAGAAATGCTCCCTCCCCTGAAATGTATCACAGCTGCAGCAGCAAACAACACCTGAGCTACGAACCAGCCTGCAAGAGGAAGAGCCAACTCCAACAGCAACAGATGTGGGAAGGGAATTAAGATGTCTGAGCCAACACAGCTGTCCTCCCTCTCCTTGCCCATGAAACAAGTGCTGATTTTCCTCCCGGCTTTGCCACAACTTTCTCACCTGACCTTCATCGAGTCATTTATACCCTGTCTATAAATAGCACAGCACGATGACAATTCTGCTGCCTCTGCAGAGGGGAGGCTTTAGCCAGCACTGACTTCACACTGTCAACGTGGCCAGGGTTCACACAACACCAGGTACACGTGGAGCTGCTTTGTCCTGGAGCTGTATCAGGACACACTTGATATAAAAGAGCCACTCCAGGGAAGGGAAGGAGGCGAGGCTGACAAATCTGCATGTATAAGTGCTCCCATTTGCTGAGCAGTATAATTAGGACAAAGTTAACCTTGGAGTAACCTGTTCCACAGCAGAGGACTTTAAGGTGGCCACAGATGGCTGCAAAATTCCCTCACTTACCAATGGATGGTAGCTTCAGATGAACTCATGAATTGCAGAATGGTTGGGTTAGAAGGAACGTTAAATCTTATCCAGTGCCACCTCTGACACAGCAGGGACACCTCCTGCTGTCCCAGGCTGCTCCAAGCCCCAATGTCCAGCCTGGCCTTGGGCACTGGGATCCAGGGGCAGCCACAGCTGCTCTGGGCACCCTGTGCCAGGGCCTGCCCACCCTCACAGGGCAGAATTTCCTTCTAATTTCCAATCTATCCCTGCCTTCTATCAGTGTGAAGCCATTCCTCCTTGTCCCATCATTCCATGGCCTTGTCAAAAACTCCTCTCCAGCTCTCCTGAATCCCCCTTCAGTATTGAAAACCTGTGCCCTTAATTCTCTTGGTCGAATTAGCAGCTTACAGCCCCAGCAACCCCTCCCAGGGAAGGGTTCTTAGTCCCAGAAGTGGAGAATCTTTGTGACAGAAGGTGAGGGACAGGAACCACTCAGTCTGTGTAGGTCTGGGATGGAACAACATTCCTTGCCTTAAACCGGTGGAATTAGCTGCCAGGAATCTGGAATTAGCCCTCAAATCTACTTCCCACGTGGGCTGTATCACTGATAGCCCAAGGATTAATCTTGGCCACAGCAGAAAGCACAGAGCAGCATCTGGGGCTGCTGGAACATTTTGGCTGCGAGCTGAGACCCCAGGGCTGGTCCAGCTCTGCAGACCGCTGCTCTTCCCGGGTGGAAACCACACATACACACAGTATTTATACACCTTTCATCCTCTTTCAAGGGATTTAAACTCAACTCCTGCACTTGGGGAGCAGACACAGCCCAGACCCCCCAGTAAAGCCCAGTCTGGAGGGGCAGGGAATGCTCAGAGGAATGTTCCGAGGCAGCTCTGCAGCACTTACTTGGGAAATACATTCCAGGTCTCCAGCTCACGAAAGGACCCTTCTGGGAGCTGTTTTTAACCTCAGGGACCCCCGGGCAGGGGCTGCCCCTGGGATCAGCCTCGGGATGCGGGGAGCTCCGGGAGCCGCAAATTCCACGTGGGAGCCTCATCCTCTGCTTTTTCCACACCAAACACACACGTGGGAGCCTCATCCTCCGCTTTTTCCATGCCAAAAGCACAAATCTGAGGAGCTGCCGCCATCTAGTGGGTCTGAGAGACCCCAGCCCACCGCGGTCCCGGCGCTGCTCCGCTCCAGCCGCATCCCAAACATCCCTTTCCAGGGAGAAGGAGCAGCGACTAAACCGGGATCCAGCCCGTGCAGCCTCGCAGGTGTGACCCAGTACAGCCCCACGCCCACCCGAATTGAATTAAATTAAACCCGAATGGGCTCAGCTGGGCCTGGCTGGTCCGGTATCCTCCTACAGCTGCTCCTTGAAGGAGCAAATTCCCCCGATTCCTGGGGTAAGGAATGTGGAAGGTGTGCAGTTCAGGGTGCCTAAGGTCAGGGTTTGCTGGCAATAGTGAGAAAATGATGGAGAAGCTGCTTCCTGAAGAGGATGGTGGGTGCTCCTTCTCATTGTTTCGGGATTTAGTCCTAGATGTAATCCCAGGCTGATGGCCTTAGGAGAAGGTGCAGAAAAAAAAGCTGCATCTTAAAGAGAAGAAAAAAAAAAAAGGCCACGGGAGGCAATTGTATTGCTTCTAAAACGTGGGATAATACAGGCTCCCTTCCAGTAACCCGAGGGAGGCAACAGGAAAGGTGGAGAGAGGCTGTTTACAATGAGCTGCAGTGCCAGGACAAAGGGAATGTGCTCCCACTGCCAGAGGGCAGGGCTGGATGGGATATTGGGGAGGAATTGTTCCCTGGCAGGGTGGGCAGGCCCTGGCACAGGGTGCCCAGAGCAGCTGTGGCTGCCCCTGGATCCCTGGCAGTGCCCAAGGCCAGGCTGGACATTGGGGCTTGGAGCAGCCTGGGACAGTGGGAGGGGTCCCTGCCATGGCAGGGGGTGGAACAAGATGAATTTTGAGTTTCCTTCCAACCACAGCCATCCTGTGAGTCTTTGGACCCCAAAACTGACCAATGTCACCAGAGGAACCCAAACTCCAGGGATGTGTGGCTGACTCCAGGTATGTGTCTTCTTGTCCTGGCTGAGCTAGACAGAGTGTAAAAGGAGCTAAGTCTACGTGGGATTTTAAAAGAAAGGTAGATCCTGTGAGAAAAATGGATGTAATTAAGAGACTGTGCTTGGTAGTAGGATTTTGGAGAGAGCTGTATGGAGAGGATGTCAAAGATAAAACTGCAGGAATTATACAGTGTAAATATGTTATTTCTGCTGCAAAAGCAGATTTTATTTCAGGCAACAACCTGGCTCTGCAGTTTTGTACCAAGTACGTTTGCAAGGGCTCTTGTGTGAGCCTGAACCCTGCACAGCATGGGCTTATTCAAAGGGCTTTGGAGATTGCTTTCTTATCCTGGGAACAAGGAAGAGATTCATTACAGGTGAGGAGCTTTAGCTGCAAGTCACAAAATTCAGTAGCTGGTATTGGTGGGACAAAGCATTGCTGACAGGGTTAATCTTGGTGATTTTCAAGTGTCTTCTGAAGACAGACATAAAAGGAACTACAAGGATTTAGACTAAAGTGTCCTCTGCAGCAAATGGAAAATTCCAAGAAATCTTTGGTTGTGTTGAGCTCAGTGAAAGCCTTGAACAGGTCAGAGATCACCTGGGCCAGAGTGACCAGTGAGAAAATCCCAGCTGTACTGGGATTGCCCATGCAGGCAATGAACTCATTAGGGGACACCTGCAAATGCTGAGGTTGCTGTGCCAAGGTCTAATGTGGATTCCCAGGGCTCTCTTGGGGTTTTGCTGCAGACATCAGAACAATAATGCAGGGCAAGGTACTTCTTTTGGTGTATGATGGAGCTCCAGCAGCAGTGCCAGCAGGTTTAGAGTGGCCCTGATTCTGAGAGGTGCAAAGTTGGCTTCAGGTCTGTGTTGTGGTGGCCTGACAAGCCAAAGGGACACCTTGATGCCACTGCAGACACTGAAAATGTGAGTTAAGGGACTGATGCTGCTCCAGGTGCTTACACTGCTGCATTTGCATGGGTTGTATCCCAAGACTGAAGCTTATTTGTGGGAGAAAACCCAAAAGCTGCCAGTCTTCTGGCTGGGATTGATTGCATCTTGCTTCACACGCCCTGCTAAAAGGTGAATGATAACAGGAACTGCCTGTGCTGACAGCAGACAACAATTTGGTGATCACTGAGAACAGCACTGGGAGACAGGTATTCAATTCCTGCCTACTTCAAAGGGGAAAAACAACCCAGACCTGGTGTAAGTGTCCAGTGACAGCAGCTGCATTCTCCTCCCTGCTTCAGGGTACGTGTTAGCCTTGGATGGGTTCTAACCATCACACAAACCTTTACTCCTGCTGCTCTCAGAGCCCTGCAGGCTGGAAAGGATCCCCAGAGATCCAGTCCCAGCCCCTGTGCCATGGGCAGCAGTGATGCTGGGGGGTTAATGGGAATCCCCAGCCAGGAGGGGATGCTCAAATCACCACCTGGCCTGGGGACTCCATTTCTGGAGTCAGCTCACACGTTCACCTTGCCCTTGGGGTTCCCCGTCCCCACAGCTCTCTGGGCTCTCCCCGATGTGCCCTCAAGCTTTCTGTGGTTTTGGAAGGCAAAGAGGATGATGGCACTGTTGTAACTGGGGTGATGCCAGCCTAGACTAAATGTCTTCCCTCATTTGCATGTGTGGTGCAATCACCATCTTGCCTCCAAAGCTGATGGAGAAGCTTTGCTGCTGCTGAGCTGGGAGGGAGGGAGGGGAGTCCTGATAGCCCTGAGGGATGGTGACAGTTCATGCAATGTCCCACCTTGCTGACACCAACAAAGGCTGCAGGAGGTTCAGGCAGCTCTTAAAGGCCTCTAAAAGACCCGAGAGATTGAGGCTTTTTCTGAATCCCAGGGGTGATGCAGGGTTGCACATCCCTGTGGAGTAGGTCTGTTTGTATAAACGTTGTCTTCTATTTCTTGAAGGTAAATCTGTTTGTTCTTTGTTTTCCAAAATGTGGCTCTTCCATGTGCAAAGTCAGGAGCAAAGCAGCAGGAGAGGGAGGAAACAACCTTCTGGTCTTGAGGACAAATGTAGCATCCCTGGATCTGAGGGCAATTTCTGCCACTCCACCGGGTCTGAGATGCCTGATCTGAGTTTCAGGCAAGTCAGGTTTAACTGGGCCAGAAAATAAATTACTTATAATGTTCTGAGGAATTAAATCATATTGTACTAGGGATGAGGTTGCATCCTATATGATGCCTGTACATGTTTTTTAAATTAATGTCTGGGTACCAATAATTGGGGAGATGCTGGATGCAGATTCCAGCTCCACCAAGAAAGTCAAAGGAGTATTTGTTAGCAAAGGTACAACACCCTCATTGGCTGGTCGGCTGCTTTCTATTTCCATTGTTGCCTTCTGTAGAAATTGAAAGTTTTTTTGAAGCTTGCGAGAGTGTGTTGCTGACTTTATTTTGGAATAAACCCCATGTTTATAGCTCCTGTCAGAAAGAAGAACAGAGATTTCCTCTCCAGTGGTCCAGTGACCATAAAATTGAGCCTGGAGCCTCTCAAGGTGTGTCTGGGAGGAGTGTCCCTGTGGTAGCCCTGTCACTGCTCCCCAGCCTGTGAGCATCCAGTGCATGCCCACAGGGTGTCACTGGGACCTGCAGAGCTACAGGAACAGAAGCTGCCCACTGCAGGCCTGGCTCCTGCTCTGAGAGTTGAGTTCCTGGTGAATGGGGTGAAATTCCAATTTCACAGAGCAGGATTGGGAGCCCTGACTGATTCTGGGGACTTTGAGAGCTGATATCATACAGCCAGACCAGTAAAGCTGTACTGAGACTGCTCAAATGACTCTTCAGACACCCATCATAAATGATGGGCTCATAAAAATAAAACAGATAAAATAAAGAAAATTACAAATATTTTACTTTGCATGCTGTTTTGCTTTAATCTTGGGTTAAAAAATAACCCAGGCATGTTCCCATCATCTCAGCAATATTATTCACTGCCAGCAGAAGGATTTGTTCAGGAAATCTGGATTTCCTGATCCAGAGGAATAAAGGATCTTGCTCTAGCACACGTCTGTGATGCCTCAAGTACCCATGATTCAGACCCTTGTTGAAGCACCATAGTTACAGCATTGTATTATTTTTTTTACCATGGGGTTTTGTTGTCCCATGCCTATTAATAAAAATGTATGAACAAAAAATTATTAAAAAACCTATAACAAAATCGAAAAAAAATATAACACCCTCAGTCTGGGATCACTGGGGCAGGTGCATTTTCCCCCAGGTGTGGAACCTATTGCTGGGAATTGTGCAGTGGGAGGGGACACAGCACTGAAAAACAGAGTATGGACGGATGGCTCCTGGCATTATTGGCATGTGCTGTACTACGATTTTCACAAGCTCAGCATCACACACAAACATAAAAGGATAAACTGAGCAGCCCAGCCTCGGTGAGGCTGGGTCAGAGCGCTGCACTCTGTAACTCACATCCCTTCCCCATCCCTCTTTTTCCTTTTTCATGCCTGAAGGTCGTACCCGGGCACTTCCACACCCGCTGGGATTGCTTTCCCGGAGGCAGGCACAGCGCTCGCAGTGTCCAGGAGGTGGCAAGCTTTGGATTCTCATCGCTCTCTGCTTCCACTCCGCTCCCCAGAGCCCAGCATTTGCGGGAAACAAAGAACTACAGAGCCCTGATTGCTCCTGGGGTGGGATCTTGTGCCCAAGCGGGTGTGAGTGAGACAGAGGGGCAGAATCCCCCTGGAGGATCTGGGGATCCCCTGGGCTCAGCCCAGGGCAGGGGGTTCAGGGCTGGGGCAGGTCCAGCTCTCCCCCACAGCACCCCCAGGTCCCTCTCCCAGGGCTGCTCCATCTGCTCATCCCAGCCTGGGCTGATCCCAGGGGTTGTCCTGACCCAGGGGCAGCTCCTTGAGCTTGGTCTTGACAACCTCAATGAACTGATAAGGAACTCATGGAGAGTGGCTCAGGTTGCCTCAAACACACGTTCAAGAAAAACACCATGCCAGAAATCACCTTTACACATTCCTGCTCCCTACATCATCCAAAATGAGGAAGAAAAATACCATTTCTCTTCCTGCCTCTAACCCACTGCAAGCTGCTGGTCACATCACCAAACACAGGAGTGGAGCTGGAGACACTAGAAAATATTAATACAGCCTTTGTGGGCACTTTGGGGTGCATAATTGCATATATTACATATATTATATATATATAATTACATAGATATTGCATTATTGCATGGTCAGCAAAGCCTACATCCCAGGCTGCTCTTCTTCCCTTCCTGCAGCCACAGAATATATTTTCCTTCCATCTTCATCCTTTTCCTCACTCTATGAAATCTTTTCCAGGTGGAAGATGTATTTAAATACACAATTTGAAGAGATAAGCAGGGCAGACCAAACGAAATAGCTGCTAACAGTCAGGGAATGACCCTTTGGGCTGAAAAGAAACCAGTGTGGGGCAACTTTCACTGGAGCTGTTCCAACAGTCCCAGCCTGAGAGCTGGGATTAGTCATGGCAACAAGACACTGGCTGTGAATTGTATGAGACACTGGGAGCAGCCCTGCAGCAGCTCCCACATTCCCTCCGGAGCCTGGGGGGCTCCCTGCTCCCACCTCTTACCCCACACAGGAGTGTGTGACCTGAGCAAACAGCGTCACCCAGGGGCTCTGAGTGCCACGGGCCCTCTGTCCCTGTCCCTGGCCCAGAGCAGAAAGTGGGAAGCAAAATTTCATCCCCTGAGCAGTCCCTCCACTGACCCCCACCGAGCTGCTCCCACTTCCCTATCTGGATTACCCATAGAAGGAGTTAGCCCAAAACTCCCAAGCACTGCAGACCGTAGTGGATGGACCTGGAAGAGCTGCAAGGTGAACCCTCCTCAGGTGACTCTGACAGGAGGGACACAGAGTCAGGCTTCTCACAGCCCTGTTCATGTTCTGGAAAAGAGAAGAGACAAAGCCATGGCTCCAGCCATGCCACTACTCCAGGCATGTGTGTTTTCTAGGCTGCAAATTTCAAATTTTAGCTACAAAGGGAGTAAAGATTTTTAAAAAGTCGACTTGGTTTGGCCCTGAGTAGCTTCAAACTGAGATTTCAGCTGAGTTCAGATACTGCCCATGAAACATTAGAGATGGAGCTGCTGGGGACTGCCTGCCTGGCCTAGGCTTGAGCCTCTGTTGAAAATCTGCTCTTCCATGTTATTCAGCAGAGAATTGAACACATCAGCTGTCCTTTTCCATCTGCATTCCAAGGTAAGCTCAGCACCAGGGCTGGAGCTCACCTGACAGCTGGCACAGAAGGCAGGGTGCTGAATGTGCATTTTCCCTGCAAATAACAGAATTTAGGGTGGATCTGAGGGAGTGGGGCTGGTGGGACTCTGCCCTGTTGTCCCTTGAGTGTGTCTGCACTTCTGTCTGTCCTTAGGTCTGGCTCTGTGCCTGGGGGAAATGAACTCCGACATGGAACAAATCCAAGTACCAGCATCAGCTACTGACAGACTCATCAGGGATATCAGCAAATGTGGTTGTCCCCAGAATTAATTGTCCTCAGTGAGAAACCAGTCCAGACTGTCACAGGAAGCCAGTGCTGCCTGTTTATAGCAAATGAAAAATTTGGACAGATCTAGATGGGGATGTCACCCTGGGTCTGGAGAAGTCCAATACAAACCCCTCCTCTGCCTCAGCCTCTGCCCAGGCATAGGGACACTGGCTGGCTCCAGGATTTCTCCATAACTCACAGCTCAGGCTGGGCAGTCTGCGATCAGCCGGGGAATGTCTGGAAATCCTGGAGAAAGGCCCCAGGAGCCCCGTGGGATGGACCCCAGTGTTTGTGCCAGGGGAGATCCCTGCCCCCTGCTCACTGTGCTCAGGTCAGTCTGTCTGGAGATCCCAACTGGAATTATTTGGTGTCCTCACTGCCTCATTCCTCTGGCAGTGGAGATCCAGGGCACAGACCTCTGCTCCCCACCCTTCAGCCAAAGGCAGCTGGGAACTTCCTGTGCAGTGAACAAGAGGATTTAGTTAAAATGCCAAGGACACCTTTGCACAGGCAGGGATTGCTGTCAGCATCTCCCTGCACATTGCTGTGCCCAGAGCCACAGGGACAGCCAGATCCCAACATCTGTCACTGCCTGGAGGGAAAGACACATCCCAAGCCTCTGGAGGGGATTTCTGACAGCTGTGACACAAAACCATGGAGTTCTTTTCGAAGTGGGACCAGATCACTTCTATTTGCCAGTCTAAAAGTAGTGTCCAGGAGCTGAAACCAGCTCCTAAAGTGCTCTGAATTTTATAGACTAAACCTGATGACTTCATGGTAAAGCAGCATTTGATTCCTGCATGAAATATTACAGGATGCCATTTTCGTAATTTCCTCCTCGCTTGATCATGATAACACAGTCCCTGAGGCACTGGGGAGGCAGAGAAAATGTGCAAAGTGGAGGAGATGGAAATGGGAGAGTCGCCAGTAAAACAAAACATCATTAAGGAACCAGAGTTTGAGAGAGATTGCTGTGTGATAGGGAAGGGTTTGTCTTATTCTTCATTGATCGCTTGGAGTGGGAAGTGATAGTATTTTTTTTAAAGCTTGGAAGCAATTTTGAGGTCTGCTTTGAACCAGCATCTAAGCTCACCCTGGAAACCCCTTCCTCTCTAAAGTTCTAAATGAAACGACAATAATAAAAATATATAGAAAGAGACTTTCCCCTATCCTTGACCATTCAAAATCCCGTAAGAACAGAAAGCACAAAAAATGGCAATGTGGTTTAAATATGGTTCTGCCAAGGTGAAGCATGAGAAGGGATCCTGCCCTCTCCTCTGCCCTGAGCTGCTCCAGGACTGTGCTGGGTTGATCCATTCCTTTGCAACGAGGCTGCTCTGAGCAGGGGAGGGAGCAGAGCCAAGCTCAAAGCCCAGGACACAGCAGTGCAAGGGCTGCAGTGCTTGGCTTCAGCTGCTTGCAGTGATAATGGGCTCTGCTAGTTACAGGTGCTTAAGAACATGCGAATTCCCTGTCCATGAGGAAGTTTGTGCACAGTTTAACACCTCTCTCAGGAGAGAAGAGCACTCAGTGCCTGGAGTACAAATGTAATGCACAGGCTTTTCTGAGCAGCTGACTGCAAACACACCTGAGGCTGCTGCAGTGCTGTTTCTGCAGAACCATTTACATCAACCAGAGCAGGAGCTGGGGAAACAGAGACCTGCTGGCATTTCCTGGGGCTGGAAAACAACCTGGGATAGTGGAAGGTGTCCCTGTCCCTGGAAAATCATCTTTAGGATCATCTTTAAGATCCCTCCCAACCCAGGCCATTCTGTGATTCCACGATCTCAGAAAATCTCCAGGTGACCATGAGATGCATCCACACCTCAGTTTGGGGGGGAAAAAAAAAAATAGCCTTGCAAGTGCAACTTAAACTTGATCCACGGTGCTCAGCCCCAGTTTACCCAGTTTAAAGATAAGTCAGGCTTCCTGTGGAATGCAGTCTCCCACAGGAGAGCACAGAGGCTGCTCTCCTGCTTTTTGCAGCACATTCCCACTTCCCAGATGCCCAAAGGGCTGGGTTTGAGAGGAGCTAAAGCATGGAGCAGCTCCAGCTTGATCCTCAGGAAAGCCCCAAGGTTTAGCCCCAGTGCTGGCAAACCCTGCGTGAGGATTTAGGAACAGTGGCAATGTGAGTTTATGTGCTTTGCACTTCCTTCCCCTCAGGCTGGTGCATTTCTCTGCATTATTTCCCACTCTGTGAAATGTCACATGTTGGCGTTGGCCTGCCTGAATGGCTGGTGTGAAAAACCTGCCAGGGATGAGCACATAGCCAAGGGTCAGCCTATTCTGAAATTATTAATAAACGCTTTCCAATTAATCTGCCTTTGCACATGCAGTCATTTAGGCCTGGCTTAGACCCTGGGCAACTCAGAGGGTGAATCACAAGATTATTCCTTGTTTTCTGTATTGCTGCTCTTCCAGGGAGCCCTCCTGAGGAGGTAGCAGCCCTTTTTCATCCCTGACAGGAGGATGGCAGAGGAATTCCTGCAGCCAGTTTTACCAGGTTGGGAAAACTTAACTATATGTGTTTTAAAATGTTCTTCAGCTCTAGGACATTATCAGCTCTGGAGGGTTTGGAGAGGGTTCTGGGCTGGAGACCAAGCTTATATCAAATAAAGAAGTCATGACTGTCTGAACCAGGCCTTGGTTCTTGCCCAGCCTGTGTCTGCCTTGGTGATAATCCCTGGGAATGCCATCAAACGCCTGTGGCCTCCCAGAACATGCAGCAGCTGCCCTGAGCAGCTCAGAGCCAGGCACCAGCCGTGGCAGTAGGAGCAGGGAAGGATGTTTTGTTTTACAGCCAGGGGAAGCCAAGGCTGTTCCAGATACACATAAAGTGCCTCCTGTGTGGAGAAAGCATCAACTTCCAGCCTTTGGCAAATACCCTGAATAACAGAGGTGTTTTCATAGAATCATGGACTGGTTGGGCTTGGAAAGGACCTGAGATTCAGCTCGTCCATCCCTGCCATGGGCAGGGACACCTCCCACTGTCCCAGGCTGCTCCCAGCCCCGATGTCCAACCTGGCCTTGGGCACTGCCAGGGATCCAGGGGCAGCCACAGCTGCTCTGGGCACCCTGTGCCAGGACCTGCCCACCCTCCCAGGGAAAAATTCCTCCCCAATATCCCATCCATCCCTGCCCTCTGGCAGTGGGAAGCCATTCCCTGTGTCCTGTCACTCCAGGCCCCAGTAAACAGCCTCTCTCCATGGCTCTTGTCAGCCCCTTCAGGTGCAATGCAGGTGATGTCTCACCTGGTCACTATATCATATTAGAGACCAAAAGAAACAAAATGCTAACATAGCATCCTTTTCCTGCTTTAAAAGCCTGATAAACTGCACAAGGAGGAAGGTAAGGAAGAGCTTCACATCCAACAGCAGCTCAGGGATGACATAGGGCAGAGAACAGAGAACTCCAGACTCCTTCTTGCCTGGATCAGCCCTGTCCTTCGGGGTGTTATTCAAAAAGGGATTTATGGTGAGCTTTAGTGAAGCATGTTAGAAATCTGGCATTGCCTCTTTGGGCTCTGGCTGCTCCGACTTTGCTCCTAATGCAGAAACTTTTATAGGAAATCAGGAACTCATTTAGCAGCTTTAGGTTGGTGTTCCAGAAAGAGAAGTGGAACTGCTGGGTTAAGTTGCTGCTTTACAGGCAGGAGTTATGGGATCTGGGATACTGGTGTTGAGGGACTTGGCCCCAGTCCCCTACCACGAGCAGGGTGGTTTATAGGGACCCCGTGCAAACTTTACAGGAAGGGACTGGCTGGGGAGCCGGGATGGAGGAGGGCAATTCCTACAGCACAGCTTCCCACAGTAATCCAGGATTAACTTGGAGGTGGTCCATGAGAAAGCAAAATGGGTGAGATCACAGCCCCAGCTGAGCTGATAGAGAAGAGGGAATCCTTCCCCAGCTGGAGGCTGATCTATACATGTAAATATGTGAAGTCACAGCTTCCATTAAAGTCTATTCTTCACCAGCATCTTGGCATGGGATAACTGCTCTGAGCCCCAGTGATTCATAGGATTGACCCGGATTTCAGCAGACAGGGAGAATTTACAGGATCTTACCTCGGCAACTGGCAGCACCAAGAGTTCAGCAGAGGGATGGAAATTATGGACCAAGAAGACAAAAATGTGGGGGAGGATGTGTGCACAAAACAGCTTGGGAGTTTAGGAAAATATCCAGCCTCCCACCAAGTTGCTATGGGATAATTAATGAAACTCCTCATTCTCTCCATTTTTGCTTCCAATCTTCCCCTCCCCAGGGCCATGAGCTATGATCAAAGAACGTGGTGGGTTAAAAATGATGGATGGCTACAAAGGAGCAGCTTTGGAACCCGTCTCACCTCCCCCTGTAGGAAATGAGTCACAGCACAGGTGGCCAAAATGCAGGTACAGAGGGGCCCAAGGCTCCCTGGGGCTGCTGGTGCCACCTGGCCCAGGAGGGCACGGCACAGGGACAGTCACAGTGGGACAGGAGCCATGGCATGCAGGCAGCAGCCCCTATTTGATATCTCCTGATTGTTTTGTGGGGGAGGATGGATCACCTGCCAGGCTGCTCACACCACTCCAGCTGGCAGAACTCCTGGGCTGGGAGCACCACACAAAGAAAAACAGACAGGAAAATCAGCTGGAAAAGCTCCAAAGCAAAGCGAGAGGAGTGATCCGAGCTCTGGAGAATGTGACCTGTGATGAAAGATGGAACAGACTCCGTCCATTTAAGCCTGGAGGATGCAAAGGGGAAGATGTGATAACAGTGCTCAAATATGTGGAAGGGAATTGCAAAAAGAAAGGAATAAAGTGTTTTCCTGAATAATTTAGGGAAGCTGTAGATTTGTAGCCAAGGTTGCAGTTTCCAAGCAGGTTGGGCTGTTATCAGATAACAGTTTAGATATAACAAATCCAGCCCTGGGCATGGGGCTGGTTAAACCATTCCTTAAGGTACCTTAGGTACCTTTCAGATTTTTCTACGATCTGTAGTTAAAAAAAAAATTAATTTTCTGTTGCTTGACCTGAAGAACACAGAAGAAACAAACCCAGCAACAACAGTTAACATGGACAAAACAACCAGATACTTAGAGCTGAAGGAGAGCAATACTCAAAATATTGTCATAAAATCATATTTTTTTTATGAAACCTGCTACTTAACCATCAGATCAAAACATAATGAAGGATTATTTGTGGGGTGAATTGAGGCTGGGCCTAAGGGGAAATTAATGTTCCACTCATTCATTTTAGAAATATCCTCATTAGTAATTGCCCCATTTATAGTCAGAAGAAAACAGTGCACTCAAATTCCTGGCAGCAAAACACTTCCCTTGCTCTAGATAAATATTTATATTGGCCTTAAGTCAGTTTACAAAAAGAAATGGAAAGAAAACAACAGCTCTGGTGATGCCTGTCAGGCTTTGAAGCATCTTTTGAGAAACTGTTTGGTGAATATCGTTGTGCAGGACACGAAGTCAAAACTTTTCACTATTAATAGTCTGATGTGAGGAATTCAGGAGGAGGACCCTGTGCAGCTGGGATGTGGCTGGCAGTGCTCAGCCCCTGGCCCAGCACAGGCAGCAAAACTTCCACAAAAAGATAAATTTTCAGCCCAGTTCACCAGGGCTGAGTTCTGTGGGTGCTTCCAGTTTCCAGGATTGAAGCCTGGCCTTTGGTTGGGAAGTTGTGGAGATTGAGAGTGGAAATAAGGGGAAAAGCACAGGGATTGTTCCCTGGGAGGGTGGGCAGGCCCTGGCACAGGGTGCCCAGAGCAGCTGTGGCTGCCCCTGGATCCCTGGCAGTGTCCAGGGTCAGTTTGGATGGATTTTGGAGCAGCCTGAGATAGTGGAATGTGTCCCTGCCCATGGCATGGGATGAGTTTGAAGGTCACTTCTAACCCCAACCATTCTGTGATTCTATTCCATAATTCTATGGGCTGTGACTTCACAGACACTGGTCCTTTGAAAAGTTGAAATACATAAAATTCCAAGCATCAATTAACTTTAAAACAAAAAAAAAGGAAGTGCCTTTCTGCCAAACAGAAAAGAAGGATTAATGCTGAGGTGATTATTTACCACGTATTATTTGGCACTGGCACTTCATTTGTCAGGCATGTCTGGCAGCTTTCATTTGTGAGATATGGGAAATAGCTGCAAAGAAAATAGAAATGGCTTAAGTCATCCACAAACTCACGGCAAACTAATCCCAGGTCCTCTATCATGGTGGCTTGTAAAAGTCTGACTCTTCTGTTCTCAGCTCCATTCCTTCTTTTACAGAATAAACTAATCACAGAATGAACTAGGCTGGAAAAGACTTTTGAGATCATCAAGTCCAATCTTTCTGCTGAGGAAGTCGCAGATTTCCTGTCAGGATCAGAAGTTGGAAGATGTTACAGACAGGCCCACGTGAAGGAAGATCTGTGTGCAGAGCTGGGGAGGACCTGCTCTAACAGCTCAGAGAAGTCAAACATCATCCTGTGCCTCAGTTTCCCCACTGGCAGTGTGTCAGGTGCTCTGTGTGCAGCACGTGTTGCTCTGACACATTTTCTGTCCCAGCCAGGGCAGCCCGAGCTCTCTGAGGGTCACTGGGGGCTGCTGGGGGTGCAGACCTGCAGAATCCCAGCTGATCTTCCAGCCACCATCACATGATGTGATGATCACCCAAAACTCAGGATTTTCCATTGGTTATAAGGACAGGATGGCAGCCCCATAGCTCAGAAAACCATCAAGGGAGCAGGGAACTACCTCAGCCCTTCTGGCTGATCACCTTCACTGCCTCTCCCTTCCCAGCGTCCCAGCAGGATGTGTGGAGCACAAGGTGCAGTTTGGAAAGCCAGGGCAGCACACAGGGGAGCCAGGCAGGAAGGGACAGAGGTTTTGGGTTCCTCCTGCACTGTGTGACCCCAGGCACGTCACAGCCTCTGCCCCACTGCCACTGTCCATGCTCTGGGCAGCCACAAAGCCCTGGTGACCAGGGGATCCCTGGGTCACCCTCTCACACTTCACAGGGCCAGGCACTACATTTCATCTCGTTATTCCCAATAAAACAATTTGTCCTCGCCTAAAAGGTCCCTTCCAGAAAGGCTTTGTATTATAAACATCCAGCAGCATAGAATTTCTCATACAAATTGGTTCAGCCTCAGATCCATCTGCTCTGTCTTGCTTTGCTGGGTAACTGAGGAGCTCCACATAGCCCAGTACTTTTTTCCCCCCAATAATGTACTTACATATTTACTTCATCTCTCAATATTTTCTTTTAAGAATTAAATGCATTTAACTAATATATATTGTTGTTCTGAAGCATTTTCTCAGCCCTCATGTAACTTCTGTACCTTTCTTTACAAATTTTTGCATTTCCTACAGAGTCTGACTGATGTCACAGTAGCACAGCTTTGGAGATGTGATGACACAAGACATCACACAGGCAGATTTGGCGGGGAGGAATCGTGTAATTAATTAGATCAACTGGAGTTAAGAAAAAGGTTCCATAAACATGATTTTTTTTTAGGTTTTGAAGTTCCCCATCAGTGCTGTACAGAGGAACTGAATCACCCTGTTAGTCCTGGTGTGGCTCCACTTGTGCACAGGCAGCAGGATGAAATCAGTGCCACTGGAGACACTGACAGATGCTGTGCTGCCTTATCTGCTCTGCCTGTCACTGTGGGTACCACGGGAGCCAAGGGCACGGTGCCCTGGGTGAGCTGGGAATCAATCACAGCAAATGAACGATGGGAGAAAGGCTCCTTCAAAACTCCCTCTGCTTTTCAAAGGGAGAGTTTGTCCTGGCAGAAAAATGAGATCTGCGAGGAAGATTTTAAAAAGTGTGCTGAAGAGTTTTGACAGCTGCTTTTTGCCAGGAAGGTTGTTTGAAATTCTGCTATCCAGAGCTGTCATGTTGTCTGTGCTTCTTAAACTCTTGTGGAGCTCCCTCTGATCTCTGGCATGTCCAGCATTCCCTGGAGTAATTCTCTGAGCATTTCTTTTCTCCTTCTGATTCAGCTCTTGGACCTGTCTTCCAGCTGAGGCTAAAATTTGTTGCACAATGGATGAGCTGCTGTGTGAGCAAGCCCCGAGGGCTGGGCTGAAATATCCAAACAAACAGAGGAACAAACAGTGAACAAACAGGGAGCACACACAGGAGCTGAGAGCACCCTCCAGCCCTGGCCAAAGCCCTCTGTGCTCGTCTCCACGGCCTTGTCCTGCAGGACAGACACTTCAGACAGCCTTGGAATGGTTTGTGTTGGAGGGACTGTAGGGATCACCTCCTTCCACCATGGGCAGGGACACCTCCCACTCACTCACAGGGTTTGTTTAAGGAGAGGTTTCCCCTGCTAAGAACCACAGAATGAAATTAAGGAATTCTCCACTTGATTAACATTTTGGATCCCATTATTTCTTTGGGTTTTTTTCAAATTCAGCTGGGAGTGAATGCATTCCCATTCTGTCAAGAGTGGGTATAAACTGTTATTAAAGTGGCTATAGCTGTTACAAAACTGAGATAAACTGATATAACGGTGCCATCGAGGTGTGGATGGGCAGCATAGCATCATGTTCAAGCTATCAAACTGACCCAAAACTGTGAGCCCTGAGGAGACTCAGAGAAATGATTGGCAGCTGAAAAACTATGGAATCTGCAAAGGATCGTCCTAGAGGCATCCAGCACTTTGGCAATATCCAATTGTACAGGGGCTGGGAAGTGTTTTTTATTTACAGAGAGTGTAAAAAGCTGTGGGGACAGAAAAAAACGTGACTTGGGGATTTTGTCAGTTTTGTTGTGTTCTCAATCTGGGGGTAATTTTTTGATCTGTCTGTCTAAACTGATTTATTCCTAATCTGAAGATGAGATAAAATATGTTCTCTCTTTCCTAGTCTTGGTCTGGCTCTTCCCTGACACTTGCCATGCTCTGTGTGACTGCCACATCAACACACGCCCACAAATCCAACTGCTCCAAACTTTGTCCCAAGTGCTGGAAAACCACTGCAGGCTCTGAAGAGTGGCTTAATGGGATCCATCTGCTCTGGAGACATCCTTAATTCCCATTATTTACTCGTTAATTTTCTCCCCCCTAATTGCAGCCAAACGGCAGCATGAGGCACTGGGAAGGGGAAGAGGGAAGAGAAGGATGCAGCAGTGAGGGATGGAGAGGATGCAGCAGTGAGGGAAGGAGAGGATGCAGCAGTGAGGGATGGAGAGGATGCAGCAGTGAGGGAAGGAGAGGATGCAGCAGTGAAGGATGGAGAGGATGCAGCAGTGAGGGATGGAGAGAATGCAGCAGTGAGGGAAGCAGTGCATTTCGTGCAGCAGGCACTAGCCGGCGTGGTCCCCACAGCCATCACAGCTTGTCCTGGTCCCCAGCTCTGCTTCAGACACACGCTGGGAAACCGGGAGGGTTTTTCAAGGGGAACAGCAAAAGGGAGAATCCTGATTGCCGGGGGAACTGTGTGCGAGGAGAAGACCCAGAGGTGCTGCCAAAGGGTGGATGGGCTGTTATTAAAAGGCTCTGAATTGTGCAATCACAGAATAGTTCGTGTTGGAAGAGAGCTCAAAGACCCTTTAGTTCCACCTCTGCCCTGGGCAGGGACACCTCCCACTGTCCCAGGGTGCTCCATTCCCCATCCAGCCTGGCCTTGGACACTTCCAGGGATCCAGGGGCAGCTCCTGGCTGCCTCTGGCACAGACAATCACAAGACTTTAGGATAATTTCTTCAGTGATTCAGCAAAGCAGGGCCTATTCAGACAGATTTGAGCCCTGTGTGTGATGCAGAGAGGGCACAAACTGTCTCTAAATCTGGAATTGTCTATTCCCCACATGATCTACCACTGTGCCTCTGTCCTGCAGCATCTCACTTCTGCCCACTACACCTGAGGCACCTCTGTGCTGCCCCAAAAATGACAAACAAACCTCCCCCACAGCCTGGTTCACCCCACGTTCCCTTTCTCTCCTTTCCTCTGAGCTCTGCATTTGGTCACTCCTTAGATTTACCTTCCCTGGCTGCACCAGTGAGGAACCCCCAGCTCCTCCTAAAAGGTTTGGAGTCCCCCACAGCTGCTGGCTCTCCAAGGAGCTTTTTGGAATTAGGAATTTGGGGAAATCTGAACTACCCAAAGCTGAGCCTTTCCTGGAGTTGTGGCTGATTCCTGAGGGCATCACTCACTTTTCTAAACCTTTACCAATGCAGCACAGTACAGGGTACAAGAGGGAAACAGCAAACACAAATCACTTGTCTTCTCATCCTGTAAGGGAATTATTCATCTATCTCTAAAAGGTGCTAGGAAGATCTGATAATCTTTAGAAAATTACCAACAAGGAAAGCTTTTCTCTCCAGATGAACACGTGGGCCCACCTTTTAGCACCAAGTCACACAAAATAAATCACACACACACACACCCTTTGGTGTTGCATTACTGGCACTTGTTATAGATCCCTTTATTTCTTCAGTGTAGGTCAAACTTATGAACTTCACCTTAATTCTGGGGAAATAACAGGAAATCTTCATTTTGCTAGTAGGAAACAGAGAAATAACCAGTCTAAGAGCTCAGACACATCAAGAAATTGCTGTGTTGGCTGATCTGTGGCCCTCAGTGGAAGGTGACCCACAAGGGTCTCCTCAGCCACTCTGGTGTTACAGCACACGAGGCCAGGCATCATCCTGCAATTTGCTCCCTTGCAAGGAATTGGAGCCCCACATTCCCATGGAAATCCAGCTCAGCTCAGCACTGAAATACTGTGTGAGCATTACTGAAGTCAAAAATCTCCAGTGAAATGTGGAGGCTCTTTCCAAGCACCACAACCAGTGAAAAAGCCCCTTTCACCTGCCAGCTCTTGAAAAGAGAGGAAACAACCAGAGGGTGTTTGTGGGATTTTAGGTTGCTGATCAAAATACCTGATAAATTAGGAGGAGATCAAGAGCCACAGGGTTTATGTGAGACAGCCATTAAGAGATTACTAAAAAGAGGGAAATATATATTTTTTTTGGTAATATTTTTTTTTATTTTTTATGGGTTTGTTTTGTTTACTTTTAAAATATTGGCAGGTTTTTTTTTCAGTATTTCATTGGAATTTTAAAAATCCCATCAGCACCAAAACCAGGTAGGACCACACAGAGTTCATCTCTGCAAGCTTCATCCAAAGTGTCCTGCAGCCCAGAAACCCGAGGAATCTCTCTCATGCCATTACACTGGATTTTTACGTCCCTCACCATGACTCAGGTGTGAATTCAGAAGGTGTTTGATGCAACAAACAGGTTTATGGGGCTGTGGTTAATAAGCCAGGCAGTGCTGAAGATTCAGGAATGCTCCTGGCTCTGTGTGAACCCTGGCAAAGCTCCCACTGTGTGAGGAACCCAGCCTCGACCCTGCTCAGCCCTTCCAGCTTCAGTTTCCATGTGGAGAAACCCAAGCCTGAGCTGGGAATGCTCTGGGCTGTGCCTTACAGGCCCCCAAGGGGGACAAGAAATGCAGTTTATTGCCGGGCACCAAGCAGACGCAGGCACGCTGTGACATAACCAGGGTGTGAGTGACATTAACACCATTTCCTCGGGGCTGCCTTTCAACACTTCCATCTGGAGCTGGGAACAAAGGCAGGGGGGTTAGCCAGGGAAATCTGGGAGAGGGGAGGGAGGGCAGGATGTCTAGACACACATCAGCACAAGCTCAGTGGCAGGGACCTGTGTGTTCATTCCTGCAGGTGCAGAATCCGGGAACAAGGCAGGCAGCCCCCCTGAGCTGCTGATCTCAGCCCTGGAATTTCTCACCCAAAGCATCCAGGAGCTCTGTGCAGGCCCTGCTTTGGTGCATGACTGCAATGTGAGTGTCACCATTTGTTGGTGACAACAGATGCCAGCAGGGAGTTCTCACCTGCTACCCTCCACCTGCAGAATTCCCTGATTGCTGGGTGAGCAAAAGCCAAACCTTTCCCTTCTTCCTCTTTCACAGAAATCTCTTGCTCGGGGGTCTCCTTCACTTTCTAAAATAGTTACTGAAAGAATTTTGGCTCTATCTCCTTTAGCAGCCAATGTGTTTTCAATCCTGCATGAGAGGGAAAGGATTTATTTTTGACAAGCCATGTTAATGATGGGTCATCCTTAGCACAGACAATCTCCTGGAGTTTAACCTCTAGGGTTTTTTTCACCCCATTTTCTTCTTCCCATGTGCACAGCAATTTGGCTCTGTAGAGGCCCTGCCATGGTTATTTATGTATTCTGGACCTTTCTTCCCCATCTCTCTCCCATCACAGCTTGGTTTGCCATGGGAGCATGTCCAGGCAGAAAACAAAACACTCCAAAGACACTGTGATGTTGTTCCTCGTCCTGCAGGAGCTCCCTGGGTGGACTCTGTGAATTCTGCACAGCTCTTGGCCAAGACTCAGAGCAGTAGGAAAACAAAAACCTCACACATCTACCCCATCTGTGTGACTTGCTTTTCAGGGTTACATTTTTTTCTTCATATTTCAATCCTCCTGTTTGTGCCTGGAGGATTTGGCCTCAGAAGGGGATCTGGAACTTGTGTCACCTGTGGCTGATGCAGGACATTCAGCAGTTTCTGGCTTCTGTGCACATCCAAACCCCACATCCCATGGCCAGGCACAGAACACACAGCTCACAGAGAGCATTCTCAGCACGGAGACCACTGCCCTGGTAATGTTCATATGAGGTGAAGGTGATGCTTTAGGACTTTAACTTTTATATTTTCCATATATTTGTAACCCTGCAATTCTTTAGTGTATAACTCTGAGCTCCATACACAGTGTGAGCTGCTCTCCCATTTTGGGCAGACACAACAATTCCTCTCCAGCCTGGCAATCAGGGACACCTCACTGCCTCAGGCCTGAGAGATGGAAACAAAAGTGAGTTTGGGGGTAACAAACTTGGGGTAAATGACTTCATTACCTGGAGCTGTAACTGGAAGATTAACCCCCAATGTGCAAATGGACCAAATTTATAAAAGTGTGAAATCCTGTGACCCATTGTCCATTTTGGGTGTAGCCCCTGGGGGGGCTTTACCTGCCCAAAATGTACCTGAAGGCCCTTCAATAAATAGAACTGCTTTTTATTCCCTTGATTCTTCTGCCCTCTGTTTTTAGGTTCCCAAATGAACAATAATCCTCATCCCAGTCCAAGCACTCCTCAGGTCTTAAGGTGTCAACACAAAGCGTGTCAGACATTCTGGGTGGGTACAGTGCCTGAAACAACAGAACTGCAATTCCTGAGGGGATTTTTAGGTGTTACCACACTATAAATAATAAATAGCAACAAGAGAGACTTTTAGAGAAATATATAACCATACTTCACTTCCTCTTCCGTTATTTGTTCATTATGATCGGACATCGAACTCAGCAATGAAAAACACAATTACACATGCCCTGTATTTTGCCAAAAATATCAAAGTGCAATGAATTTCTTTGTATATTTCATTGCTATTTCACTGCTGTTCCTACTGAAATTACTCAGCTGATATGTTTTCATCATGTCTTACAGGCAAGGCAAGTGCTTTCAGTCTCTGAGTAGCACTTGGATTTTAAGAAGACTTGGAAGACTCAAATCATGTTTCTGTCATTAGGTATTAACTGTCCATCTGTGGCTGGGAGCCTGTGAGTGGAAGCAACAGAACTCCTTCTGGTTTTGAGTGAAATGTCTGTGGCTGCCACAGTCTGAGTGATCTCAAAAAGTTCTATTTTCTACAAAGGAGAGAGAATAACACCATACCCACACCCGCCACAGGTAACACAGCACTGAAGGACAAACAATGCTCACCCAGAGCATACACAGGTTTTCCTGCTTTTTTTTGCATGTGACAGGATGAAAGTGATCCCCATGGAACTGGGAGAGAATTATATTTCACTCACAGTTCAGAAAAGGCAGAAGGGCAGGCTCTGCCCTGCTGCCCAGTGCTGCAAGTCTGCAGTGAAAACAAACTCAAGTCATGAGTCAGTTGCTTGAATTTCTTTGTTCAGCCACTCGTGGGGATGCCCCTGTGTAGCTGCTTCTCCTATCACACTTTCCCTGTTAAAAATGCAGAACTTGCCTTCCACAGTGGTGGTGGTGTAGATGCAGTTGTGAATCCCAGGAGGTTTTGGGTTGGAAGGATCTGTAAAGATCACCCCTTCCAAGCCCAGCCAGGGGCACTGACCAGATCAGGCTGCTCAGGGCCCCATCCAGCCTGACCTTGGACAATTTTGGGGCTGGGGCACCCGTAACCTGTGTGGGTAAGATGAAGATGAGGTAATTCTGTATTTCACAGTGCTCTCCAACAACAGGACACACCCTGCAGGATTTGGTGTCCCTCATGCTTTGGAGCCCTGAGCCATGAGGATATCAATGTTGTACATCCCCATTTTGGAGATGAGATTCTCTTGTAAAACTTGGTGATAATCCTCCAGGAGAGGATGCAGAGCCTATCCTGTGGATATTCATGCTCCAGCTCCTCCTTGGCTGCTTTGCTGATGTCCTTTGGGGACCCTGAAGGCTGGGAAGTGCTGAGAGCTCCCTGTGTGCAGCCGGGTGTCCATAAAGCCCAGCAGCAGTAAGGAAGTGGTGACATGAGGGATGCGGGATGTGCAGGGCTCCAGGCTCTGCTCAGCCCATCCATCACCACGGCCTCTCCCACACAGCTCCCCGGGAGGAAATCCTGGGATTAATGAGAAAGCAAGTACCAGTTTAGAGATGGAGGTGCTAATTGTGGCCCATCAGCAGCCAGAAGAAACAATTCCTTTAGGATCACTCCCATTAATCTGCCGTGTCAGAGGCAGAGGCATTCCCTTAGCGGTGCTGACAGCTGCTAATAAGACAGAGAAACGCTCCAAGCCTGACCATCCATGCTGCCAGCAGAGGAGCTGGGCATTCACGTCTCTGGCACAGCTGGGTCTGTGACATTTGTTTGCTGGAGAAGCAGGAGGGGAGACGCTGGAGTGCCTTGCAGGCAGGAAAGGGGATAAAATGGCTTTCCATGAGTGAATTGCTGGTGAGAGGAAGGTTTGGAGGAGCACAGGGCTCTGAGTGGGTCATTTCTAGCCCAGAGCTACCTGGAGGTTTATTGACAGTGCTGTTGAAGATCAAAGATAAAGGATAGCCATGACTGTAGATATGGTGAGGGTGTTGGAGCAGGGATAGCCCTGTTGGGTACCTCAATGGTGATACTCACTCTTCAGGGAAAGAGCTCTGCCTCCTGGTGTTTACACCCTGGCCTGGCCAGCTGGCACTGACCAGCACGGGAGTGGTGGCTGGAAAGGATTTGGGAAGATCCTGATCCAAGCTCCCTTGCAGCTGTTGGATTATTGCCAGAACCAGATCAGGGCAGCCAAGGCTGAGAGCCCTGGGGACAGTGATGGCACACCTGTGACCTGCTCAGTGCTGCAGCATCTTCTCAGTGGGGAATTTTCTCCCATTTTCCCCCAACACAAACACCCTACACCACAGCTTTCACACTCACACAGAAGTAATCAAAAAAAGCAGATTTGGTCCCCTGACTGTGCCCATTTATTTGAACTTGAGACCTCAGACACAGTTCCCAGGTTCCTCCCTGCACCTCTGGTGCTTCCCCACTCACAGCAGTCACAGCAAAAGAGAGGTGAACTGGGGACTTGACCCTGCAGCATTCCAGAAGTGTGTGCCTTGCAGAACAGCCGTTTCCAATTCCATCCAAATGTCATGAACCTTTCTAGGGACAAATACCTCCCCTCCTCCACAGCCCCAGGCCTGTTATTGTTCCTTAAACTCCTGACAGTGTCTGGGGCTGTGTCAGTGCTTTTCCAAGCTTTACCAGCAAAACCGAAACCGTGGCTAATCTCTTCCTTTGCAAACTTCCACTGGGGGCTATTCTGTCACAAGGAGCTGGTATTAAGTGAGGAAAAAGCCCAGACTGCTATGTCAGGTGCTGGGGCACATTACGGATTCTCAGAGTGCACAAACACAGCTCCAGATCTGCCTGGAGTCAGAACACATTCCTGCCCTCAGCTGGCAGCTTCCCTCCATCTCCTCCTGCAAGACCCTGACTGACCCCAACCCCATCCCATCTCCCTCCTTGGCTTTATCCAAGTAGTATTCCGAGACACAAATAAGCTGTCTTGTGAGCTGGAGGTTCCAAAAAGAAGAGAGAAACTTGCTGCATCAGTCAAATTCCTGCACTCCTCCTTCTCTAAGTCGTAGCTGGGCAAGCATCCATAGAGTCCAGGAGAGAGACAGCAACAAGGAGCAGGGGAGGAAGGAAGGGGCCAGGGGAGGACACAAAGTTATGAACTAAAATTATGAAATGGAGATGAAAGGGTAAAGTCCAGTGAAGGAGGAAAGGGAACAGGAAAAAAGAGGGAAGACAAGGAGAAACTGAGAAAAGTGGCACATGGTGTCTGCCTGGAGAGTTAGCTTAGATTTAGATTTCACTGTTAGAGGAGGGAATCAATGGCTGGCCCCATGCCTCATGCTGGCAGCCTCTGCTGTTCTGATCTCAGGACCACCATCTGTCAGCAATTTTCAAGAGGAACCATTAGAAATCACAATGTTTAACAGTTTGTCTTGGCCCCCTGGAATTTTACCACCCCCATCTGCTACTGAAAACAAAAAAGAAAAAAAGCAGGGGGTTGGAAGGAGGAGAGGAGGGGAGGGTGGAAGAGAAGCAGGAAGGGAAAACAAAATGGTACTTGTGAGATTTAATGTGTGCCTCCCCCTTTTTCCCCCTGCTTGTTTTCCACATCCGCAGAGGTGATCTATGGGTGGTGGGGTTGGCCTCGTTCCTGGCTGCTCCAGCGGGTGCTGGGATGGAGGAGAGCTGCCTGGAAGCTCCCTGGGAGCAGGATCCAGCACTCTCTGCTGGGGAGCCTTCCCGGAAGCACGGCAGACCCCGAGATTTACAGCAGTGTGCAGAGAGAGCAAAGTGCTCTGACACCAGAGTGACTCCTGGGCACCTCGCACACAAACCCGGCCGAGAGAGACGCGGCGTTTCCCAGAAGTGCCTCAGTCACTCGGCTACCAGCAGACGATTTATTCCGCCTGTTCTTCCCTGCAGATCTCTAAATAAGGAGCCACAAAAGGCAGTGTGGGGAGTGAGGGAAGGCAAGAGCGGTTTCTCAGAGGGTTTTGGCAGGGCTGGCCCTGTGTGGTGTTCCGTGGGCAGCTCTGGAGGGGACACCCAACGCTCATAATCAAAAGGTTTTCAAAGGAAGTCTTCGGAGTCTGGTCCTGCTTGGCACTGATAAAACTGGTGAAAACAAGACTGAATGAAGGAAAACAAATCATTGTGGTGAGGTCTGAATGTGTTTTCTGCAGTGCCAGTGGTGTGAATCGAAGGCACTGTGCTGAAGGAGAGACTGATGTGGCAGCTGAAGGATGAAGGATGGGCTGTCCCAGCACTGGGGGACTCTGCCCAGAGACTTACAGGGACCAGCATCAGGCACCTGGGCCATTCTTCTGCCTAATCCAGCCCCAGAGCACCTGGTGCTGCAGGGATCCCAAATTACATCAAAGGCTGGGTGGGATTTCAGGTCCAGACCTGAACTTTGATGCTGCCTCAACTTCTAGATGAGCTCAGTGTAAGTTGTATAATTCCAGGGAGGTGAGATCTGTTTGTGACCAGCTGGATTGTGCAGAATGAACCTCACATTTCAGTTCTTCCATAGTCATAACTATGGTCTGGTTATGACTATTGGTCTTTAAGTATGTGATTTATATGGTTCTGGGAGATAATTTGTGGTTTGTAGACTCAAAGACTCCCATTTATACAGGCTCCATCAGGCCTTGCCAGGAAGGAATAGAATTTGAAGAGTTAAGATGAGCCTCAGCAGCTGGACACGTTGATTTTAAAGTTCCTTTCCAACCTAAATGATTCTGTGATACAACATTACCTGTGAACAGAGGAGAATCTGGGTTTTGACTCACCCTCCTCAGTGAGAAGGAAACTTTACCTTGAGCTCCTGTTCCACTCTACACCAAAATGCATTTCCTCACAGAACCACTGACTTTTCAGTGATAATTTACTAGAAAAAAGCTCAGGTTAAATACAGAGATTTGGGAAGTTACTGCTGGGCAGAAGGCCACTTTATCAGTGTAATTTGATTTCTTTTTAGAGCACTTAGAGTCCCTCTGTAGGTCTCAGAGCAAGCCCAGGACCCCTGTCTCTCCAGCTCAGGGGTGAACACCTTTAGCAGCCAAGTGGGGAGGCTGAGCAAGGAGTGACAGGGACACCCAGGGCAGAGATATCACTTGGCCTCTGCTGAGTTCACAGTGACTTCAAACCTTCCCAAACACAAAAGCCAAAGGAGTTTTGAAACCTCCAAAGCAGAAGAGAGTGAGATGAGTTTTTCAGATCCCCTGGATGCTCAAAGTGTGTGCGAACACAGTGTGACTTGCAGCATCTCAGAGCCTGAATTCCAGCATAACAAAATTCAGGTTATTTAATGCCATTCACACCAGGCACAGGGTGACAGACAAATGACATGGGCAGAGAGCTTTAATCTGACTAAAACTAAGCAGCTGGCATTGTCTTGGCTGTCAGATCTTGATTTGCCTGCACACGGCATTTGCAGTCTAGCCAAGTTTTAGAAAATATCTATAATGAGCTAAACCAAGCTTGGCTACCTTTGACATTGGACTAGATTAGTAGAGAGAAGCTGTAGGGTTTAGATTACTGAAAAGATAAATCCCTATTTGATAAATTTCGTTCATATTTGAAAGATTGCACCAAGTTTTATTACTTGGTTCTATACCTGTTTCCAGAGTCAATCAGCTAAAAAAGTTGTCTTTTAATTTTTTTTTTCCTTTCATTTGGAAGAAAAAAAAAAACGTTTCCTGGTTAAAATGACATGGTTCAGGATTTTAGAAAGGAGCAGAGGAATCTTAACATCTGTTTTCACATTGCCTTGACAGGGACAGGCCTCAATTAAGGATCTTATTAAAAGTGTCTCCTCCTGCATTATATCAAATCCTGGTGCTTTTGCTGAAAGTTGAAAATGTGCACACATGGCAACCACAGACTCGGAGTGCAAAGGTGATGGAGCTGTCAGGAAAGCAAGGAATACATTCTGGATTAGCTGCAAAGGAGATGGATCATGGAAACTAAAAGAGACTGTGGCAGCTTGGCCAGTGCCTAGGAACACTTTGGGTCCAAGTCTATTGGAGTGTTTACTGGGGAAGTACAAAATATTCTGCAAATCCCAGCCGGCGACTTTTAAATTAATCTGTTGCTTTTTCCATGTTTAATTTTCTTTAACTGCCTTGCTTGATTGATCATGTCTTTTTTAGTTCACTTTTGGGTATCTCTGACATTCCAGGTGCTTCCCACTGCTGCAGTTGGAAAAGTTTAGAGCACCTTTGAGAATCGATCAGCTTATTTGGGCACATGGAAAATCCAAGAATTAAAAAAGTAAATTATTTTTACAAAATAAAGTTTGGGTTTTCCAGCTTTGTTTGTTACCTCAAAAAGATTTGAAAACATTTGCAGAAGATTTGTGTGAACAGAGAGCTGGATTATCTACCCCAGATCCCTGTACCTGGTCTGTTCACCCCTTGCCCCCTGAGCCATGAGGGAGGAATTCCAGCACAACAACCCTGCTTTACACCAGGCAGAACCTTGGCCCATCAGGTTTTTCCTGCACAAAAGGATTGTTTAAATCATCAATCGCCCATAAACACCTGCCCTCGTTTCAGGGCTGTGCAGTGCCTGCAGTGTTTGCAGCTCTCACCCCGCACAAAACTCTGTCCCTCGGGAGATGTAAATGTTTGATTCCTTCCAGCGGCTCATCCCTGGGACCAGCTCAGAGGAGAACATTTCTGGGTGATGTTATCATCTTTCCTGAAGCAAAACAAGTCGTTCAGAGCAGTGGATGAATTAATTCTCCTTGGAAGGTTTATGTAAGCCTTGGTTTGGAGGCAGCAGCGCTCACCAGGGAGAGCCCAGGGATGAAGTGGCTGCATCCAGCATTCCCTGCTGGGAATAACCAAGCCCTTTCTCTGGCATTTCCCCTCCTCAGAACCACTCGCTGAACATTTTGTTGTGAAGCAGGTCTTTCTCTGGTGCTGTGAGTTTGAGAGAGAGAGGCCTTAAAGAGCAGAGGCAAACCTGCAGCAGAAGTCAGCATATGGAAGATGAATTTTCCCATCTGTACCAAGGCCCTGGGAGGAGTCCAGGAAAAGCAGGTGTATCTCATTTCAGGAGCAGTCAAGTCAATAACAAACCCCCTCTGGAGCAAAAAGAGGGCTCCACAGAGCTGCAGCTGATGCCTGCACAGTGTCAGGAGCTGATTTTTTCATCTTCCTGGATCACTAAAACCAAACATTTATTTGAGTGTACAGGGATTTAGTTCCAGAATATCACTGGAAATCAGGGATGCTGGTTAAATTTTCTATCCTTTTGAAACTGCTACAAATTCCTGGCTGTATAGGATAATTTGTTGGGTCATTGCTTCAATCTGTGTGTATTTCTAAAGCTTTGAAGCAGGACATTCCACCTTCCACCACAGGGATGAAGTGACTTGCAGTGGGAAAATCCTGTCTTTTTCTCAGGCTGAGGAGGATAAAAAGAGCAGGACAAAGACCAGCACCACGTGACCTCTAAGTATATTCCAGAATGATTTTTTGAATCAAACAAAATTGCAATATTTTCAATATTTTGACAATATTTTCATCTGTACAGACACATCCTCATTATGTGGTTAATGTAGGTGAGCAGCACCACGGTTAATTAAGCTTTGGTAAAAAGAGTCACCCTGATAAGCAGCCTGTGCATTCCCATGGGTGTGTTTCTGGGATAACTGGAGCATTTCCTGGAAGTCTCCACCCCACAGCCAGTGGGTGCTGCCATGTAGATCCAGTTAAATGCCACAGTTAGCCTCAAATCTCACCAAGCAACAGCTAATCACTGGACTAGAGTTGGAAAAAAATTCTTCACCAAAAGGAGTGTCCAGGTCTAGAAGAGGCTGCCTAGGGAAGTGTTTGAGTCACCATCCCTGGAGGTGCTGAAAGCCATGGAGATGCTGCTGCTGGGGCCATGGGTCAGTGGTGGATTTGGCAGTGCTGGGGGAATGGTTGGATTTGATGGTCTTGAAGGTCTTTTCCAACCTAAACAGTTCTATGGCTGTATGACATTTGAAAAATATGTCTTTGAGATCACAGGGCTCTGCCGTGCCCTGCTCTCTCTTCTCTCTTATGGATTCAACTGTGAGTGTGTTGAATCACCAAGTGACATCCTAAAACTATTTTATGACATGCCCAGAACATTCGGTGAAAGGAAAGAAAGCATCATGGCAGTGTGAACCACAGTTTAAGTTGTTCCTTTTCCCTGGAAATGATGGGTCAGATTCTGTCTCCCAGACAGAAATTGTGTCCTTGCTGTCCTGCTCTTCCCAAAGCCACAGCGTGGTCCCCATACAGGGCACATTTGGATGGGTATGAGAGCAGGAGGCAGAAGGAGCCCGGAAAAAAGAACTTCAGTTCTGAGGGTAAACTGCACGGATTACTGACTCACAAACCATGATCAAAAATGAACAAATTTCTCCTTTTATTGGGAGAATAACCAAAAAATGGCTGGACAGGATGTGCTTAAACTCCTCCCTGGCTGTGACTTTCGTGCCCTCCATTTCCACACAATCCCTCCCTGCCCCCCACCCACACAAGCCTTTGCTACATTGTGGTGTCTAAAAATACAGAGATGAATTCTCAGATTTTTATTATTTAAGTGGAGATTATGATTTCCTTGTTGTGGTCACAACTATAAGCATCTCTAAGAAAACATTTAAAGCTCTGGCAGAGGTTTGGGTCTGAAATGAAGGAACTGGAAGTGAAGAGAGGTCCTGGCCAAAGTCAACCAAGACAAGAGGGAGTGAAGGAATGTAAAAGAGTCTGGAAAAGTTGAGTTGCATGGAGCTTAGAGTCCAGAAAGTGCTGGGGATGCAGACTGGGATCCTTTATACATTAGACAGTTGAGTTAAAGCTTCAGTTCTATCTGTTAAACCCTATTTTCCCATTTCATGACAAACATCAGCACTAAAGAAGTCTAAATGAAAGCTTTTGGGGCTACCCTAAGGAATGTGACCCCCACCAGTGCCCAGACTTGGAGCAGTTTGATTTCTGAGAACTGCCCACCATAATTTGGGCCACAGTGGCAAAGGGGAAGGAGAGACACTGCCTTGTCAGCCCTGAGACATTGCCAGCACTTGCACACAGCATTTCTTGGAAGGGGAAAACACCACAGCACAACCTCCTGCACCCAAAATTGTCATTAAAGAAATCCACCCTGCTGGCAGCCAAAAACACAAACCCAAAATCACAGGCTTGACTTTGAGTCAGGGTGTTTTGATAAAACATGAAAACCGACTGATTTCTGCAGAGGAGGAAGCTAAAGATAGCTCTGACCAAATTGACAACATCAGCAGCACTGGGGGCTGGACAGCCTGGCTGGAAACCTGCTTCCAAGCAGAGATGGGGTGTGCAGGAGCTCAGCTCCTTCAGATTTACCTCTCCCACATGCCCCACGCTCCAAATACCTCGAAGAAAAGCTGTCTGTGAGATGCTTTGCACCTTGGTGCTGAAGGATCTCACAGCACCAGTGCTCCCAGACAGACTGGCCTCAGAGAGTCCTTCTGAAAAGGAGTTCCAGCAGCAAATCCTTCCCAGGGAAGACGTGGAAGAGGGCAATGGAAAATGTTGCCTATAGAAGGAACAAAATTAGACTGGCACAGTAACAGTCTTACTGTAAAAGAGAATGGAAAGGAAAATCTGCAAGTCAATGACAGAATTCACAGGGATAAATAGAAAAAGGCAGATGTCAATGAGTCACAGAAATCAGCCTTTTGCCTTTTCTTTGAGTCACTGGCACATCCAGCAGCAGAGGCAGCAGTGACCTCTTGACACGAACCATTTTTAACAATTCATTACTCATGTGGTCCTGCAGCCCTTTAAAAGCCCTGTGAAAGATTTAAACCCATGACATCACCTCTCACCTGTGCTATTCCCCACCTGGAACACTGGCTGGGGGCAGCCCTGGGGTATGAGGGAGCCTGTCAGAGGGCAGGTTTGGGGCTCACAGGGATTCCCATACCTGCAGTCCTGGGTGGGTGCTCTGGGACTGACCCTGCCACGTTCAGGAGTTACCAGCAAAAAAACTGCCCGGGCTAAAAACACCTCCAAAAAAATGCATTAAGTTCTTGTCAGCTCCACCATAAAATACCAACTGCCCACTTTCAGTCCACTGCAGGAGTTCTTAATAAAGCTGTGAAAAACGTGTTTCTCAGTGGGACACAGGCATTCAGAGGTGCTCTGGGGTCCAGATGTGAAGCTATAGGGTCATAACAAGGGAAGAGAAAAGCACACAGCATGAAACATCACAAAATGCTTCCCAGCTTCCAGGCAAGGTGGTCTGGCCCAGCAGCTTGGTGCTAAGCCCTTAATCTACAGACTGCAGTTTGACATCTGTGAGTGTTTTTTGGGGGACTTGCAGGATGGTTTCAGGCTGCAGGATAGGTTACATATAACATGTGGAGCTGTGTATGCAGCACAGAATCAAGAGGCACGTGAAGAATGCAGCCAGGAGAAGGAACTTATTGGAATCACATGAGATTTTTAGATTGCATGTTTCCAGGCCAGCTTCCATCAGCTCCACTCCCTTATTTCTCAGTCTGGTTATCACAAACCATCTCAGGGCTCCCCTGTCTGCCAGATTTGTGCGTGACTGTTCCCCTGCACATCTTGCTACAAGGGACAGTCAGTCCTAGGGCATCTTTGGACTACAAATGGATTTAACCTCAAACCAACGTAATTTCTTTCTTGCAGGGCTTTTTTTCCTACCCTGCAATCATGCTTAGCTTCTTTCCCAGGACCATGACACAGTGATGTCAGAGAAAGGAGCAATTTCTGATTCACCAGGGCAGGCAGTGGCACCCACCACTCCAGAGTGCAGAAAAGAGGCACTAAAACCAAAGTCAGGATGAAATCCTGAATGCAGACCCTCAATTTAGAACTGCTTCTATTCCAGAAGTCACTCCAAAGCTTGTGAGAAATCAGCAAGGGAAGTCATAGGGAATTAGGATAGCAGAGAGGATTGTTCTGTCATTAATTTGATATTGATTTCAAGAATGAAGAGCCACAAGAGAGAAACAAAAGCTGTTTTGCTGCTCATACATGAGCTGGACCTGTGCTTTGCAAAGGAGAGGGCTTCAGGCTGAAGGCTTGCTGAAATGAGGCATTTCTGGCATGAATTTATCAATGTTGCTTTGCACGGTGAAGCAGTAACAGCTCCTTCCTGTTACAGAGCAAGCTCTGCTTATGGAGGAGAAATATTGACACAGAAAAGGTGATTTTAAAAAGTGACATGGGAAGGTGAATAGAATAAAAGTTAAGAGCTGTTTGCTACACACTCTCAACCTGTCTAACCATCCAAATCCAGCCGTGGCTGTAAAACACATCACCCAAATGGCTTCTGAAATGAAGGGGTGATAGCAAACTCCTTTGAAACCCAGTTCTAAATTCAGGAATGCTGCTGTGTGCGTGGTGAGGGGTCATTTGTGAGACATCCTGGGCAAAGACATTATTTGGACACTTCTCAGATAATTCAGTGTTATGGCTGCTATTTCAGAAAGGGTGTGCCTAAGGTTTGGTAAAAATGTACAGGGGAGAGCTGGATCCTCTGAAAGACTCTGAGAGAAGAAACTGTGAGGCAGAAGTTGAGCAAAAGAGTTCTTTACATCTCAGAACTGCACCCAGACTCCTTCTGGTGCTCACACTGAGTGATTTAAGCCAGAGAAAAGGGTCTGCTCCCAACTGAGCCTTCCAGGCAGAGCAAGGGAATTGTTGTTAGGGCTAGCACTTAGTTACTGCCTCCTACAAAGTGACAAACATCAGCCCAGACTTGCAATTGCTTTCAAACGTCAGCCAGCTGCCATGGGGAAGAGGTTGGAGGACCATAAATATTGGCTGACAAAACACCGGAACAGATCCAAGCTCCCACGCAAAGGAACATGTTGGGTAAGAGCTCCCTGTGACTCGGTAGAACAAATTTTATTCTGATTTTTCAAGCTCTTCACATCCTTGGGTAGTGGAGAAAATAGAATAGGTTGAAAATCTTGCAAACAGTCAGACATGTCCCAAGGCTCCTGGGGAATCAGCCACGTTTGCCCACTCAGATTGCTCAGGATTCATGGACTCAGCCTTTGCAGACTCTGCAGCTGAACAGGCAGGAGCTTTAGTCAGGTCTTCCCACTAAGTCTCCATTCTCAAGGAGTACAATTTTGCCTGGAGAGATGGAAATGAAACTAAAACAAAGCCTTATCTAAGTCATGGATATTATCAGCCTCACTGAGCTGAAACCAGAAACTATTCTACCAGACCACACCATCATCTACTCTGAATCAGCACCTAGAAGGTGAAACTTTCACCACAGGCCAAACCATTTGTGAAGATGGATACTTTGAAGATCAAAATACAAACATAAGCAGACTAGGAAGGTTTTGCATGCAAATGTGGTTGGAATCCCTGGTTAGAAAAGCAGCTGTGCAAACACCATGGCTGTCATTCAGAAATTGGTCTGTGCTTGTTAAAGCACTCTCTGGAGACAAGGATCTCCATGGCAGGATTGTCCCCAGCAAATCCATATTGTTTGTGGAAGGAATGGATCGCAGGAGGGACAGGTAGTAACACACAACTTTCGCTTCTAAGTAACTGCAAAAACTGCATTAGAAAATAATTGATTTGCTAAACAATAAGCCAAAGTTTCTTGTGCTGTTTGGGGGAAAATGCTCAAAGGCCTCAGTAACAGTCTCAGAATATATTTTGTTAATCAGTGCAGAGGTTACCTCTAGGCCAGCATGGAATGAGCCTCTTGGGGTGAGCAATTTTATTAATACCCAGTGATTTACCCCTTCTGCAAACAGGATGAGCTTTGGGTCTCCAGGACTGACCCAACACCTTTGATCTTACCTGAGCACAAAGCCAACAAAAACCCTCCCTGCATTTGGAGTTGCTGCCTTTGAACAAGGGAGTGTCTGAGGCTACTAAATACTGAATCACAGATGAAAGCACTCATTGTCATCTCTCATCTGCCCACAATTTAATTGCTCTTTTAGTTAAAGCAAATTAGTAGCAAACTTGATTTTAATTTAAGGTTATCAGGGAAAGAATCAACCACAATCCGTGGTAATTTATGAAACAGATTAATTGCTTCATTGCTAGAGCACTGCACAACATATTCAATCCAGTCTTGCCTAATCGTGGCTCCTATTTACCAGTGGTTTTAAACCAAATAAAACACAGGTTGTCTGAAGAGCTCTTCAGGCTGTGCACTCCCACCTCTCCACTGTTTTCATTTCACTCTGTTTCCATGGCCACTGCTATCTCTTAAAATCATTTTCACTCGTCAGTCCTTTCCCACACAGGAGTCCAAACTTCAAGAGAGAAACACTAAAGAGGTGGGTTAGTCATGGGTTTAAAGGCTTAGCAATTAAAAACCCAAAGAGCTGACAGGAAAAAGTTATCACAGAGGTGAGCAGTGGGACTGGCATGGGGATATGGAACCAGACATTGCAAGGCATGGAAGCACTGACAGGATTTTCACCTTTCTGCCCCCTTAGTTTTGTTTTGATGTCCAGACTGAATACTGGGATGACTCACAGTGCCTCTTGCCTAAAAAAAGGACAGAAAACTCAGAGAGCTATTTCAAGTGCCAGATGAAGGCAGACACTTTAACGAGTATTCATTCAAACTTCCGAGAATATTTGTGAGGTGAGTGACCACCACAACCCCTTCAGTGCCTCCAGTCCTTCCTCAGGAAGCAGCAGACCCTCCTTGTTCTACTGACATCTTTGCAGAAGAAGGAATTTTTGGCATACTTGGGTAATACCTGAAGAAAACCTGCAGAGCTGATTTCTTACAACAGCTCTAACTGAGCCTGGTGATTAGGAGGAGTCTTTTTAAACCATCTTAAACAAAAAGGAGCCTTCTCAGCTCATCTCCATCCCATTGCCATGTCCTACATTGAGTTCAAAAGATTAAACCATGAGAAAATAGGCACAATGAAGGCAGGGAGGAGAAATTTTATAGGGGCCTTTCTTATCCACAATCCTTTACATAGAAAAGGAGTTGTCTCTTCTCCTTGTCCACATCTTCTGGCTCTCTGTCCACATCTCTTCATCCTTTCTAGAGAAAAACCTTTTTAAAATCACTATGGTGGGAATGAGCAAAATGGCTCCTGTGAGAAACTTTCTGGACTTAACAACTGGGAGTTACTGTGAATTTTCTCAGTGTCACTGAAAGTGTCACTGTCCTCAGTGGAACATTTCCATGTCTTTCACATCAGCATTTGGTGGTGGGAACCACATAGCCAGGGAAATAAGGAATTACAGGAGCTGTGTGTGCTGGCCTTGGCTTTTCTCTGTCTGGGAAGATGATTATGGTTCTAGGGAGTGTTCCAGAGCTCCCCATCCCTGGGCATTGGTGAACCTTTCCCCAAAAAAAAAACCAACCCTCAGGAAGCAAACAGATCAGGAAGAAGGAAGATGTTTCTAACAAAGACTTGCTAGAAGAAACCCAACATTAACAAGGCAGAGATCATAGAATATCCTGAGTTGGAAGGGACCCACAAGAGATGAGTTAAAGATATTTTTTCCTTCCTTCCTCTGAGCAAATCCTACCAGAAAGATGCATCAATCCAGTTCCTGTCCTTAACCAGATTTCCTTCTTCAAAGCTGCTGAGTTCCCTCTCACTCTGCCAGGACCACTCCCCCCTCCCTCCCTACTCCAGAATATTTCATTTGGGTTAAGAAACCCCCATACGTGCTCTACACTGAATTACTGCACAACAATAGAAACTTTTAGGCTCCTACTTCATTTCTAGGAAGACCCACATGCTACGTGAGGAAGGATTTCCTGGAAAAGAAGAGATGATCTCATAGCTCAGGCAATTGGATACAGACTTAGGCTGGAATCAGCTTCTGTCAGCAAGGCTGAGCTCAGTTTTTTCAGCCAGGTGGCCACTTTTTGTGTGCTCCTGCTGTGACCTGGCCCCAGGAGCCTGATGTGCCCCAGCTGAGCTCAGTGAGAGCTGGGAATTAATAAATACTCCAGGCTGCTGGAAAAAAAAAAAAAAAAACAAAAAAAACAGCCCTCGGGGATGTCTCAATAAGCAGGCAAAAGTTAGAGGTGATTCCATCCTATGTCCCTGCTTCCCCATCCATCCCGTTGTATCCAACAATAGGGAAAAAACACAAGAGGGGTTTGTGTTTGCTAAAATGTTGTGATGGGCACAGTAGGGAAATAACAAACAGAAAAACTCAGAATGGATTTGATTATTATAAATAAAGCATGTGACTTCTCTGAGGTATAAAGAAAGATAAAATACAGGAAAGATAAAAAGACCAGATTCAGGTTACTTAGGAACTAGTTCCCACTTCTGCCAACTTCTGAAAGTTTGGCCTTGCAACTTTTAATGCACTTACATAAAAACAGCTCCAAAAAGACATGTGCTGGCAGAGTACTTTGATGGTAAGAGTAGCTGCAGTGTAGCTAAATCTCTCAGATAAATACTAAAGCTTCAAGCTTTAACACTTTAGGAGAACAAGGACAGGCATTTCAACTGGCTTTTGTAGGTTTTACAATAAAGATTTTCTCTAAAAAAAATATTTCCTCAGGCACAGCGGACAGAAGAGGAAGATGCTGACTGAGGAGTGGGGGCAGCTAAGTGCATTTTATTCCAGGAGGGAGCTTTGATTCACTATCCCATCACAGATTCCACATGCAGCCTTCTGAAAGGCAGAGGATCAAAGGCATCAAGGGGATTCAAATGACAAAGTTTGAGGTGAGGAGCTCTGTGACCCCAGAGCCTCCTCCTCTCCCTCTGCACAGCTCAGGCCATGCAGCAGGGCTGTCACCAGTTCCTCTCCTGGGGCCTCAGGCTGGTAACTGCCCTTGGAAATCCATCCCCATCCAGGACAGTCCAAGGCAGGGAAGCCTGTGATGGATGTTCGTGAAGCACAGAGTGTGGGATAGTTCCTGCCAGAGGATCCTGGGCTGTCAGAGAGCTCAGTGCTGTGCCTGGAGAGTGCTGTGCCACCTCTCCCGTGCTCTGCAGAGCCTCAGGGCACAGAGGAGCCCCATAAACAATCCCATTTAAAAAGGTTTTCTTTCTCTCCTCCCTCTCTGGAAGCAAGAGTGACACCTTGCCACGCAGTCTATAAAGACCTGAATCAAATTTGAGGAGCTTTAAAGATTTTCAGTGTCTGAAATATGAATGTGTAGCAAAACTGAGAACCAATCCAATCCCCACACCCACACAGTGCTTGTGCTCCTGGCCTGCCTTCATAACACATTCATAAACTATTTTCTGTTTAGTAAACTCTGCTTGACAAATCACTTGACTTAAATTCCAGCATCTGAAAAAACCAGCAGTAAGAGATAAGGCAATGGCCTGAAGACAAGGATATTAATCCTAATTATTTCTGATAACACCCTCCTTTGAAATAGATGTTAATGCTTAGCCAGCTGTGGTTAGTTTCCCAAAAGAAGAATTTCAAAACACTTCCTTACCCAAATCAGCCCCTCTGACCTCAGATCTCTGCATCCCCAGACAACTTCCAGGATGTCAGTCCAAGCAAGTCTTCCTAAGTGCACGTCAGGGAGCAATTCCTAGATTGGTACTTTCCATTGGAAGTGCTCTGCGCTCTCCCTAAGGATCTTGGGGAAACACGTCTTTGCTTTTCCTCTCTCAGAGTTAAGAAAGCTCATTAAAATATTCAATGAAACCCAAGAAGTCTGTTGGTCACGTTACTTGCCAGTTTGTTTGGGGGGGGGGGGGGTGTTTGGTTTTTTTTTTTAATTATTTTTAATTTGTTGCTTTGTGTGCAGCAATCTAACGAAGTTTAAAACCCCAACTGCAAACATTTTCTATGCTGGCAGAACTGTTTTCTCATGCTTGTGACAGCTGAGTGACCTACTTTTGTTTGCTGGTGTGGCAGCCTCTGTGGTAGGAGGCCCAGCTGGGCTGTCAGCAGTGTTTACAGGGGGTTGGGCTGAGTGACTAGACCTGGGTCACCTGGGACCAGCTGGGATTTAGAAGCCATCAGTCCCAGGTAAGTGACAGGTGACAGAGCCAGAGCCTGGGCTCAGATCTGGGAAAGCAACGATGCCACTTGGACCAGGTATGGATCATCCTCCTAAATCATCTGTGATGGTTAATTAAAAAAACTCATCTTAAAGAATGAGTTTCCATCACCACAGCAGGAATCAGACTTTCACAGGTCACCAATGCACTTACTACTAGTTCTACTCCCTGCTTTCAGAGGCTGCCCCTTTTTAGCTTGAGTGAAGAGCAAAGCTTCCAGCCACAGCCAGCACTGCTCTGGAAGCCCTTTCAGAAAGTCCAACTTGACCTCCACATTTCTCCCCTTCCACATCTTTGAAGGATCCCTGCAGACCTTTTGCATGCCTTAAATTAGCCCAAATCCTGAACTTTGAATAGAACACTTTGAAGAATTGGCACACCTCTGAGAAAACCATCTTCCCATCCTTCAGAGAAATACATTGCACAGCATAAATGTTAACTGTGAAGGAGCCAATTAAGATACAGAAAGACAAAATGATTAATAACATGGTAGAAATTGCTAACGAAGAAGCAGGGAGTAAAAAATTGGGAAATCTGCCCAGTGGACTCTCTCCATAGTGGTCACATCCCAGTCTCTCTCACAAACTCTGCAGCTTGCAGGCAATTTTCTCTCAGTGATTAGCAAAGACACCATTTTCTTTGTTGATAACATAATTTCACCAAAATCTATGGATTTCTGAAGGCATGACTTGGGATCACACTGTGGCAAACACACAGCTTCCTCTGGGTAAATATTATTAGAATGCTTGGGAGGAAGGAATGCCCTCTGAAAGGAAACGTGCTGCATCCAGGAAGAGGATTTTAAACTTGGCAAAATAACCTGCAGGAAGCTGTTACTTGTGCCAGACTTTATGCTATTGATTCTGTAAGGCAAACAAATGTCAGTTGGGTTTGTGTCCCTCACATCCTGAGTTTCAGCTCAGGAACACCAATATGTCCAACAAGAAAGTGCAACAAGCTATGCCCCACTTGCCTTGTTCTGGGAAGAATTCCAGGGCTAGGAAATGTTCAGAGGCCACAGCTGAAGGTTCCTCTAGAAAGGAGGCTCTCTCCATCCCCATTAATGTCTCTGCTGCCCACAGAGATCTGAATTTGGCTCTTGGTAATAATCACCAATCCCTCAGCCTTGACTGCAGGCTGGGCTATCCCTGGTTTATGCCCATTATCCAGACCAGAAAATATCATCCTTACAAGGCTGGAATCAAGGGGTGCACTGGTCAGGACCCATAATACAGCTAAATATTTCCAAAAGAGCCCTTTGTAATCCTATTTTCTGTTGTTCTGCAAAGTGTTCTTCCCCATGTCTGCCTCTCCTCTGGTGTGTGTGAATTTATAAAGAATCTTCCTGCACCCAAGCTCTGGGAATGAGCACACAGCTCAGCTTCAGCTGGGCCCTAAACAATCAGCTTTGGATGAAATCAAAGCCCTTCCCCATGTCAGCCACTAGGTAAATAATCTGCAATAACCTCCAAAATCCGAGGTGCTCTGAGTCCTCCTGAAGCAAATAATCAAATCACTACACTTGGTAGTAGTTCTTCACTGCCTGTTGAGTTTGAGTTTACAGCCTTGTGACATCACAGCTTTTCCACAGTACTAAACAGAACAAAGAACCTTAAAGACTCCATGGCACAGCCTGGGGGAGCTCAACCCCCCAGAGGGGAACTGCACAAAGGTTCCTCAAATCCCTTCAGTCCCACGGATCTGCAGTGCCCATGGAACACCGAGGGAGAGGGAACAGACCCTTGGTTTGCTCAGTTACTGCAATTGCTGCCAGCACCGGGAAAATACCACAGGCTCAGATCTCCAGATCACTACAAAATTGCACTGATATCATTTCAGTGACCTTCATCACCCCCAAAGGCAGAGAGACAGAAGCTTATTCAGTTGTTTAGTCTATGATAAAAAAGAGTAGGTACAGCTCAGATAGAAGTTCTGAAGCTCTGGAATCCTTTTACATGTATTTTGGGATAAGGAGTGAAAGCTGCAGTCATTCAGGTGAAAAATGAATTGGCTGCCAAAATTGGCTGCCAAAATTTATCTTGTAACAAAATCCACTGCTGAACAAAGAGGAGACGTTTTTCTTCATATCTGTATGTCCTTTCCCCATTTTTCTTGAGACCAGGGAATTTTGCAGGAGCAAGACTTTGAAAAGAAACTTTAATCTCCTTCAGAAAGTTTCAGTTGTCATGTTGTAACATCTGACTGAAAAGCCTTTTTATTAAGTTTTATAATTTGTTCTGGTTATTCCTGTGATGAAGGACTTTAAGGTTCTTCCCACTTCACCCTTCAGGCAATCAGCACATCGTTACAGAGCTCTTTAGGGAATTAGATAGGGCCACACATTTGCACTGGGCAGCCAAGAGTTAACTTGGATGATTCTCTGCTTCTGTTGATCACTCATTAAGTTTTACCTTCTGCTTGATGAGCTTCAGTTCCTGGTGCAGTGAAAAAATGCCATTTCACTGTGCAGGGTGGTTTACAATTTTTCAGTAGAGAAACAAGATAATTTAAAAAATAATTTCATCTGCTTTCATCTTGAGGAGTATTCATTTAAAAATGAGAGCTAGTAAGAATTTCTGGCTAAATATATGAATATTTTGGTTGCAGCTGAAAAAAAAGCCAAAAAAAAACCACCTCTGTAGATCACAGAATCATGGAATGGTTTGGGTGAGAAGGGACCTTAAAATCATCCAGTGCCACCCCTGCCATGGTCAGGGACACCTCCCACTGTCCCAGGCTGCTCCAAGCCCCAATGTCCAGCCTGGCCTTGGACACTGCCAGGGATCCAGGGGCAGCCACAGCTGCTCTGGGCACCCTGTGCCAGGGCCTCACCACCCTCCCAGGGAACAATTCCTGCCCAATATCCCATCTAAACCTCCTCTCTCTGAGTTTGAAGCTATTCCCCTTGTCCTGGCACTCCAGACCCCTGTCAATGGTCTCTCTCTGTGTTTCCTGCAGCTCCTTCAGGCTCTGCAAGGTCACACTGAGGTCACCCCAAAGCTTCTCCTCTCCAGGTGAACAATCCCAGAGCTGCTCCATCCTCTGATCCCCCTGGTGCCTCCTCTGGATCTCTCCAGCAGATGAATATTTCCATCCCTTGCTGATGTGTCTTCCTCAAAGGAAAACTTTTCTCCTTGAAGAGTCAGTTTTACCTGAAAATCATCCCCTTTCCTGCTCATTGATTGGGCCTCATCCCTTCTTATAAAGGAAGACTTTGGTGAAACAATGGCTTTGGCCCATTGTTTAAAATTGCTGGAGTCACATCCTCTCCTTGGGAGTCTCTCTCCCAGCTTGGCAAGGGAATGTCCCTCAACTGTCACACACCATCCTAGACTTCACCAGCACTGACATTTTCAGTTGTATGTTATTCCTCCCACACATCTTTCCCCCTTCCCCATTTTTTTTCCATTTTGTAACCCAGCTCTGACGAGGACATCCACCGGCCACTGAAGCACCTTTAGGCAAAGAAATTCCTCGTGCTATAAACTCGTTTCCTCATGCTTTAATAATTTTTCCATATCATTATAATGATTTGCTGACCTGAGTGACAAAGGGGCCTCTCTTGTGCACAAACAGACACTGCCAGGCTCCTCCAGCACAGAATTCCCAGGGGAAGAGCCGTGTTTACCCACACGGGCTGACTTTATTTCTCTTCTGTCTGGAGTCGAGTGAGGCACGTTCCAGTTGAAGTCAAAATAATCCCAAGAAAATCCCTGAAACTTTAGACTTTCTGGAAGAGTTTTGGAACACCCCCAAAGGCAAATGGAGTGATTTTATGAAGCATTCCAATACTCATATGAAAATGATTGTGGGGAAATACACACAATGCAGATCGCTCCGGGGATTAGGAATCTTCCAGCACAGAATTCCTTCGGCTTTGCATTTCTTGGATAAAAGTATTTAAAAAAACAGCAGAGCGTTATAATCTCATTTTCAGGTGATTTGTTCTGACTGATGGAGGTTTGGTGCAGTGGCAGGTGAGGTGACTGCACTGAGGTCTGATCACAAGTATTTAAGGGAATATTGGCTCTCTAAGCCTATTTTCCTGCTTTTTTCTCCCCCTCCACATGTCTCTGCTTAACCAAACATCACCCATCTTGATTCTTCCCTCAGAAAGAGCAGGATAAATCAGGAATAATCCTTCTGAGATGACTAACTTAAGTCAGCCTAAGTAGAGAATCAGGTCTCAAAACCCAGCAGTGAGTTGTGAACCTGCCTTTTCTGTCACAAGTACAAAGGGCAAGTGAGACACTCCTGGATCAGAGGGAAAGTCTCTTTTCATTATAAGTGATTAACAAGCAGAAAAAGCAGACCCTGACTTCTCACTGGAAAAAAAAAAAAGAGAAATATCTCAATTTGGCCTTTTATGAATCTTTTTGTCCAACTACAGAGCTCTGTAAACACATTAAAGGAGAAGAATTAACAAAATAAGGCACGTTCTCAGTGAATTTATTACAGGCAAACAACACATGAACATTGAAACGAGCCAACAGTGCTTTGGTGGCCTATTTGAACTGCTGGTTTCACTCTATTTCCTCAGTAGATAAAATGTGCACATTAATTATGTGCAAAATACACAGAAATGGGTGTAGGCCTGTAATTGCAGGATTTTTCTTTTTATTTTGGTTATGATTCTGAAGCCCAGTCCAGTTTGGCAAAAACAATCCATTCTGTACAAAAACCTGCTTAGCAGAAATGGATTTCTTGCACAGCAAATTCTGTGTGTCTCCCACAGGCCAGCAGTGTGTCACAACGTGACCTTCAGCACTGGTCTTCATTCCTAATTTACCAGGAGATTCATATTTTAAAATAGTATTTGGGAGATAACTGTGGCTAAATAATGACATACTTCCTAGATTAGGTCATGCATGGCCTTTCTGCCAAGCACCTTATCTAAAGTAATTATTCTTTCTGGGGGAAGACACCACCATGTTTTTTTCATTTCTAATCTACTGTTTGTCTCCTTCCTTCCTGCACACTAAATAATGGAGATTTGAGGTATTCTGTAGTGAAAGGAGAAAACTTAGTGACTTGAATCTCACTTTGATTCCCAAACTTCATTTATCTTTATTTTTCATTTCACTTGAGCAGTCTGAACTCCAGAGCTGTCCCTCCTTTGGGCAGTGCCTGAACCACGAGGCTGCTCCACAGTGGAGAGGCAAGGAATTTTCACTTTCCTTCTTGAAGGAGTTTCCACTTTGCAGATGACATTTCCAGTGCTTTGATCTCCCAAATGAGGGGATGAGGCTGAGCTGTTGCCTTGTGGAGAAGAAAATAGAAGATCTCTATTGCAATGCCCAATCTGAGGATACTTTAAGTTAAGAAGAGAATAACAAAAAAGCAACAACAACAACAGCAAACAAACAAAACAAACAAACAAGCAAACAAAAAACAACAACCAAAAAAAAAAAAAGAAAGAAAGAAAAGAAAAGCTCCTTTTCCCTGGAAAAGACCTTCTTTCAAAATATTGAAGGGAATGAGATGTGACTGTCCCCAGTGTTTCCTGGCTTGTTGGAGGTGATAATTCCCTGCTCAGAGCTTTCTTCCCCTTTTCTCAGTTGTGGAGCATCAAAGCCTTTCCATGCAGTGAAACACAGAGCAGCAGCCCTTAATTCTGCATTCCCAGTCCCTGCTGGAACTTGGAGCACAGGACCTACAGCCAGAAATGGCTTTGGAGGACAGAGCTGGCAGGAGCAGGGAGCAGGAGGCAGAGGTGAGCTGCTTTCAAGTGAAATTTGAGTTGTTATGATGTCACTAAGTCTGCTCTGGCTCCTGAAAGCCATGAAACACTTCATCCCCGGTGCTGAGACATGACACACGTTATCCAAAGCCTCATTTAATCAGCTTAGCAACCTGAACAAGGCTAACAGCAAAACCAGCTCCTGCCAATCCCTTCTCCAGAGTTTTTGCTTTCTAAGCAAGCCAGAGTTATTCCCCAAAACCCTATAATCTCACCAAGAGGAATTTATCAAACACACACTTTTAAAGAGGTATTTCTCAATAGTCAGTGCCCTCATTTCACTGAGCATTTCTTTAGAATATTCCAGGTAATTCAGAGTTTGTCTTCAGTACATCTCCATTATCTGCATGTGCATTTTACCATCATTCAGCCAGGAAGGATCAAGGCTGGTTCCCTGCTACTGCAAGCAAACCTTTCCATGTGTCCACACAGGTATCCAGTGTTCTGTAGCCCTCTCTGAAATGCCAGCTGCTCCCAAAGGGATGGGCAGCAGGAGAATCCTGAGGCTGGAGCAGCAGGAACCTCCCCATCCCTAAGCAAGGGGAGCAGGACAGGCCAGGGGTGGTGGCCAGGTCCTACCAGAGTCCCCAGCACCACAAATCCATCGTGGTGGAGCAGGTTTGAGGCCGTGGCAGGAGCAGGTCCAAGCCAGCAGGGCGGCATTAGGGCCAGCGGTGGGGAACAGGGTCACCCCCAGCCCATGGTGACAATGCAGACTCAATGGTGACGTTAATGACTGTCCAGGATAAGGAAAAATGAAGATATCACCATTAAAGTCACTGTGTTATGACAAGTTTCTGAGAATACACTTGCTCAGAGTTGCATAAGGATGAGAAGTTTCCAGTGTTGTCAGAAAATCTGTTTTTTTTTCTGGACAATTTAGGAAGGTCTTGTTTTCACCCAGCCTGCTCCCTGCTGCCATCTCCATCCCACTCCCATTCCCATTCCCATTCCCATTCCCATTCCCA
>VWZS01004810.1:2345042-2406014 GCA_013397075.1 Rhabdornis inornatus
TCCCATTCCCACTCCCACTCCCACTCCCATTCCCATTCCCTGAGGGCTGTGCAATGCTTTCTGAAACCACACTGACCTGGTTAAAAGCTGAAATTTATTTTTAAATTATTTTTAGGCAAGATCACTCCAGCATTCTCCTTCAAAACCCTGTGCACACTTTTCTCAGCGTTACTAAAAGCAGGAAAATTGCACTATGAATTTGAATGCACCTCAATGAAATTTGCTGCTGGAGAAGACCTATCTGATTATTTTTCCCTTTCCACAAATTAATGAAAAATTGGATCTTTTTGCCCTGATCTCTCCTTGCTGCTCATTCAAAACATTAAATTAATTTCATTCTCTTCCTATTGAAAATTAGAAAGAAAAGTACAAATCCTAATTAATTTTTGGAACTTGAAAAGCCCCACTGCGTTAGGTCAATCAATTTTGTTCAGATATCAGGCGCTGTACTGGATTCATTTAATGTGTTTCAAAACCAAGAAAAGAGGATTATAAAACCTATAGGGAAGTACTGTACTTTAAAAATTTGGCAGGAGGAGTGGTTTTTTTTCATTTTGAAAGCTGATTTTGCTGTTCATAAACTCCACCAAAATTTATTCTGCAGTACCTGATAACACACAGTTTGTAAGCAGTTCTATCACAGGCCAGTTGTGCTATTATGACTCAAGTCCCAGCCAGACTTCAAGTGCCTCCAAAAGAAAATTTAATTTACCCAGTTAAGCCGTATTTTGGGGGAAATGAAGGCACATTCAGCGCTTTTCAACATTTGGCTCTGTGTTAATTTGACCTTGTGCACATAAAGACTCCACATCAGACGATGGATGATCTACAGGGCTGGTCAAACCTTCTGCATCACTCACAGCCCATTATTTCTGAAGTGCTGTGAGCAAGGAAACTCAAACAATCCTTTTCCCAGGCTGTCCTTTCACCCATGGCCTTGGCAAGCTCTGAGAGCAGAGCAATCCCAAAGCCTCTCCAGCTAAAGGGACACGTTCCAAATGGATATCCAATTATCAGGGTGATGATTCCCTTCTCTTGGGTCTTATCTGGATCTTCTGGTAGAATTTGTGGCACTCAGGGGGTTTCTAAATTGCCTTCATTTCTGCCTTTATTTCTCCCCCCATTTTGAACTAATGAGGGACTGAGACAGTGCAAGTGACAGTGGAGAGGAGGTGGCATCTCCTGGATGGAAGGAGCTGGAGCCAAGGCACCCATTTGGCTCCTCCTGGGAGACTGCTCTGTGCAGTCAGACACCACGAGGGTGCCAGACCATGAAGTCAGCAGCTGTACAGATGCCTTGGGGCTGGGGCCATGCTCATCATATCAACTCCAACACGAGGTTTTTGGAAGGTTCCTCAGGAGCAGGCTGGACGGTTCTTGCTGTGCTGCCTGCAAGCAAACACTGCTCTGTTTCTTTGGCCAAACTGGCACAGTGCCAGTCACAGCAAAACTGTTCCTTCCCACAGCGAACTTCACTGCTTTGTGTGGTTATCTTGAATAAATAATCATTATTTTACCTCAGAATTACAGGAGCAAAAGGTGGTCCTCTTACCCCTCAACTACTACATTTCTCTTCCCAAAGAACTCTTGTCAGGGAGAAACTTAAATGTTGAAGAGAATTACAGAGCCACAGAATATCCTGAGCNTGATGGATTAGCTTGGCAACCTCCTCCTGAGCTCAGGGCAAGGTCTCTGCAGTGCCATTGCCCTGTGCTGTCAGCCAGGGTCTGTCTTCAGCTCACAAACCTGATGTGCACCCCAAAGCATAGTGTAACTCCAGCCTCACAGAGTCATCAAGGTTGGAAAAGACCTCCCAGACCATCACATCCAACCTGGAGCCAAAATCCAAGAGCTTGCACTCATACAGGCTGTGTCCTGAATCCATACTCTGGTAGGACNGCCTTAATAATAATAATAATAATAATAATAATAATAATAATAATCACAAAAGCTATTCCTGTTGAGATGCTGCTCAGCCAGGGTTGCACAAGAAGTCACAGTCTGAACCATGAATCCAGCCATGCTCCTGGGTGGCAGTGCAGCTCCCATCCCCTTCAGCTGCTCTTTGTTCTGATGACAGGGACTATTTCCTACTAATTTCTAAGAAGTTCAATCTTGCGGATTAAAAGAAATGGAGTTTGACCTTTTCATTATCCTCTCTAAGGCAGCCTTAGTGACCACTGGAACTTCTGAGCGCTGCGCTGGCAAAGTTGCTTTTCCTAATGACATGAAACAAACTTGTCAGAAGGATGAGATCTCCTTAGCTGCACAAGACCAGGGGACATTTTTAAAGGCAGGACTATTTGCAGCCCCACCCTGAGGATAAACAATCAGAAGCACACACCTCACAGCTTGGATTTAGAGAATCGATTCACACAGGAAGAAATCTGCCTCCTGCAGCTTTTTTTTCTAAAGGGTTAAATTTGATTGAGGGTCATGGGAACCACTCTTTCACAAGCTGGACTTTAAAGGAAACTCTGATACTTACAGATCAGAGTTCCAGCTCAGTTCAGTTCCCATTACATCAGTAGATCTCCACTTTATTACCATGTAAGAAAGACTCTCTTCCCAAACACTTATTTGGCACTTCACTGTAAGAAACAGCCACTGCTTTTTTACAGAGCTGCTCCTTTCACTAATGCTGGTACAAGCCAAAATGTGAGAAGAAAGTCACACAGTTTTGCTAAATGAATTACTGATTTACTTCCATGATTTTCACTGAGACAGAGAATTACATCTTAATCTTTCAGGCTGCTGCTGCTTCCCTGTAGGAGCCTGGCAGGGAGTGTGACCTGGGCATGCTCCTGACATCTCACACAGCTTTGGTTCCTTCTGCTAAAAACCAGGGATGCTCCATTCCTGGCTGATTCCATCTGGTCAGAGTAGAGCAGCTGTCATGTTTGGTACCACGTCTTTACTACTTGTTCTAAGTCATCAGCTGTAGTCTCGATCTTATGGCCAGGATTATCAGGTTTAGGACTGGAACATGATTTGCTATGAAGTACAAACATGGAATGTCCTATTAGAGGATAATAAAGCACTGAGAACATTCTTCCATTTCTCTGGCCAATTCAATTTGAATCATTAAATGTTATTGGCAAACACAAAAGAGACAGTCAAGGTAAATAACATAGTTTGTACATGGGTTAATTGACTGCCTGAAGTACCACCCATGAAGTGGATAAATCAGACTGTTCTTCCGAGCCCCGACTCAAAGGAGGTTAAAGGAATTATTTCACTATTACCATAATTTGGTCATAATGTGACCAAATGTACAGATGCTGCATTCAAGAGAGCAGAAACAAAATAACTTCACTGCTGTGGGGAGGCTGACTGGATAAATGCCAGCATGTTCACTGCCCTGAAAATAGAAGACAAGAAAATACACATATCAAGTTAAACTAATGATTTATGTGTCCCAAAGGCCAGTACCAGGAGAATGAACCCCTAGAAGGCACAAAAAATGAACACATTGCCTGTAAGAGAAGTGTTTATTTCTCCTTCTAGTAGGAGGCTATTTCCTAACAGAGAACATGAGGATTTGATATTCCTCCCAGCATTTTGAGAGGATCACTGATGCTCCCCAGGCGACTGTCTGTCTGCAAGGAAGCTGCTCAGCGAGGGCAGCAGGTACTCGCTCCCAAAGGCAGCTGCATTTGTCAGTGGGTGGGCTGGGAGCAGAGATCAGGGCTGGTAAATTCCAGAAAATGGTGCCTGGAAGCATGAGCTGAAAAGCAGAACAATCCAGGGAAAAATATGGCTGAGAAGAGATGGGAATAAGGTGACTCAGTAGAGAGAGGTCACAGCAAAGTACATGAGAGAAGTTTTCAGAAACTACAGAAGAGAGAATTTAGCAGAGCCCTGACCAGCAAGTGTTGTTTTATTGTGAAATACAAAGCATCTCTCCCAAGGAAAATACATGGGAAGGGAAGGGAAGGGAAGGGAAGGGAAGGGTGATGATGGATTAGCTTGGCAACCTCCTCCTGAGCTCAGGGCAAGGTCTCTGCAGTGCCATTGCCCTGTGCTGTCAGCCAGGGTCTGTCTTCAGCTCACAAACCTGATGTGCACCCCAAAGCATAGTGTAACTCCAGCCTCACAGAGTCATCAAGGTTGGAAAAGACCTCCCAGACCATCACATCCAACCTGGAGCCAAAATCCAAGAGCTTGCACTCATACAGGCTGTGTCCTGAATCCATACTCTGGTAGGACAGCAAGGTTTTCATGTCCTCAAATGTTCAGGCAGGATTCTGCCCAGGTGTCTGGTGCCTGTGTCACAATCCCATGGTCCTTCCTAGATGAGCTGGTTCTAACAGTATTCTAATTCTGGAAAATAATAGAGCCTTAGGCAATTTTCAGCTGTGATTGTGTGAGTTTAAAGAGAGCAGGATCATGGATTATTCTCACTCCATCCCTAATTTGTTCCTCCATTTAAACAGCTGCCCAGAAGGAAAATCCTTGCCCACCAGCAAGTTTCTTGCCTGGAATGGTTTTGCAAGGAATGATTTCTGATACCTCTATGTCACATCAGCTGGGAATCCAACCTCACATTTGCACTGATGGATGTGTTCATGCCTAAAGCTGTGTTCATCCACCAGCCTGTAGCTGTCAGAGCTCTTAACAGAGACACACAACAGCCCTGAGCAGGCACATCCCAGACTCACATGATGGCCCTGAAATCCCATTAGGAGCAGCTCCATGTGCTGACATAACCACAGGGAAAGGGATGTCCTTTACACATGTAAGAGATCCCAGAAACAAGCAAGGATGTGGGATGAAAGGAGGAGAGGGAAATAAAAGAGCTCTTTGAATAGACATGAGCCTACTATTTATAGTAGAATGAGTTCACAGGAAAGGATACTTATGATATCAGAAACCACCAGGACATCTGTTTGTTTTAATAGTGAAGAAGATCTTCCCTAGGGGACATCTGAGTGTGATCCAAGGAGTCCCAGGGCAGCGGGAGCCAGAAAGGCAGGAGGCAGCAGGATCCACTTCCTCCCTCCAGGACTGCCTGCAGACAGTGAGTCAGATCCTGCAGGATCCCACTCATGGATGTCACCCACACTCCAGCCCTGCAGGTGGGAAAGCCTCGGGGTCTCTCCAGACCGGGAATGTCCAGGCTGTGACCCAGACATGGAGCCAGGCACATGAATTAACACCAGAACGTTTGTTGAGTTTTTTTTAATGAGGGCAACAGGAAGATAATTGTGGGTTGTTCTGCTGCTGGCTGGTCTGTGGGGGTGAATTGTTACTGCTGCCCACACAGACCCATGCTGGGATATAGCCTGGAGTACTGAGGAACCTTTAGGGTGACCAGAGGGGTGTAAAGTCCCACATGACATCAACATCCACATTTATCCAGCAAATGTCAAAACCAGGACAGTTTATTCCTTTACCAAAACAATCCATGGACTTTGGGAAAGAAACTTCTTATTTCCAGGATGGCAGAAACACATCCCAGCAGTGCAAAGAAGTAATCCCACTCACTCCAAAAAAACAGTCCCAGTGGGACAGGTTTTACTTTAAACTGGGATACTTAAGGCAGAATTGAAAGGATTCTGCACAGGGCTGAGAGTTCTCGGTGTGTTTCTCTCTCATGAAAGATGCAGGAACATATTTCTTTGCTGAAATAAGCTGGGAGATCAGTGAATCCACAGATATATGATGGATGAGCTGCCAGGACAGTGCTGAACTCTCTGATACTGAAAGACTCACAAACAGCACATCATTAAAATTCAGAGGAAGCAGTCCTGGAGGCATCAACCCATGGAATAACAACAGGAGAGAAAGAGCTGTTTGTAGTTTTAGAATCTGGAATCCTACCTGGAATAAAGGTAGGTGTTCCAAAAAGCAGTCAGACATCGCATTGTGCCACAGCACTCTTTTGAAGCCCCATCAATGTGTTGATGTTTTCATTGTCCTTGTTTCCATTGACTAAAAATGTCAAGTGTTTTATGAAGGCTAAAAAGCCTCGAGTTGCAAGGCCAAAAGTCATGGTAACTGGAATGAAGGCTTGGGAATGAAAGCTGCTTTGAACTTACTGGGAAGAGAGTCAAAAGAGAAAAATAGTCGATAAAGCATTGGATAAGAAATGGCATGAGAAGGAGGCAGCTGAGGGGGGAAAAACCTGTAAGGAAGTATCTCACATCAACTGCATAGAGTGTTTTAACCAGCAGAGAATGTGACTTGGGTGCTCTCAAGCCTAAATGAGATCAGCTCCTCTGACTTCAGGGAGCTCCTGACATAATACCTATGTTTAAAAAGTTAAAATGAGGTGAAAATGCTTGAAATCTTTGCTCTGCCCATGTCAATAGAATATTTAACATTGACTTTTCCTTGGAAATGCACTTGCAAGCTAAATGTATCTGCAGTCACCAATAGAAAGGGGAAACTGGCAGCAGAAGGAATGATGTGTCCTATAGCCTGATGGAAACCATCCACTTCCTTCTACAAGTGTATTCCCTTGGAGAGGACATGTCAGACCAGAGTTAAATTAATGAGGACAAGACTTTGGTCGTTGTTTAGGAAGTTAACAAATCCTTTGGGACTTGAAGATGTTGCCACCTAGAGCACGATGAACACCACCTTCAGAGGCTGCTCAAGGCTCTGCTCTGAAGAGAAGCACAGGTTGTCCCAGGGAGTGTGTCTGCAGAGTGTGAAAAGAGCTCAAACTGTAAATAAAACTCACAGTGAAAGAGATTTCAGTTCTGAAAATACACCTGGGGCTGCAGATAGGAAGTTGTGGCTGTTGCTGTCACAACTTCTTAAAACCATAGAATAGTTTGGGTTGGAAGGGACCTTAAAGATTACTGAGTTCCACCACCCCTGCCATGGCAGGGACACCTCCCACTGTCCCAGGCTGCTCCAAGCCCCAGTGTCCAACCTGGCCTTGGACACTGCCAGGGATCCAGGGGCAGCCACAGCTGCTCTGGGCACCCTGTGCCAGGGCCTGCCCACCCTGCCAGGGAACAATTCCTGCCCAATATCCCATCTAAACCTCCTCTCTCTGAGTTTGAAGCTATTCCCCTTGTCCTGGCACTCCAGGCACTTGGAAATCTTCTCTCCCCATCTTTCCTGTAGCCCCTTCAGGCTCTGCAAGTCACACTGAGGTCACCCCAAAGCTTCTCCTCTCCAGGTGAACAATCCCAGAGCTGCTCCATCCTCTGATCCCCCTGGTGCCTCCTCTGGATCTCTCCAGCAGCTCCAGCTCCTTCCTGTGCTGGTTCCAGGGCTGGGGCAGCTCTGCAGGTGGGGTCTCACCTGAGCCCAGGGGCACAGGGGCAGAATCCCCCCTCCCCTGCTGCCCACTCTGCTTTTGCTGCAGATTTCTCTTTCCATTGCAAATGGGCTCGCTACAACAGGAACTGAAAGAGGAAAAGAGCTGAACAGGAGCAGAGTAAAGGAGCAGGAGCACACAGAGCGTTTGTCACAGCATTCTGAACAACCCAGAGCGGGCACCCAGTGGGATCCCCCGGGCTCTGGAACACAAAGCTCCAGGAGCACAAAGAGCAGAAAATGAGGGTGATTTCCTACAAGCACCGCCTTTCATGTGGCTGCCAGCTCGAGTAACTTCCCAGAGGCTCCTCTTTGCTCGCCTGGCTTGATCAAATGTTTCCCAGCACAAACCAGTGTCTCCCTAGACAGATGGATCATCCAAGACCTTATGCACTAAATGAGGATAATATCTCCCAGAACTACCACAAGACTAAAAGCATTAATGGTTGTTTGCAATACTAAAGTGAAAGGGAATGCAAAGGAAAAGATCCATGGGCAGCTCTCCCAATTTCCAGTCCTGGTGAGTTTTCTGACACACAGCCCGTGTCTCAGTCACCTCAGAGTGCTTTGCTTTGCAGGCTCATACCAAAACCATCCCTGCAGAGGCTGGTCAGGATGCTGCCCTGGACAGAGAGCAGCTGCCTCTGGATGGTGGATCCTGCCTGGCTCAGCAGGGCTGCTGCTGTGGCCACTGGATCAGATTTAATTAAAAACTCCAGGCCAGCACACAAAGAAGTGATGTGGAGCTCTCCCAACTGCACACACCAAACTCAGCAAGTCAGGCCTTGTTACCAAACCTTTTCATCTTTCCAGACTGGTAAACAGCCTCATTTCCAACCTGTTTCAGGAATCACTGCAAAGAATTCAAAGGAGGGAGCAGAGAGATGGGGCAAAAAAAGAGCTTTCTGTTAAATAAGAGTGTGTTTTGAATTGATATCTTGAGTGCCAAAACAAATGGCCTTCAGATGTGGCTTTACAAATTACAATATCAGTAGGGGAAAAAAAGTCTCTTAAATGTTAAGTTTTCCCTCAAGATTCAAGTGAGTATTCATGCTGGCTTCATTCCTTCCCCTGACTTCCAAACTGAAATGTCAGCTCAAACTCTATTTACAGACCCTACTTTAGACTTTCCTATGGCACCGTCAAAGTAACATTTGAATTTCCATTCCATCAACTAAAAGAAAAACAACCCCAAACTTTGGATGGAGTGGATGCAGGGATTAGAGCTGTGTACAGCTTACATGTCTCCTGTTGTTTTGTCTAAACCGAGGGGTTTGTGCAGGATTCTGACATGTGTGCAATATCTGAGCCATAAACTAATGCTGATGGGACTGGGGCATGCTGAGAAAGTGAATTAAGGGTGTTTTTCTGTAGGATATTTAGCTGCAATCGTGGCCTTACATGCTCCACTCCTTTCTGATTATGGTGTAAATCATGTTAAGGCTAAAGCACCAAGAGAAACATTTTGTACCTTCTTTGCAGACGTGTTCAAGGTCGTGTGTTCTCTAAAGCAAATAAATTAAATTATCAGGGTTTAAGAGCATTTTAGTAGCTTTTATTTAAAGTCTCATCACTTCCCTGATCCACTCCAGAGAGCTTCTCCCACATCTGAGAGGTGGCAAAATTTGAACTTATTTTGTGTTGATTCACCCTTGTGTGTCTGAGATCATTATAAAAACAAGAACAGAGGGTCCTGAGTAACTCTGTTTTCTTCAGAGAGCAAATCACTACAAATAAATCCCAAATCACTCCTGATTCTTCTCCCCAGGTCAAACTAGCACAGATGCCTCTGTCTGGATGCAGAGCAGTGCAACTCTACCCCTTATTCCAGAGGCTGTGTTTGTCCTACTGGATAGGGAGCACCAGGAACCAACAGCCAGCTCCGAAATCAGATTTTCTCCCTGGTTTGTGCCCACCCTGTCAACAGCCAGGCCTCTGTAGAGCAGACTTAGAGCTTAATGAAGTGCTCCAAGAGGGATCCTAAAAGAGATTTAACAAGGAGTCCTTGCTTGCTTGCTTGGCCTTCTCCTTTCGTGCACCTCCTTTAATTGAGCTGTAGATTTGTACCAACAGAGCATTCTGTGCACTGAGACCTCCAATCTGTTATTGAGGGGTCAGCAGCAGCTCCTCCTGCAGAACTGCTCTGCTGGAAGCTTTTATTGGGATTGATTTGACTGGGATCATGTCAAATCACATCTCCAGCACCAACCCTCGTAGCCTTAGCCTTGTTACTGCTGAGTCTAAAACCTGCTCTCTGCAAGTATTTCAGAATGGGGAAAATTCAAGTATTACTTGCAAAATCATCTGGATTTAAAGCCTTTTCCTATTTTATTTCCCAGCTGAGATCAGTCATTTTGCAACCTTTGCTTCCCTCACAGACTGAATGATCAGACATCAGACCTCAATCCTTGTAGCTACTTTTTTCCTCTATTTAATTGTCTTTTTTCTGAAGTGAAGGCAGAGAGAAAGGAAATAGGGGAAATTAGAAAGATGGTTTCCTTACATCACTTGCTTTTCTCCATCCCTTTTCTCTATTAGCACAAGGCTAAATTCTCCCCAGGGGAGAGCTGGGACCTGGGGTCCCTCTGGGGCTGTGTAAGGAGCTCTGCAGAGGTGGGGAGAAGGTGCCATCACAACCAAACTGTGTCACAGCAAGAAAAACCTTCAGCAGAGAAAGCTGCTGCTGTTGTACCGGGCCTGTCACTGTGCCTGGTGGAGTTTCCTCTGCTCTGTCAGGATACAGAACTGCAGAGCCTGTGGAAGCCAGGACAAACCCCTCAATGCTATTTCAGGTCAGCTCAAGCAGCCATCAAAGAGCAGCAGACACACAGGACTGGTGCTTGACCGTAAAAAAAAGATGTTTTTTCCACCCCCTGCTGTTTCCTTTCACTGTCTTTGAATCTGTGGACTTATCTGGCACGTGTACTTGCACCATGCTGTGATAAAATGTTAATAAAAGGAGAAACTGGCAAACACACCTCCCTGGCAACTTCTACGAGTGAGTCACTCCTGCTATAGGAGCCATTTCCTTTAAAGCGGAAAAAAAGAAAATATAGCACAGAAATAAGGATCCAGTCAGTGAATTTTCCATAAATAATGTTTCCTGCTCATGTTCTTTCATCAATTGACTTCATTTCTGCTCTTTCCCTTTGTTGCCCCAGTTCCCAGCTCCTGGTTCTGGTAATTTGTCAATGAACTGCAAAAGGGGCAGAGTGATTCATACCCAACCCAGACAACCAGCAGCCTATGGGGAACCTTCCCCCACTCCAGAGGGGAAGATTTGATTCCCTGGCTTTAAAAAACTCAGCGCAATTAGAAGGGAAAAGGGGAAAAAAGCTGTTCCAAACATGATGTCACTGTTTCCACTGCTTCATAAGGAAAGCATGTCCCCTTCTTATTTTAAAGATGACATATTGGTGCTTATTTTCCTGTCAGTCCTCTGTGTGTGAGGAAAGGGGAGGCAGAAGGAATAAGGATTTTCTGGCTTCTTTTACCTAACTCTGAAATTATCAAGAGCCTGCATCAGCTAAGTGGGAAGCAGCTGAAATATATCTGGAGAGAAGAGAGCAGCCAAGCAAGCTCCATGATAGAAATCTCCCTGCACTGAGGAAATCCTGAGGTGGATTGAACTCCACAGTTCTCAGGGTGCCCTTCAAAATGCCCAAAGTGTGACAAAAAATGAGGTTAGTCAAGGGTTAGATGAACATTGCATAGGTATGGAATAACCATCAGAACAGACCATCCCACATTAAAATTATGGCTCTTTTCCGTGCCCCCAAGCCTGGTAAAAATTGCTGTCAAGGATGTGCTTAGGGTAGAGGTGATAAACCTGCACCAGCCCAACCTGAACACCTTGTTTGCTATAATTTAAGGTGCAATAGTAAATAGAGTTCTCTCATATTTGCTCCCCAGTACAGGTGTATGATATAATGGAATATTTGGCACAAATCTCTTCATGAAGATGCATAACAATGCTGACACACACCAAAGTTTGTACAGCGGGACAATGGTAAATTTACAGCTGGTAAATAACCCAGTCCCAGGTACCCCAAATCACCACAGCATCTTCAGTCTCCCCTGGCTGGTAACACTATGGGGGACTCCAGAAGTCAAGGCTGATGGAAAAGAGAATCCAACAGGTCCATAAACATTCAGAGAAACAATTTTTTGCCTTCTCCTGAGTGTGAAGTGATGGATTATTTACCCTTTTATTCCCAGGGCCATCACTCTGTCTGTTAAGAGCTACTGGGTGGAAAAATCTGGAGTGATTTCTGAGTTCCAGCTTTGTAATTGATCAAATCACAGAATCATGGAATGGTTTGGGCCTGGAAGGGACTTTAGATCATCCCATTCCACCCCTGCCATGGGCAGGGACACCTTCCACTATCCCAGGTTGCTCCAAGCCCTGTCCAGGCTGGCCTTGGACACTTCAGGGCTGGGACAGCCACAGCTCCTCTGGACAGCAAACACCTCTCCCTGTCACCTCTCCCTCCAGCCACATGCTGCCCTTCCCACCCTGGCTCTCATCCTGTGCCTCCAGAGCATTTGGCTGTGTCCAAGGCAAAGCAGATCCATGGATAATCTCCTCTGTGGTGCTTCAAACCAAGTGCAAAAGTGCCGATATTCACCAGTTGCAGTGCCCAGGCAGAGGCAGAAGTGCCTGCAAGCAGCATCACCTTTGGCAACATTTTCCTTCCCTTTTTCTCTAAAAAGAGTGTAATGCTGAAATTCCCCTCTCCACCTCCTCGCTCTCATTGTGCAGAGTTCAGCATGGAATGTGGTTTTGTTTGTAGATGTAAGGGATTAAATCCATGTCTCAGCTTGACCCTGTGTGCCCCATTCCATTAAATACCATTCCTCAGACTTTAGAGAGAGAGAAGGAAAAGACAGAGCTTCTCTCAAGCATGTGCACCAAATGGCAATTTGTGTTTAGAGTTTTTGCACTCATAGACTGCTCTCCTCATTTTGATAGTGACTCTTCTTCTTTCCACATAAACAATGTTTAATAATCCTCTGGAGTTTTTTCCAAATGGTTTTAAAAACCAGAGGTGCTGCCCTGTCTCCCAGGCCAGGAGCTGGGCTGTCACACCCACCTCAGGGAGTGACAGCAACATACGATTTTCACTTTATTATACTACAAGTGATGAAGTCATGGAAGACTCAGAGAATGAGACACGTGTCCTGGCAATGAAATCCTGCCCCCACAGCCATCCCCGTGGACGCTGCTACAGGAAAAGGCTTGAGAAGAGGGGGAAAATGCCTTTCCCACCAGCAGCTGGGTTCAGACACTACCTGTGGCTCAATCCACAGCTGATTCAGCTTTCTCTTGTGGTTACACTGAGGCAACCCTGGCTAAGATAGTGCACAGGGGACATGAAGACTTTTGCTCAGAAAATTTAATTAGGCACAATATGACCCATTGTTCTCTGCTTGCTTTATGTTAAGGAAAATCCAAACCAGCTCACAACAGAGGTTAAAGAATAGACATTTTGCTCATTCACACAGCCATCACTCAACAAAATGAAACAGCCAGGTGGAGAATGGCACAGAAACTTTGGAAAATGTTTGCAATTTTACTCTTGTAGTGAAGGGAAGGATGATTTCGTGGGAGGTGGTACTTCCACCCTGCTGAGATGTCACAGCCTCTCCAGGAACAGAGCCAAGCTCAGCAATTTCCAGCTCTTCAAATGGGATTCACGTCTTCCAGGAGACAAAGCCTGTGCTGGGAGATCACCTCTGCTCTCATTTTCTGCCAGCAGACATCCCAGGGAAGCCCCTGCAGTGCCCCAGCCAGGCCAGGACAGTTTTCCATATGTATTTATCTCTCCTTGTACAGTTCTAAAGAGAAAACCAATCTGAAATATGTTCTAACAAAGATCAGCCAGAATGGGCACTGAAGCACAAGACTGAGCAGAAAAACCCAAGTGGAGTTTCTGGAATTTGAGTTGGGGTGTGGGCAAGGGAGCTCTCAGGCCATGGGGAATGAAGAGGGAGAACTGGAAAAAAAAAGAGAATTATGAACAAACAATAAAGAAAGAAGAGGATCTTAGAGCCAAGAGAGAAAGAAAAATGAGGCACAGGGTAGATAATGGAAATAGTTATGAATTCCAAACTCTGAAACCCCTCATGCTTTCCCCACTCCAACAAATGAGCCAGAAATCATGTATTTCATTAACCTTTTTGTGTTTACTGCCACTCTCAATTTGTCTCTCAAACAATGGTTTTTACTACAGCTACAAAGAGTCATGAGATGGAACATTACAGGAAATAAACCATTTCTTATCCAGGACAAATTAGATGTTCTTCTCCTGTTCTTTTATTTCCAGGAGCTGGAGTTTGGAAGAACAGCTTGTAGGAACTAGCATGGCACAAAACATGGGCATTAAATGCTGCAGGGTTTGAATGCTTAACCATGCACTCAGTTCAAATCCTTTGATGCTGGTGTGGGAGTTGTTGAATTCCCAGTTCCTCAGGATTATTCAGAACATTATCCAGATTTGTTTTCTCCAGGAAATCTGTTTTTGCCGTGGACATATACGTGTTTTCTTGCTAATGCTGCCTCTGCTCATCCATCCTTCCCATCCTCTGAGCTGCATCCATGTTATTCCTGAGAGTTCTCCAGGGGCTCATTAGGAGCTGGACTCTGCAAACTGATCCATGGGAAGCTGTCCATGCACAAGGGCAAACAGCTCCCTACAAAACTCCTGCTGACCCATCAGCACAGAGCAGCAGTGTGTAATTAATCCAGATAACTCATCCTGGAAGCTCAGGCAGTCTGGGAGGTTTGGGAAGCCATAAAAAAGTTGTAAAGCATGAAAAAGCCCAAGATGAAATGCTGCTTCAAATTACCCAACTCCCTCTCCTCGAGGGTGTGGACAAGAGTGGCAACCCAGCGAGAAACCAGAACCAACTGAGCAGAAACCAACCCCAAACCATGTGATTTTCATCCACACTGGTGGTTACACAACTGCTGGGCCCTTATGTAAGTAGGAAGACGAGGTTGCCTGCAAATAATCAAGTTTAAATTGTAAAGGTCCAGAACTATAAACATCCTCCCCACTGGGAGCCCAAGGAGCCTTTTGTAAGAAGCATGGATCTCGTTATACTAAAAATATCCAAAGTGATTAGATTTTGTCATGGGTAACTTCTTTGCTGAATCTCCTTTATAAACCTTATTTTGCTTTTAATGATAAACAAAGTCCCCAAAATGCCAGTCTGGTACATATTATTGCTTTCAGAAACGTGGGCTCTATGGTGAAAGTCTCTTTTTCCTGAATTAGGACAATTTAATTTGCTGCTTAAAATTGTTGGAGACTTTAAGTTTGTTTTTTTTTTTCCCTTACAAAATCAACAAACGTTCTGTCCAGCTTCATCTGAATCTTGTAAAAAGCAGCATGAAAGAAAGCAGATAAAGTTCAGTAGTCATAAGAAAATAGCGTTTTCCTCTCGTTTGTTGCAGCCCAGGCAGTTGCTCTGAGAACCAAACGCTGCTGATCTCTGCCTGGGGCAGGTAATTGCAGACTTTCCTTAGAGTGACCTCGGTGCATTCACATTCGAATGAGCCTGGAGAGAGCTCAAAAGCAAAAAAAAAAAAAAAAAAAAAAAAAAAAAAAACCTGATGGACATCAAAAGAAGCAGTGTTTTGATTTCTTAGATGAAACATCAGGATTCTGCATATGACTGATATTGAAATAAAAGAAAAAAAAAATCTCCCTTGTAACAGCTGGTCTTAATTCAGCTGCTTTTTCTTGGGAATAATCTAAAAATCCTGAAATGGTGCTACTGATAAAGAAGCACATCACAGCCTTTCACACCCCTCTAGGGTGATCCTCTAGGTAGGATCCACCATCCCACTGGGATGATGCTGAGAGGTGAGAACTCGTTCGGGCTGGATTGCCCTCAGCCTCATTCCTACACCTCATCCCATCTCAGAGCCTTCTGGAGCACCTGGAATTTTGTCTCTGTGCAGAGAGGAATAACGCAGCACCTCTGCAGGATGATCCCAGCAGGCTGAGCAGCCACATAATAATGGAATTATTATCCTGGAGTAATCACTGACATCAGCTCAGGAAGCACAGAGCACCATCCCCAGATTTTCCTTGCCTCTGATTAAAACCAACAGCCTCTGGATACCTAAGGAGCCTGTGGAAGTTACAAGACAGCTGGAAATCAAACAGTGAGGGGTCTTTGCAGAGTATCCCATCCCTCAATATTCTCTTTTCCCTAAACTGAAGAAAGTCAAAATTAAAATCCAACCTGGGTCCCCTCTCCACACCTCTGTGTCCAGAGTTTGTCAGGCTCTCCCTGCTCTGGTCAGTGATCCCAGCTGTGCTGCTGGAGGTTGGTTCCAGATTTTTGAGATTCAGGCTGATCCATTTGCAGTTCCCCTAAATCTGCCAATGAACAGAGCTTTCAAAAAGCTGCAATAGAACTCTTGCAAGGGGTAAAGCTCAAACTGACATAAATCTCAGCAAATGTGTCTGGTTCAGATGAGCCTGGACTTGAGCATTGAGCCAAATCTGTTTAATCTGGAAGTGATGCTGGAAATCTCATAAAGTCAGGCTTTCTTGAAAGATTTGTAGTACTTCCTTATTTTCATGTGATCAGAAGTTACTATAAGAAAAAATGTCTTGTCCTGCTGTTTCAGTATTTCAGCTTTATGTTTGGGCCAAAATCAAAGCTGCTTTAATTGCATTTTCAGTAAGTTCTAAAAAGTCTATAAAAAGAGGGCTGCAATTAGATTTAGGATGAGATGTCAAGATTTGTTCTACATTTCTGAATACAATCTTGATATGCTTTTTTGAGTTTTTTTCTTATTAATCAAACAGTGTTTCCATTTTACCAGTGAAGTTGTCAACTGGTACAACCAAGGGAGTCCCCTTCTGTCAGGATAAAATCCACATGCAAATTTTAGCATTCCAGTTTAGCAGGGAACTCTTCCCACCTGTCCTTTAGACATCTCTGAGGAGCCACCCTGGGGCTGCCTGAATCCCACAGAGCTCCAGAGCAGCTGCCACAAAGGGAACCTCATTCAGCTGCACAAGTGTTTTTAAAGGAAATAATTTCAAATGCAATTTTCTGGTGCCCATGGACTCCCTTCCATCTGCCCCAAAGGAGAAGAGGTTTCTGCCAAGTCCAAAACCTGAGTGGCTCTTGCCAATTCCGGATCTAACTGGAGGAAAGCTGCATTTTCCAACCCCACCATAAGAAATTCTTGTCACATTATTCACACCAGTGGTGTCTCACCCTGTGAGGAGCCAGGCTGGGCAAGGGAAAAGCCAAGGTTAATATTTGCACAAACCACGGCATGCCAGCACCAGGACAAGGGGGACAGTGTGTCCTTGGGTCTCAGCCCAGAGTGAGCAATGGGACATCTCCATCTGGCAGTGCAGGGGCTCCCCAGGACCACAGCAGGTGAGAATCCATGGATATTTTGAACCCCAGATCCTGGTATCCTGGCCCAAAGGCTGTTTGCCAGCAGTGGCACAAGGATCTGCTGGGATGAAGGCTGGATGCACACCAGGATGGATCCTGGCTGGATGCCACCTCCAACAACTGAGTGCCAGGAATCCTCCAGCATCATGAATACATCTGGAACTCCACCAGCAGCTCCTGCTGTCCCTCTGAGCCTGATCCTGGTGGATATTCCCTCTCTGCCATGGCTCTGGGGTGAGGGGATGGGAAGAGACTGTTCTCCCACATTTCCTTCCCCAAGGAACTCTCTCTCTGTAGCTTCACAAGGAGGTGGCAGATGTGAGAGGGAGAAGCTTCTCCTGCAGTGTGGTGCAATAAAATAGAGCAGAAGGCTCCCAGCTCCATCTGCCATTCCATCAGGACAAGCTGCACTTGGATTCTTCCTCTGAAACTGCAAAGTGCAGGCAAAACTCCAAAGGGATCTTCTGCCACAGGGAAAAGTTCTGGTGTAATTGTAATTTCTCCTTGTTAATGAGAAATCTTTGGGAATAAAGGCTCACATCAGAAGCACGTTGCCCACCTTAACATGAATGATCAAATATTGGAGGGAATACTTTGAAGAAAAACTGAGAAACTGCATAAAAAGCACATTTCTTAAAAAAAAAAAAAATCAACAAAATTAAATACTTTATCCAGAGAAGCTACAGGATATCCATAGGATATTCTGGGAATTACAAATGAGATTTGAAATGCTGGTGTAAAGGAATGTGAAATACTCCAGCTTGACTTAACAGCAGCAAAGGACTCCAGAAGTAAATCCATGACACTGAAAAATCCAGAATTTCCCAAGATGCTGGCAGCAAACATCACAAAATCCTACCTTTGGTGCCAAAGGCGTATCACAGTTAATGAAACACACAGCTTGGAAGGATCTGCTAGAATTTGTAAAAGATGCCTTGAAAAAAATTCATCCCTTCTAGCAAAATTTCCAATTTAAAAAAACAAAAAAAAATAAAACTTACTGAGCAGGAGCTCATTTTACATTGGAAAGGAATTTCTCCATCCCTGAGGACTCCTGGAGATGAGCTGAGGAAAGGGGGCAAACAAGTGACTCAGAACCAGGGGGAGTTTGGTCTGGCAAAGCCAGAGCCAGAGGAATGTGATAGGGATGCTTCATACCCCAGAAAGGATGGCCTGGAACAGACCATGAACAGATGAGGAAAACATGGATAAAATAAAGGAGAAAAAAGAAAAAAAAAATTGGAGACAGTTAAAAAGCTGTTTTAGATGGGGATGTAGAGGAAAGGGGGTTGTTGCCCTGTTTATCCAGTTCCCTGGCATGGAATGTTATTTGGCAATGGAAACTTGGTGGCAATAATATTTGGAGTGGCATTTATGAGTATAAATGTCAGGAAGGGAAAGAGCCAGGTAAAAAAAAAAAAGGCTGTTGGCACCATAAATTAATCTTGATTAAATGAAGTTTGGGAGCCTTGCTCAAAGCCTTCATTAATACATGGCCATAAACTGGGTAACACCAATAAATTGGAGATGAGGAGGGTTTTAACCATTACAGGTAAAATTTGGAAGTAACAATCTCACAGCAGCAGTGGAACTCAGCCTGGATTTGGAAACCTTGATGTATTTATGGATGTCATTATGATATGGATGCCTGACAGAGACTGGACATGACCTTGGGAGACCTTTCCAGAGCTTTTGCCTCATTCCTCAGCAGTATCCTATCAGTCACTGTCTGTCTTCACCCCAGCACTGTGCTCTTCCCAGCTCCCCACACTGAAGCTATTCCATGTGATGCCTTAGGGATTTTACCTTTTATATTTTCCATGTATTTGTGACCCTGCAGTTCTTTAGTGTATAGCTCTGAGCTCCATACACAGTGTGAGCTGCTGCTTCCCCATTTTGGGCAGACACAACAATTCCTCTCCAGGCTGGCAATCAGGGACACCTCACTGCCTCAGGCCTGAGAGATGGAAACAAAAGTGAGTTTGGGGGGAGCAAACTTGGGGTAAATGACTTCATTACCTGGAGCTGTAATTGGAAGATTAACCCCCAATGTGCAAATGGACCAAACTTATAAAAGTGTGAAATCCTGTGAGCCATTGTCCATTTTGGGTGTGGCCCCTGGGGGGCTTCATCTGCCCTAAATGTACCTGAAGGCCTTCAATAAATAGAAATGCTTTTTATTCTCTTAATTTTGTCTGCCCTCTGTTTTTAGGTAGCCCCAAAGAGGCATCACATGTCCACCCTCTGAAAAAAAGCAAAATCATCTTTACAGGAAACGCACCAGCCCTTCTTTCATGTTTGGATGCAAGACCCAAAGGCCTCTCACCCAGCAGCCAGAGTGGCTTTGCTTGAAATCATTCCCACACCAAACCTTAGCAATGCTTTGGAAAGGTTTCCCAGCAGGAATGGCCGAGTTTCAGAAGCTGCACTCTTTCCACAGCCCCATTTCCATCGCTCTTGCAGCAAAGGTCACAGCTGTTTGGTGTCATAGCCTTGCTGCTGTGTCCAAAGAGGAGGATGATTCGTAAAATTTGGGTGTGCATCCCCCTGTGGGCTGCAGAATCCCCAGAGCTCCTGCAGTGGGAGTTGTGTGCCTCATCAAACCGTGCACAAACCAACCTTGCTGCTCTGGAGTGTCCTTACCACAATCAGGCAGAGAATTCTTCTCTTCCTCGGGTAAATTCAAGATATATTTGATTTGATTTGCTTTGATTTCAAGAANAAAATAAAATAAAATAAAATAAAATAAATAAAATAAAATGCATCTTGTCTTTTCCAGATCTATGGGAGCAGACAGGAGCTATCACAGACCCTTCCAACTGCTCACCAACCCTATCCTTGATGGAAGAAAATTCCTTCTTTGCTGAGCTGTTGCTCAGAGCAAGCACAAACAACACACTGGTCCCAAAACCAAAACTGGGGTTTGGGGTGTACCCAAAACTGGCTTAAAGACAAGGATTCAGCAACAGCACCTTCATCAGAGAGAGCATGGAACACTGAGGGAAGATGGGGCTTTGGTCTGGTGGGTTTGGCCAATAGCCAGTTATGTTTGGAGGAAAAGAAAAATTTTTTTTTTTTTCCCTTTTCTCTTGGTCCTTGACAGCTTCAGATCATCCCAAGCCAGGGGATATTTGGTGGAACTGTGTCATCCTGCAAGGTGAAGACCTCAACCTTTGGAGCAGCATCCATAACCCAAGTCTCCTTAGGCCCAAGGCTGGCTTTGCTGTGCCAAGGTGATTTGCACATCAGAAAAAGCTCTGCTTTGTGTCTCTTCAGTCAAACACTGATTTTTATGCACCAGCATGAAAGAAAACACAGGATTTGTTTAGATTCTGGTGCTGTTCTTAGCATGAAGAGAACAGGAGAGAAAGTACTCATGTGCTTCCCATTGGGATATAAACCCAACATCTATTTCAGGAAAAAAAAAAGGCATAATTCATTTTTCACCAAAAACTGAAGAACACACAAAACACCATCTTTGTGAAACTTGGGATAATATATGACAATATTTTAAAGGGCTTTTTGCCATTCAAATGTTTTTATTATAGTAAATTCTTCTTCTTAGCACAGGGAGACTGAAAAGGAAAACCACACAAGGATGTTCTTCATAATATCCCACTGATTTGAAAGGGTCAGATTCTCTCCCCTTGAGATTTGGTGCTGGAGTTAATTAACCTCATTTCCAAAGAGCTGGAGTCTTCTGTTCTTAAAACTCTGCAGTGACAGCAAGGCCACCCACCCCATGGCAATTCAGCTCCTCCGTCTCCTCAGAACATCCTGCAACAACATTTCCTTTGCTGTGATTTAAAACTTTCACTACTATTCTTATTTACGCTGCACATGGGGAACATTTTCACATTTTGCTGCTAACTTTTAAGTATTTTAAGAACATTATGTGTCTCTCATTGCTCCTCTCCACATTTCATAAACCCCATTCATACACCAAAGGTCACGGTTGTTTTTAAACCTTTGATCATTCTTGTTTTCCTCTTCCAGGGTTCCTCCAACTGCTCTTCATCTTCTCTCAAGTGCATCCCTGAAGTCGTGCCCAGCAGGAAGGAAGGGGCCCAGGAGATGGGAGATCAGCAGACAGGGAGCAACGGGACAAGTAAAAGCTCAGAACAAAACGGTGCCATCAGGAGGGTGTTTGCTCACAGCACTTCTTGTTCTGGTACAGCATCATTCCTCAGGACTATGAAGGAAAAGCTCAGGGTTCTTATCTTATCTGAATGTTTGCACATTTTTAGCAGTGAGTCAAACCTTCTCTAACCAGAGTCTATCTCTGTGAGTTTAAATTCTTTAAAGTCAACAGTGGACAGGTCTGGCTAAGTCAGCCTTCTGCTTTTGGAACAAAGTCTGTCCCGTTATCGCTCCCCTTCCTCTCCCCTTTTGCTGTTTTAACCATACAATTCATCTTTCCTGAATTCTCTTCCCTTAAGAAAGTAGAACATAAGACCAGGTTTCACTGATTTTCTTTGCTATAATGGGGGGAGTGGATATGGAGAGGCAAAAAACAAACCACAAAGCAGCATCAGGATTTATAAACAAGGTGGAGGAGAGTGAGTGACAAAGACAGGAGATGCAAATAGAAATAAATAAACATGGAACAAGCATAAGCCAAGAAAAGTGATCATCTGGTTTTTATTCATTTTTATGAGATTTAAGAAATGTAGAAAACCTGCAAGGTCAAACCCCACTATATATACCTAAAGCAAATATCAGCAGATTTCAGAGAAGAAATGAAATTTGGAGAACACTGACCACAGAAAGGGTTTCTCCTCACGATTTCCTATTTGTTCCTCTTCTGAAAATAAACCTTTCTTCCTCTAAGGAGAAAAAGATGAGACAATGGAAAAGGAAGCCTTGTTTAGGTGTAAGGAAATTGTGGGCATCGTTTCCCAGCAGAGACTTACCCATTTCCATGAGAGAAATTGCTCAGATTGGATGACATGACCCCGTGGCTCTCCTGCTCCACAGACACAGATTGCAGAGCGAGCCCTGGTGCATTTAACATCAAACCAATCACACTGAGCTTGCACCAGGAAAGAGAAGGAAGAGGGACAGAAAAAATACACTTTTCACATCAAATTCAGCTTTTCTTCTGCTAAAGACATTCACAGAGGCTTCACATTCAGACTTAAAACACTTTAGTTTGGGTTTTTCACGAAGCAGTTTTTACCCTGGCTGTGGCTGCTCAGTGGAGTTGTGTACATCCACGCTCCTGCAGGAGCATTTCCTGCAGGGAGGATGGCTGCAAACACGTGTGCAGGCTCTGGTGGGGCAGCATTCACCCAAACTCACCAGGCAGCCTGAACACCTCCCTCCCACCAGCCTGAGTCTCCCTCTGCACCACCCCTCATTTCTGAGTCTCCATGTGCTGTTCCCAGAGCATTGAGATATTGACTGAACTGCAAGAACTGTGTGTAGTTCTTTTTCTGAGCCAGAGCAAAGCTTGCCTACAAACTAACTCATTGAACCACATTTATTTATCCCTTGCCTGTGCCTGCACCCTGACCATGCAAGGTTTCCATTTATCTGAGTTCTCTTTCCTTAAGAAAGTAGAACATAAGACCAGGTTTCACTGATTTTCTTTGCTATAATGGGGAGAGTGGGGTTTCTATTTATCTGTGCATTTGGAAATTAAACCACTGTGACATTTTTTATTAGTGCTGGATAATCTGCAGAACACTGGTCTTTATTCACTCCTATTTAATTGACTCATGAGCCACCTTTTTTATCCCTTCCCAGTGCCTACACCCTGACCATGCAGTCCTCTCCAAGATTTTCTCCTACTCATCTCCATGCCAGTTCTCCCAAGCTCCTGCTCACAACCAGGGCTAGGTCACTCATGGTGCTTTGCTTTTTCTCCCTGGGTCTCTGTTTGCCTAAGCTGCTGAAAAAAGCCAGCTTAGTTTAGTACCAGGCTTGGGGCTTTTTATCCCTCCAGCTTCTCAAAGTAAGAGGTTGCATTTCAGGTTTTTCTGACCCGTATATGAGGAATTTATATTTTATATTCATGGAATGGTTTGGAGAGGATTTATAGATCATTTTGTTCCACCCCTGCCACGGCAGGGACACCTTCCACTGCCCCAGGCTGCTCCAAGCCCTGTCCAACCTGGCCTGGGACACTGCCAGGGGCAGCCACAGCTTCTCTGGGCACTCTGTTAAAGACAGTGAACATACAATTGTATTATGCAAGGAGCAATTAGATCCATTTGCATTTCGACTCTCAAATTAGATCTCGGACACTCACACGGTGATGTGGTAAAGTCTCACATCCCTTTGCACTTTCTATTGCGTAGGAGAAAGTAAGTGGTAGCAGGCAGCAGAATATGAAGCCACTTATTGTTATTTCTGTGCATATTTATGACAAATACATTAGAAATCTTGAATTGTCATTAATGGGATGCTGAGCAATCACAGTAATAAAGAGATCTTTTCTAACCTTGATGATTCTGTGATTTTATGATTTTATGTGAATGCTGAGGTGGAAGCTCTAAGGAGAGCAAGCCTTGTGAAGGCACCCTGCTGTAATTTCTCCCACTTGGCTCCTGTTTTCTGCCTTTCAATTTTCACAATACAACAATCTGAGGACTCTCTTTCCATCTTACAGGCAAGAAATGCACCTCCACAAATCACAGACTTCACCGTATTTTACATTTCCTTAGGGAACTCCAGAGTATTTGGTTCTGGGCCTTTTGTGCAGCCAGCAGGACCTGGAATGAGTTTTGATTGCGCAGAGGTCTCAGTTATTGCTCAGATTTTGTTTTCCTCACTCTGCCCTGCCTGGTGGATGATCCTTCTCTACGAACTGCAGCTCTCTTGAAAACATTCTACATTAGGAGAACTCTCCATTTTAAAAATAGCTTTACTTATAATTTCCACAGAATGCAATTAAACCAAAAGTAGGACCCTTCAGAGAAATTCAAGCCAAAAAGCTGTTGCTGTGAACATGCTGTGGGATTTCTGCCTGCAAGTCTGAAGCCAAGCTGCTTTATTTGCACACTGGGATTCTTAAACTCAGATGTACCCTTAAAATGCATACCCAACAAGAGGGTGGACTCTGGATCCCTGTGGGATCAATGTGATCCTTGAAGAAGGGTTTATATTTATCTGTACATTTGGAAATTAAACCACTGTGACTTTATTTCTTAATGCTGGATAATCTGCAGCAGAAAACTGCTTTTTATTCACTCCTATGGAATGTAGAAGTGTGAGTTCAGTGTAGCTGTTCATTCTTTTAATGGACTTGTTTCTTCACTGTCAGGAACACAGACCAGACATTCCACTTGGGCTCAACACCTGACTTCTAGACAACAAATTGAGGTTAATCCCATCTTGTACCCCAAAAATCAGCAGCTCAGGGCTCCAGCATTTGCAGAGAACCTATTTTGGGCTGAGAGAGGATGCACAGCTTGTGCAAGTGTAAACCAAATGAACATGCAAAGGCACAAATGAGCAAAGCTAGAAAAAATTCCAAAGATATCTCTGAGTTTTGCAAAAATATCCACAAACATGTTTTGGAGAACTAAAATCTTGTGGAGATGAAACAATTTCTTAATTATTAAAGTGACTGTGATCATCTTGGTTTGTCTTTGTGTATGTGGAAAGATTGAGCTAAAACCTTATTCTGGCTTGGAAGAGAACAACCAAAAGCATTTAGACCATGGAAATACATTGGGACAATCTGTTTTACAGCTTCTCCTGATCTTCCCCAGAGTACCAAGACTGCTGGGATTTCAGAACAGGGACAGATGAGGTGGAATCAGACCAGACAGGAGCCATTTTAGACTTCATCATTTAAAGATCAATCACTGGTGTTTTACCCTTGATCTTGGCATTGAAAATTCTGCCAAATATTACCAGTGCACAAGGCCAGGACAGTGAATTTCACACTGAGGCAGCTTTGTGAGGAAAATCTGACACCCCCCATTTCCACAGGCTACCCCTGGAACACCCCTGGGAGCTCCAGCCACAGCTGAAGGTGCAGAAAGATTCTGCTCATAAACTTTATTTTTGTCGTGATTTGTCCTTGGTTTTCGTCCTGCCCGCAGTTGGTTTCGCTCACTTATTTTGGGGAATTTGTAGGAAAATCCTTTCACCCATTTTTCAATTAGAAGCAATGCAATTATTGCCACATCCTTCCCCTACACAAATACCTCGTAAACAGCTGGAACTTTTAAGCACAAATCTTGGCCAGGCTCGTCAGGGGTGTTTGGGGATATTTGACATGGCTACAGTGAGTCAGTGTTGCTTTGCCCAAGCATTAAAACAACTTAATCACAAGACTGCCTTAATCATTCTTTTTTTTTTTCTTTTAGCTTCTGAAATTTTAGGATTTTCATGTTCAAGACTTCTCCCTACAGCTTTAATGCCTAAAATCAGAGAAGAAATGTTCAAATATTCCAACAGTTGGGGCTGGAAGGCAAAATTCAGACAGGCAATATGGGATAGATTATGGGAGCTGGGAACTTAGATAAATTCAGGAAAAATAACTTAAATTCTGAACTTTAGAATGCTGTTCTTGCCACGCTTCCAGAAGTTTCCCTGCTTCTGTAGTGGTTTAGTAATGAACTGTCACACCCATTCTGCCACACAGCCCATCCTTCAAAGCTGTGAAGGACGGAGGGAAGAGTTACAGGAAATCCTTCTGCAAGGAAAACAGCTCAGGGTTTATATCTGGCTGGGACAAGGACACTTGGCAACACATTCAAGGGTCCCCCAACCAAGGGAAAAATGCTGTAATAATTATGTTGACCCAACTTCAGCGTGGAGAGGCTTCCAGTACAAATGACATTTTCATAATCTCTCAATAAACGCTTTTGCAGATAACAAGAAAACTTTTTATTTTATGCATTTTGCTGGTCATAAATTCAATAGTTTTTGTTTTTCACTGTCTTGCCTTCTAATCAGTGATTTAGGAGGAAAAGGCTTTGAGAGGTTTAAAATTTCCATTTGCAGTGGTTGAGCTGGAATAAGGATCTGCCTTTGGCACTGCTTAAGTGAGGGGACCAGTATTAAAGAAGAAAAAAGATTTTCAGGGGACGCTGAAGCTCTTTGCCAATGCACTTTGAATTTTACAGGTAATTTGGGCCAGAGTAGGTCAGGAAAGGCCATTGAAAAGATAAAAATGCTGTCAAGTGATGTTTTCACCCTGATTTGCTTTCTTTTGTTTTCTAAACATCATTTTTTGTATGTTCTGCTTTGAAAACAAATATATATTGACTCAAAAGAAATCCTTCAAGCCACTGTTAGGGTTTGGGTGTTTTTTTGCATTCAAAAGAGGAATAAGCTAAAAAAGATTTAAGTCTGAGAGAAGAGGTGTAGATTGATGCAAAGTGAATTTTCTTGAGCCAGTTGGAAAATCCAAAAGACATTTTTTTATGTTTCTCACCTTTTCCCCTGTCCCTGCATCTTTGGTGCCACATGGACAGTTGATCACCCCCTGGAAGGGTCCTTATCTGTGTGTCCATGGGTTATGTCCTCTCCTGGATTTGGCTCCAGGCTCTGGAGCCCTTCGTGCCTGTGCTGTATCCTCAGTTCCAGACCCTTCTCTGACCCTTTTCCCTTTGCTCCTGCCTGTGCTTTGTGGGGTGACTGACCCTGGCTGCTCCCTGACACACAGAGGGAAAAGCTGGCTTTGGAGCTGGATCCAGGGCCACTCTTAGGGTGATATTTGGATGATTTAGTGTCCATCAGGGTGATGTGATGCTGCATTTAGCATGGCTGCTGCTCATGCAAAACAACTCGTGAGGCATTTCGTTTTTTCTCCCTGGGGACACCAGGGAGCTGTTTTTATGTGCTGCTCCTTTCTGCCTGGATTCTTTTTCATTCCTTCCACATTACATGAGACAGTAGGTGGGAATGTGCAGCCAGATAGTGGTAATTTATTACTGATCTGTCAGAGTTGTTCAAAAGTCTTTCCAGCTAGGACTATAAATTCAGCATTTCTGTCCTTGCCTTGCCTTGCCTTTAGTGATCTGAGAAGCTTTTTGGGGGAAGGCAATGCCACGTCTAAATTTCTTGCAAATATTTAAGCAGCATATACAGAAAGATGGCATATGGAGAAGTGTTTTTCTCTTATAAGATTGGATTAATTGGCTATGTTTAGGTGTTAATGATTGGTGTAAGTTTCTGCGTTGTGCCTTCCCCAAAGCAGGTTTCTTCTCTCCTCCATGTCAGGACTCTTTATGATCCTTCTTCCTCCTACTTTGGGAAAATACAGTAGAAATCTTTCTTCTCTTTATTTTTGCTTTCTCTGCCTGCTGCTTCCTCTGTTTGTCTTGAATAAAATGAGTTGTGAGCATTAATTAGGTGTTCAACCTCCTAGAATATTAATTCTGATACATTTTTATTCTGGTACTTTCCCAGGTGTATCAGGATATTATTTACAACCAAGCTGGGATGACAGCTATTCTGCTTATTCTTAATTACTTTTGCCAGAACTGCTTGTGCTAAATCATATTTCATAAGGTCTGTGGTTCAAGTTCTGTTGTTGGTGTGTGTAAAATTATGTAAAATAATGCATTAGTGCATCTGAGTGTGGCTCAGGAATGAGTTTCTTATCCAAAGCCATGGCACTGTTATTAACAAATAAAACAAGAAACTGTCAGTGAGCTTTTTCTTTCCCCAGTCTGTTTGACTCTTTCTGCTGACATTAAACACCAAGGATTAACCCAGCAGGCAGTGACCATGAATTTGCAGCTGGTTTCAGAGTAATCCTTTAGCTTTCAGCTGCAGCACTTTGGGGGACTGAGCACTCCCTTGGGCTGGTGTCTAAACTCTCTTTCAGAGGATTTGATTGCATGTCACCTTTTGGAGCACTCTGAGGGGTGGCAGAAGGCACAGCAGACTGCCAGCTTTCCTTGGGTAGTCTATCATCCAATATGTTCATTGTGCTTGTTCTCAGGAATTATCACCTAAGGTCACCTCTTCAGTCAGGACTTTCCAAGAAATCACTGTGCTGTTGGAAATGTTCCCAGCTGTAGCAGGAGCAGAGAGAGCTTTGGATTCCATATTTCTACAGTTCTCTGTTGGATAAAATTCATTCTCTGTCTGACATCACTTAAAGGTATAAACATATTAAGTCAGGTACAATGCTCATTCTCATGGAGTTTAATTGAATTTGAGGCATCCCAACACCAGAGCTGAACAGCAACTTCCAGAAGTCACTGTGCTGCACTTAGAGCTTTCATTTTCACCAGGTATCAGTAGGATAAACCCTTAAGGGTTGCAGGAAAACTCTTCAATATTCCACAAAGCATCGAGCGTCTGTGAGCCACGAGTTCCCTCCCATCCCTGCCTGGTGCTATTTTACCATAAAAAATAGCATGTAAAGCAGCTTTGTGTTTTGTTTTCAAAATCTGTGTCCTGAGCCCTGGCCTGAGTGAGCCCTGTGCTGATTTATTCTCACAACGTGGAGCCAGCACTGAGTTCAGACAGAACTGAGGAGCTGCGTGCTGCCTGCCTGCCTGGGCTCATTTTCCTCCTCTGCTTATCTGGCAGGACCAAGGGGGTTTGTCTGCTCTGCTCCAGCCTCAGTGGGGCACAGCCTGAAGATGTGCTTCTCCCCAAAGCATAAACATCTCCTTCCTGGAGTTTTTATCAGACCTAAACCTTCAGAGCCCCGCAGTCGCCAATCAGCCTTTCACATTCATGTGGTGATGACTCTTTAGCTCTGAATGATGTTTGTTTTCAGTTCAGAGAGGGATGCTCGCTGCTGTGAGCACTGTTCAGCACTGAAAATTGTAATGGGAGTGCTTCAGGGGAGAGCAGGATCCTCATCAGCTTTATAACACTATAAAGGAAGGATAAAGTAGGTGCAAAATGTTCTGCCCGGCAGCATTCGGTGTGAGAGTTAAATGACAGCACGGATTCAAGGTGACAGACTGCAGCGTCTGTGCTGGAAATGCACCCAGGTTCAATGTTCTCCTGCGTTATTACAGTGACTCTGACCACAACGAGTGTAATTAATATTCCTGCCTGAGCACAGTTCTGTAAATAGACTTCCTCAAAAAGCAAATTGTCCCATCACCCTGGGCATTGAACAGTAACAGAGCCCAGGCAATGGCCGATCTGTCTTCAAAAGAGAGCTCTGCCTTTGCATGTTCCTGTTAGCTCATGCTGGGCCTGGTACCCAAGCAAGGGCAAACTGAGAGTATTGAAAAGAAAAAACACAAGCAAATAACAAAAAATCCCCGAAAAAGAAACAAAATTGGTGTTAAAGCAAGAGCAATGAAAACCGAGAGTATCGAAAAGAAAAAAATACAAGCAAAAACAACAACAAAAAAATCCACAAAAAGGAGAGGAAATTGATGTTAGTGATCCAATTTTGTTTAGACAGGACAAATCAGAGAATACATCTTAGACAACCCCCTGGTGTGGCCTCTGTGTGTGACTTGAGCAGCAGAGAAGGAGGTTTCAAACCTGCACCTGCAGAGGTTTTGCTGCACATTGCATTTCTAAAGCTCTGGTAGCACTTGCTCCCCTAAATTAAATGAGGCTGAGACAACCAACTGCATATAAGGAGGCCTAAAAATGTCTTCTTTTTTGTTTATATTCCTGGAAATCAGTGTCTTCCTTTTAAAACTTCAGGGAACAGCTTCCTGTCTACCTTATTATTAGCGGACTGCTTCTCTCTGTTGTCACCAAGTGGCATTAACTGAGGAAAGACCTTGCCTCTCTTTGCCTGTCTGGGGTTTTTGTTTGGTTTGGTTTGTTTTTAGAGCAGCTCTGGATGAGCTTTAGTTGCCTTGTCAGAGTTGAGAGGAGATAAGCCCGATGTTTGTGAAGCTGCTCTTCATCCACACACTGCTGACTCTAACGAGCAGTGCCTGCTTCTTTCAAAGCTGGAAAAACCTCCTCAGCTGTGGCTCTACACTTTCTGACCGTGTAGTTTCTACTACTGTGATATTTCCACAATGTCCAATATCTAAAAAACTTTTTTTTTTTCTTTTAACTGTCATTGCACTTCAGATTACTCTGTTTAAGTTTGATAATGCAAAGCTGGCTTTGTGTGCCTGCTTTTGCTTATTTTGATAGATTTGAACTATCAGAGCTGATAAAACCTGCTGGAGGTGGTTCTTTATTTTGTTGCAGTGAGCGTGTAGATAGATGGATTTTCTTGCTCTGTTGTGTGATGAGAGAGTCACAGCAAGAGCAAAGGTGCTTCAACCTGGCAGCAGTGCCAGAAACCACAACTTGGATATATTAATTTAACCTTATCAGGCAGAATATGATATAGAGTAGAAGCACAGATGTGATAAGAAGCTGGGCTGGCTGTAGGACCTTACATAAAATATTGAGCACAGCTCACTTGTATGCCTTGGAAACTCCTGGTTTGTATTTCAAGAGGTGCATGTGTGGTATTTTCTAATTTTCCAGGAGGAGCACAGAGTGTTCTTTTGGGATCTGCATTGCAGAGGTCATGTGTTGGAGACACCTTAGTTTTAATGATATTTACTTGGTTTCTTTCATTGTGTCAGTGGCAGTTTTGGCACAACAAAACCCACATGCAACTGATTTTTTTTATACATGTATAAACACAAGAAGGTGGAAATGATTGTTTTTCAGGTTGTGGTTTCTTGTGCTCATCCAAGGACAGTGCTTGCCCTTGGAAGAACACTCTGGGATGCTCAGTGCTGCTGGCTGGAATGCAGGAGGGTTCAGCCACATGTGAAAAATGCTGGAGGTGGGTTTGTTACCTCCTCTCCCTTTTGAGAGATTCCTGCTGCTGCAGAATTAGGGGTTTGTGCATGGCACAAACATTCCAGGCAAGGGGGTTTGCACACGTACATGAGACAAGGAAAAGCCTAAACTGCTCCTCCAGGTGAAGATCTGGTTTGAGGCTTTTTTATTGATTTAATGGCAGCTGAGAGGCTGGTGCTGACAGCGAATGCACTCAGCTCCTTCTGGGGATACTCACAACAAGCTGCTGTCACTGAAACTAGAAGCCAAACTTCCAGGAGCAGCAGGCTGATGCTCAGTCACTGGACTTACAAGAAATCCTGCAAATGTGCTTGTTCATGTGACAGGAACATCCATCAGCTGCTTGCCCAGAGGAGCTGCAGAAACTTCTCAAGTTCAGAGTATCTTTATAAAGCTTATTCCAGAAAAAAATCAAAATACTGTCTATGCACTGAGTCCCAGCTCACTTGACACCTTTCATTCTTTTCTTCCTCCTCTTTTCTCCTGTCCCCATGGCACATCCAGACCCTCACACATCCATGGGCACAAGTGCCTGTGCAGCTGTGAGCTCCCCTTCTGCCTGGGGCTCACAGCTCACTCAGGAGGAGCCCTTGGGTGAGGGAGAATTTGTCAGCACTGCCAGGAACTCACCCTCATCTCCCAAAGAGCAAATCACCTCACCCAGGGTGACCTGGTGGAGATAAGAAGGATAAGTGCAGTACTTCAGACAATTATTTGCAGGTTTTTTATGTTTTCCAGTGTATTATTCATGAGGGGCTTGTGGAGGGTTGTGCCATGGAAAAGTTAAGGACGTTTTTCAAATCCTGTTGACCCAGAATCAATACATTCCCCTGACTTGATTACACAACTGTTTTGTAACTAATTGTTTTTCAGGTAGTTAAGATCCACATCTTTTATATGAATCACTGTGAATGTGGACTGGAGATGCCTTGATCTCAATAGCTTATCATTTGCAAGTAGGAAGATTATTATGTTTAATCAGTTCTATCATCAGGTCTCAATAAATACCATTTTTCCAGCCAGCAGGTCTGATGCAACTGAATGGTCACATTTTCCAAAGATCTGTGCTTGGGAGCTTTGTGCTGATGTTTGCTGATGTTCCTTGGGTTGTTTTCTTGGTGGGTTTTTTTTTTGTTTTTTTTTTTTTTTTCTTTGGGGTTGGGTGGGGGGTGGTGATGGGTAGGATAGGGTTGATTTGTTGTTTTTCTGTTTGTTTTTTGGGGTTTGTTTTGTTTAGTTTGGATGGATTTTTTTCTGCCCGTGCTGCAGTCAATAAGTTACATGTATTTACAAGGTAATTACTCAAAGTACTTTCCTTTCCATCCTTCATGCGGCCTCTGAGGATTCCTGTGTTACTCTGCCCCTCTCGAGTACTGATGGAGATCTTGCTTTTGGAATTGGGTCTGGTCTACAAGGCTCTGCTCTAGACTGCAAACCTTGTGACCTGCTAAACTCTGCCTTAAGATGTTCAGTTTCTGTTTGTTTCCAGGCCATAATTATTTATAGTGCAGAAACCAATAAGGTCTTATGTAAATACTTTAAAAAACCAAGTGTTTTGCTGTCATGTGAGGTTAAAACTCTGTACATGACCTCAGTGGCCTCACAGGGATTTTTCCCTAAGTGAAGCTCATGTTTTGTTTCATGCAGAGGTCAGCTCCTGACAGAGCACTCACCAAGGGAAGGTTGCCTGGCTTCCAAGGGAAGCTGTGGATGTCTGGTGAGGCTGTGCAGAGGGTGAACACCTGAGGAAAAGGAGTGTGAGAAAAAGCACATGGGCACGTGCTGAGGGAGGGCTGCTCTTCCCCTTGCCATGTGCTCTTGGCCAGCACAGCATTGAGGGTGTGAGCTGGCACTTCCCTATGGAAAGGTTGGTGCTGCTTCTCTTTGATAAATTTGTGTTTTTGGACTAATTTAAAGACACTTTAGTTTGGGATTCACATCACTTTTTACTTCCCAGCTGGGATACAGCCCTACAGCACTCGTGGGCTGGCACAGACACCTGGGGCTCCCCTTGACTCGGTTTTTAAGTCCACAAAATTCATGTGTGCTCTGCTTGCTTTCCCAAAAGGGGATCCTGGTGCAGCAACGAAACACCCAGTGTTGAAACATGTCCAGTGTTCAGAATTCCTCATGTTTTACAGCATGGAGGAGGTGATTCCATCTGGTTTGGTGTTTGCAGTGATGTGCCCACGGCTGCTGCTCCCACAGCTCCAGGTTCAGCCATGGCAGTGATGGGAAGGACGAGGGCAAAGGCTGCTCAGCAGGAAGGACTCCTGGGCTCCACCCATGGCAAGGAACCAGAGGTGGTTAATGGAAAAAAAGAAAAGATTTGAACTATAAACTCTGGATTAATGGGTGTTGGAAGAGTTGTTTTTTCCATGTATCTAAGCTGGCAGGGTTTGCACATGGATAGTAATGACAAGACATGAGAGTTCTTGGATGTGGCAAGGCAGGTCACATTTTAGAAAGACACAATCTCTGTTTTCTCTATTCAGATGATGTTTTTTCCTTCCTTGAGACGGAGAAACTGCCCTTCAGTGAAGGTGGTGTTTGCCCTTGTGACCATCTAGGCCACTGTCACTTCTAGGATCTTAAGAGAGCTGTAAAAAGGAGGGAGAGGGAATTTTTTATATGGACAGATAGTGAAAGGACAAGGGGAATGGTTTTAAACTGAAAGAGGGCAGGGTTAGATAGAATATTGGGAAGAAATCATTTATTCAGAGGGTGGGCAGGCCCTGGCACAGGGTGCCCAGAGCAGCTGTGGCTGCCCCTGGATCCCTGGCAGTGCCCAAGGCCAGGCTGGATGGGGCTCTGGGCAAGCCTGGGATGGTGAGTGGCAGGGAATCAGGGACTCCAAGTTTGTTGGAATCACCACAGAGGATTTAAGAGCTGCTTGTTGGGCTTCTACTGTGGGCAACAGTTTGTAGTTCAGCTGTAATGTTTCAAACAAGTGGTAAACAAAACTGAGGAGGAAAAGGAAACTCAGGCTGTCCTTGAGGATTTCAAGGCAAAATCTGAAGCAACACACCTTAAATGAATAGCTGTGACCTTGAGAACACCTGAGAATTTAGAGTCTGGGTTCAAGTTTTTGTGTTTGCTGTAGCCACGTTGAGAACTCGAGTTCTTCTGGAAGTGCATCTGCTTGAAACTTGAGGTCCTTGAGGTCTCCTTTAATGGAAAATCTTAAATAAAAGTACAATAAATTGGCTTCTGTGTGTGTGATGAAGGGCAGCTGCTGGAGCAGGCTGTGCCAGCATGGGCTCCTTGCTGGATTCAGGAGCTTTTTCATTTGTTTTGATTCTTTTGCACACTTAAATATGAAGCTGTAACAGTAGGATTGAAAAACATTTTGGACCAGAGATTTGTTGTGAGAAATGTGGAGGGGCAGGTTTCTTCAGGCAGCCTGGTTTTCCATTCTGTTGCATCAGTTGTGGGTCAGGTGAGCTCCACAGAGCAATGGGCTTTTGGAGTTTCCTGCAATCCATGGAGGGAATGCAACAGGAGAACTGCCTGGGTATTTTCAGGTGAAAGCTCACATCAGGTATTCATATAAATAGGCAGCCAAAATAACAACAAACTTCTCCATCCAGTGGAATAATGCTCAAAGCATTATTTTATAGATATTCATCCAGGCCAAGGGGAGGCTAACTCTGCTTGAGACATCAGACTTTGCATTTTGTTATTGATTTTTCTCACCTATGTTTCCTTAGGAAGTAACAAAAACACAACATGATCAATGCTGAATTTATTGCCTCGGCAGCAGCACTGAAGACCTGGCACTGAGTCAGAAGTGAGGGAAGGGACAGTGGTTTTAAGCTTAACATGAGTGAAATCATACTCACAATATATGTATGAAACAAGAGGGAGAGGAAGGCTGGAGTTTCCATCAGCCAGCCTGATGATATTTTCAAGAATCAGTGTCTGGCAGATCCATTAGCTGCTGGTAGAGCTTTCATGAATTCTCAGGAGCTCTGCTGAAACATCCCAGTGCCCTGACCCCAGAGCACACAGCGTCAGGAACTGGAGTTCTTTTGCTGGAGAGAATAACTCATCCCCATCCCCTTGCTGAGCAGAAAGTGGGAATAGCCCTAACAGCATGAAAGGATGTCTGGAGCTTTGTGTTCATCTCCCTCCTGAATTTTAGGCAGGGTATTGTGTAAATGGGATTGGCTGGGAGCTGGTCACATCCTCAGCACGTGTCCCAAATTTCAGTTTCCCAAGGACACGGCCACTGGTGACTCAGACAAATGGGAGTAGGATGCCTATAATTATATTATAATTACTTACAAGCAGATTAAAGTGTTTCTGTGTGTCTCAAGCTTCTGGAAAACCATCCCTTGGTTCTTCACAGATAATTCTCTTTTTTTTTAGGAGTGAGACCATCTGTCAGTACAGAAATACTTCAGCAGCAGCATCTGAGTCTGAGGACAGCTGGCATAGCTCAGGTGGCCATTGGCAGAACCAGAGAAGAGCTTTGCATCCCTCTTGTTCCCATCTGCAGCCACACTTTAGGAAGTGCTGCAGTGCAATTTGGGTCTCAGGGAGCCAAGCCAATAAATCAGTTTGGGTTGTGGCCCTGGGATACTCCAAGTGAGCAGTTGTGTCAAAGGAGTACATCTCCATGGAAGCTGATTTTAGGAAAACTTAAAGTCATGTAAACTATTGCACTAAACACCAGGTGTGGGTCCAAAACCAAGCTCAACATTTGGATTGTTTGGCAGTTCTAAGCATTAAAGAGCTCGATTCTGAGATAAACTGGACATGTTCAGCCTCTCTGCCTCCCACCTGGATCATGATTTACTTATTACTTCATGGTTCTGAAGTACTTCATGTGGAAACCTCCATACAAACAGTTTTTACTCAATTAGTGAAGAATTAAGAGCTTGATTTGTAACTCTCAGGTAGGAATCCTCTGGGGATGGTACAAACACAGCAGGCAATGTGTGCTTGAAGTGTGAGTTGGAGATGGAAACAGGGAAAAGGGAGTGCATAGTTTAAGCTGAAGCTGAAAAGATACTTGTTAGTTTTGAGCCTCTGATTTGAAATTGGGGAGTTCTAGAACAATTTGCCTTTGAAGTCTGTTACAAAAATAAGAAAAGAGTATTTGCTGGATAACTTCAGTGCCAAGGCAAACAATGATCACTTCTCCCAAAGTGGAGATCAGCACACTGGCTAAGTGGCTGCTGTCTGAAGAGGCAGAATTGGTGCTCCAGAACTATTTTATCATTTATTTGCCAGACTGCATCACTGCTGCTGTGACCCAGATGCCCCAGGCTTGTTCACGCTTTCTAGATGAATCCTTAATAAAAATTCAGCCTGTGTGTGTGTTTTTGGGCAAAAATGAACTTAGTCATAAAATGTCTGGTTAAAATTACCAGCTAGAGCTCCAAGGTCTCAGCTCTCAGAGTCTCAGACTGAATGGCATGGCTGTGGCAGGGAGGAGATAGCTGAAGTTATTTCCAGCAGACCTGAGGAAAACTTTTCTTTGCCTTTGCTCCCCATCAGTAGCATAGGATGAAGCAGAAGAGATGCATGAAAATGAGCAAGGATTCTTTTAAGTCTTCAGAATATTTTCTTGGTGATAAATCGATTTTGAGTGAAGAAAGAGTGTAATTTATTTCTGCTCATGGCATTTGCACTGGCTGTGAGAAGAGTGCTAGTTCTTAGGGGTGTTATTCTGCTTTTCCTTGAGCTGTATCACCTTTTTTTTTTTAATAGTGGGAGCTATGCAAAGAATTGCCACATTATCTTGTGGGTTTCCTTACTACCCTTAAATCTTGTGCCAGTTGTTAACTTTCATGTTACTCACATATTTCATTAAATCTGGTTTATTCAGCATAGGGAAGAATAATTTATCCCTGTAGTGAAGTCACTCAGAAAGCTGATCCTTAGAGATCAAAGAAGCTGGCATGTCTTGGTGTGGGTACACCTAAAAATTGCATTTCTGTGCCTACTAACTGTGGTTTGTGATGCCTGGGCAGGGAAGGAACAAGGAACCATCACCTGTGCAAGCAGAACATTTCTAGGTTTTGAAAGAAACAGCACCAGATCTGAAGAACCACATCTCTTGCTCCCAGTGAAGGCTGTGGAAAGCAGTGACAGCTGCTTCTTATCTCACAGTCAAACATTCTGAAGCCCTGGAGGCGAAATATTTATGCTACTGGACACTTTGTTTATTCAATGGGCCTTTTTTGATTTCTCTTTTTTTACCAGAGAACTGAAAATGAGTGACGTGTGTGTGCCTCAGTGTAAATAAGAGACTTGTGACTCCTCATGTCAGAATTAGTAATTCTTCATGCTGCTCTCAGGGGCTGAAGGAAACACTGATGTGTGTGAACCAACAGAAAGTAAACATCAATTAGAGGGAGAAACAAGCTGCTCAATCTTCAGTTTTACATAGAAAACTTCAAGGAAGAAAGACTCTAAAGTGTGCAACTTCTGGAATAACCTCCAAGCAGAGTAGCCCTGCATGCAAACACACATCTTCACTGCATTCTGAGGAGCTGCAGAGTGAGATGAAAAACAGTTCTGTGGAAATCAACAGGTTTACAAGCATCTTTCCCCTTGTAAACAGCCTGTTTCCAGAGCAGAAATCACAGTAATTCAGCAGCACTGTGAGGTTTGGGGTGCAGAAAGCAGCCTGTGCAGCTGGCACACGAATCAGCAAACAGCATCAAACCTGGGGAATTCCCGATTGGAAAAATGTTTGGATTTTGGAGAATACTGGGGAGAAGTGCTACAAGGGCTTGTCTTTTTCTTTAAGTGCTTGTGGCCTCACTTGTGAGCATGGTGGAGATGTTTTATCTCATGTCTCAATTTTACTTGTCAGGGTTCCCTTCTGTGGGACCCTTCTGCTTCTTTACCTGGCTTAGACAATGTTTCATCAGCCCCAGCAGTACCTCATCAGTCATGTCTGGCAAAGTCACTCTTCTTGAAAAATGCTTGTCTTCTGAACACACCCAGGTGTTAAATTCAAGAAGCACTCACCAGATCCAATATTTTTGAGCATTGAAATCCAGTGGCTGACTCATCACTTTGCACAAAGAAGATGTTGCTTCCAGTTACTTTGTTTGGGCTGACTGCAGGATTTTCAAACAAAGCAAGTCATTTCTGGAAAACCCTGCAAAACTTTGTGCCAGAACAGTGGAGAAGTTATCCAAAAGGCCAACACCCAGGTTAGTCTGAGAGACTGAACTACTGGAAAGCCCTGGGGCCTTGCTGGTATCTCTTGTGTCAGTCCTTTTAGGGCCTGGGGCATTCTGGAAGTGCTGGATTGATCCCAGCCAGCTCCTGGGCACCTCTAACCTTCCTGCTCTGCTTGTACATGGCCAGGAGTGTATTATATATAACTTGATAGGCTTTTCCTTCTCCTGCCCAGCCCCTTCAGTTACCTTCCTTTTTAAGTTTGGAATCTTTGGATGGGATCCTGGCAAAAGAACCTCTGAATTCCTTCAGAGGATGTTGCAGTGCAAGGAAGAACTTCTAGGCTGGTGTTGTTTTCCCTCTGCCTGGGTGAGCCTTTGGTCTGAAGCAGTGTGAAAGGTTCTGTGGGTTTTGAAAAGCAAGGGAATTAAAGATAGGAATGAACAGTGTGAAGGTCAGACTTCCACCTTTTGTAGAGTTATCTTGGAACAAATTACATGTTCAAATAGTTGTTCCCAGTATTTTTGGGCAGCACTGGCTTGTAAAACTCAGATGTCAGGGCTCCCAAAGGTGGCTGCTGCTGTTGGGGAGCTGCTGCTGTGACAACTGTACAGGAGGATTGATACTTGGAAGTAAGGAAATCGAGATGGAATGGTAAATGAATGTCTGTCCTGCCAGCAAATCCTGTTTTCCTTGGGATCAGGGATCAGAAGGCGGCGTTGCTGGCAGGTTTGTGAGCAGGGTGTGCTCAGGACGGGCAGCAGTGCTCTAGGGCTGCACACACAGGTTTGCAGAGACACAGCTGAGGAGATATCAGAGCTCTCACTTTTTATAAACTTCTCTTTATCTGTGCTCGGCCTACTGAGCTGAAACAGAGCCCATTGCTCCAAAGGGGTGCTGGGTGCAGGAGGGGATGCCTGACTTAATTTCAGATCTGATAGAGCTGTGAGTGTTGGAGGGACCATTGCTTCACCCCAGAAATGGCCCAAAACTCTGACTGAGATCTCCGTGTTGAAATCATGCATCTGGCTCCCTTTCCTGTTACTAAAACCAATAAATATTAAGACCAGCTTTAGAAGCTTTTCTTAAAAAGAAAATCTTCCTTGTTAAAAGCCTTTTTAGAGTGGCTGAAACTCTGCTCCAGGTCCTAAATTTAATTCGGTTGTTGGTGAATTTAAATTGCTTCTATGCTGTAAAATGAAACTGATCAGTGAAGAGAAAGCAGTGAGATAAAAATCTAGGAATGTCTGTGTTTCATTACATGGCCAGTCTCTAATGCTTTTAGAAAAAACAGGAGTATTTAATATTCATCACTCTGTGATGAGTGTTGGTAACTCCTCTGCAGGGCCTGGCCAGTTCATCACTGCTGTCATCTGTGCATTTCTTGCCATTGCAGGGCTGGGCTGTGCTGATGGTTTGAGGTTTAGGGGTTCCCAGTTCAGTAACTTGGCCAGGGATGGCCCTGCCCAGACCCCCCAACAATCCCAGCCTGTTCCTGCCCAGACCCCCCAACAATCCCACCCTGTCCCTGCCCAGACCCCCCAACAATCCCAGCCTGTCCATCCCTGGCAGCGCTGTCCAAACGCTCCTGGAGCTCTGGCAGCCTCGGGGCCGTGCCCATTCCCTGGGGAGCCTGGGCAGTGCCCAGCACCCTCTGGGGGAAGAACCTTGCCCTGATCTCCAGCCTGAGCCTGCCCTGGCCCAGCTCCAGCTGTTCTCTCAGGTGTGATGTTCCTCCCTCACACATCCAGTTCTCTGCCTTCAATTTTTAGTCTCTTCTAAGATTGATTGAGAGCTTTTATCATCTTTTGAGACTGTACTTGATTGGTCACCCAGTGTGAGTGCAAAGAGTTGTTACCCAGAGAAGCTGTGGCTGCCCCTGGGTCCCTGGATATTGGGGCTTGGAGCAGCCTGGGACAGTGGGAGATGTCCCTGCCCATGGCAAGGGGTTGAAACTGGATGGTGTTTAAGGCTTCTTCCAACTCAAACCATTCCATGATTCCATTATTCCAATGTTCTTTCTCCCCCTACACCTTTCAATGTTGCCATTCTTTCACATCCAACATTAACATCAGCCCTTGCAAGCAGTGCAAGTCTTCTGTGCTTTACCCACACTGATACAGTCTAGAAGAAAAATTAAGCTCAGAACAAAATTTTCCCAGTTCTTTTTCAAGGAAATTATTTCACCAATCTTTGGTCATAATGTGGATTTTAAACCTTTTCATGGAAGATGAGATCTGAGCTTTGGTGAGTAAAGAGCACCCATCATGTAGCACTCACCTCCTCATTCTTCTGTAGGTGAGTTTTGCTTACCTGACCTGAGTCCTTTAGACTTTCACACCTCTTTTCTCACACCTCAGCACCTCTTTTCTGTGCTCTCGAGGACATGTGAGCCCCTTGCATGCTCTTGCAGAAATAAGCAGTTTTATGAATAAAAGACAGGGTTTGACAATGCTAAGGGAGACAAAGCAAAGAGGAGCTCTTGATCAAAGAGATCTTACACAGTTTCAAGGGCAAATACAAAGACAAATGCTGGTTTTGTTCCAAAATAAGACAAGAAAAATCCCCCAGCTTTACAGGAAGAGCTCTGTTCATTTCCCCACCTTCCCAAGCAGTTTTGGATCTGTGAGTGCTGAAGACACCAAACACTTTCTTTTTCCATCAAGATCCCAGGAGCCTTCCCTGGCCACGCTGCCCTTGCTCCTGAATGGTTTGTCTTTCTCTCCCTCTGCTTGCAGAGCATCTTTAAAACAACTCTGCCTTGTTCAGAATGTTGAGGTTGGCTGTCTAAACTGCAGCTAAATCAAAAACATAGCTGATGATTTGGACAGATACAGGCTGGGTGGGATTCCTGCCAACTTTATATTTGCTTTTGTCTTCATAAAGAGCAGTCCTGGGAGATGTGCACTGGAACCAGGAAGAGTCTGACAAAGGCATGTGCCTTCATAAAGGGCTTTTTTAGAAAATTTATTTTTCGAGTCAGCCAGCTTTGTGAGCTATTTCAGGCCGTGGTGTGTTGATCAGATGCAGAGTGTAATAATGTCTTGAAAGGCAATGCCTTGTTTCTGGTCCCTGCAGATGTTTTGCAATTGAGTGCAAGGGTTAAAACTGTGCAGTGCCCACCCTGGGCAATGCTGTCTGTCATGGGTGTGACCCCACACTGGGAGCAGCCTGTAGATTGATTGCTCCTGATCCTGATATGGGATCCTTTGCAGCAGGAAAAGTTGCCTACTGCCTGATTGACAGGAGTTTGTACATTTTTCACTGCTGTTTAAGAAAATGAAAAGTATGAGATATTTTGGGGTGCCTCTTACCACCAGCTTTGAGTACATGGCTGATTTTAGGCCCCTGAGCAGTCAGAAAGGATTCCATATGATCACCTGTGAACTTGGAGAAAATGTGGCTGTTGCATGGGACTTAAATATGACTTAAAGCCCTTATTCTGTGTATATTTTCAATGGGATTGAGGGTTCCCACCTTATTCTCCAGCTCAATTTTCTGTTGGTGAAATTGCTATGAGCATTTAATAGTTGCAACACATCCTATACTGTGGTTTGCAAGGCCTGAATTAATAGGAACAGTGTAAAAAATTAACAGAAATTAAACTGAGGATAATCCTTGTGGTTTGGGGCCAAATTTGGTTCAAGTTCAGTAGGAAGAAATGAAGCTGATATGGGAGATGCAGTTTGCTGAGGCAGAGGAACGGCTGGACTATCAATGACCTTGCAGAGAGAACACTGAACACGTTGTGGACACAACTCTGCAGTTTTCAGGGTTCTCCACGAAAAGGAAAGCAAGCCAAGCAACCAGAGACCAGGAATTTAAGGAAGTTTTTCTTTAAAACAATGTAGGAATGAAGCCTGATGTAAAGAAGAAAGAAGAAGAGGTGCATTCACCAGCAGCCAACCTCAGCCCTGTCCTGGAGAGGAGTAGGTAATGAAGTTCCTTCCATATATGGGTAGAATTTGGGTTTTTTGTCTCCTGAGTGCCAGTCCCTGTAAAACCAGCCTCACCAGCAGCTCTCTCTCAGTACCTCGTTACCCCTGCTGTGCCTAGGCTGCCCATAGAGATAATTCAGAACCTTCTGAGAGCAATTAATCTGTTGCATTTAACAGCCGTGTTCTCCTGTTTTCCTTTACCTTACTAGGAAAACATTCCTGAGCAGCATTGGGAAGAAACATTTTTATGGACAGATGGGCTCTAAACCTGCCATCCACTGAGGGCCAGCTCAAACATCCCAGAAGAGTGATGTTAAAATTTCATACTCAGTAACACTTAGGAGTTGTTTGACAGTGTCTGCTGGTATTTAATCCTTCACTCTGCCTGCTGTGGTCTTGCTGTTCCCAGGATTTTGGTTTTACTTTCACCACCTCCATAAGGTTTCTGGCCTGTTCTGCCTGCCTGGTACCTCAACCTGGAGAAAAGGAGGCTCAGGGGGGACCCTGTGGCTCTGCACAACTCCCTGACAGGAGGGGACAGCCGGGGGGATTTGGGATCTGCTCCAGGGAACAGGGACAGGAGGAGAGGGAACGGCCTCAGGCTGGGCCAGGGGAGGGCAGGGTGGACACCAGCAGGAATTTCCTCATGGAGAGGGTGGTCAGACCTTGGAAGGGGCTGTCAGGGAGGTTTGGAGTCCCCATTCCCTGGAGGTCTCTAAGGACACTCAGAGCTCTGGGCTGGTGACAAGGTGGGGATCAGTCACGGGTTGAACTCGATTATCATGGAGGTCTTTTCCAACTCAGTGATTCTGTGATTCTAAGATAAGAATCTGCCTTTATATCATAGATCAGGCAGTGGCAGAGTAGGCAGAGAGGAGACCTTGGTTCTTCTCAGTGTTTCTACTCCTTTCTCATCAGTGCTAAGCTGGTGTTGACCCTGCCAGCTAAACATCTCTGCTGGACTATCCCTGGCAGAAACAGTCTGGGAGTTGTAGGATGGAGCCCCAGGCAATGACCCTGCTCAGCTGTACTGCCCTGGGTCCTTCTCTGAGGTGTTCTGCTCTTCACTCAGGGAGCAAAATGCCCAGGAGTGGCATTTTCTCAGCTGTGTCATTTTTTGTCTTAAACCATTCTAAAGCCCTGCTCTTGTTTTTGACAGCTCCAATCTGCCTGAGGTGCTGCAATATTGCACTTTTGGTGAAGCTGCAATGAGGTTTTACAGCAGTCTTGCACTATTCCCCCAGCTGCTTCATTGTCCCAACCATCAGATCAAGTGTAAGTCTGGTGCCAGTGCTCCTGGCTATGATTTACCCTGCTTCTACCTCCTCCCTCCTTCACTTCCTCTTTTTTTTTTTTTTTTTAAAGACCAGCAATATTTGGATGGTAATTGTAGCCCCAAGGCTTGTATAAATTCATTAAAGGCCCTGCCTTTTGAAGTGGAATTAGTACTTTGTTAGAGCTGTTTGTGTTCTGGGTCATGAACCATCTGATGGGAGCCTGGGTCCATCTGGGCTGTGCTAATTAAAGCTGCCTGCCCTGCAGCGCTGGGCTGAGGCTGCAGCTCAGTGCAGGGATCTGAGCTGCAGAACCACCTCTGCCTTCCGTGCTGGAAGCTGATTTCCACTGGACAAACCTCCTGAGTGGAGCTTGTGTCTGCTTGTGCAGCCATTTCCTGTACCCCACATCCTCATTAGGAAAGCTTTGGAGACTTTTTACCTCAAGGTTTTTCTTTTCTCCAAAGAGGTAAATTCCTTGCCAGAAGCCTGTTATAATAAATCCCCCATCTAGAGATGGAAATTAAGCATCTTCCAATCCTGTAGATCTTTGCCAGTTCCTTCAAATGCTCTATCCCTGGCTCCTGACTGCATCCAGGGGGTATGACATGGGATATTGTAGGGGGTAGCTTAGGATTTTGGTTTCTTAAGCACTTAATGCTTCTGCTGTCCAAGCTTAACTTTCTTTTTAATAAAAACGCAGCTCAAATTGAAATTGTTGGTCTAGAACTCTGCTTCAGGGTTTTTCTGCTGAACCATGATCAGAAGTGAAGTGGTAACAACACAGTTGGAAACCCTGGAATGGCTAAAGGTGCATCAGTTTGTGGTTTCCAATGTTGACATTTGCTGTCAAGCTCTTTGAAATCTTCTAAAGAGCTTCAATGTTTAATTGGACCTAAAGGGCTTGGGACCTTAGCCAGGTTTGTATGGACCACCCTGGTGTGCAGACAGGACCTATCTCAATTATTAGGTAATGATTTTTGTTTGCTGCCAGCTCACGATTTGCTCGCTTTGGATAAAACAGTTCATAGTGCAGCACAATAAATAGGCAATAGGAGTAACTCTGCTTAGATCACACTTCAATCACTTATGCTAAATTGAGCTAACCAGATACTTCCAAGGACAATTTATTTCAATTTTTGAAGTCTGGACTTTGCAAAATATAATTGTAGTACTTTAAGGCAAGGTCTTTCCAGATGAGCTAGATCTGAGATGCTCCTGGGCTGTGACAGTGACTCCCAGAACTCTGTGAGTTCTTGGGTTTTTCTGTAGGAAAAGTGTTTGGCATTTTGGCACTGTCCATATATCCCCTTGAAAGAGCCTGATGAATCCGTTATTTCAGGCAAAGGAAATGTATAAATCATTGTGTGGTAGCTGGGCTTACGCAAGGCAGCAGATGTCTCACAGTCCCCAAGGGCTGTGGCAAATCCCCCGGAGCTTTCTATAGCACAGTTGTTCACATCTCACAAACAGCTCAACTTCCAGCCCTTGAAGGTCCCAGAGAATCTGACTTTGGTGAGAAATGCAGAAATTCTGGAGAGAATAGAGCTGCTGAAGGAGCATGCTGTCTTTCAGGGGTGTTGCTCAGACATGCAGGAGGTGAAGGAGCTGTGTGCTTGGGCAATCGGCTTCCCTGGCTCTTGATGGCTTGGTGAAGTATTTGAGCTGTACAAATCACTTAATCACTTCATGGCTTATTTCTCAGCTGAAACGAGAATCTTTTGGGATCAAACTCTTCTTGATAAACATCTCAGGCTTTTAAGAACTGCTTCTGGGTTTATTGCCCTTTAAATTTCAGGCACCCTGACATTAGTGTGCTGTCTTGTTTGGCTCCAGCTCTCAAACCAGAGAACAGATTGACATTCTGAATTAAAAATAGAATTGTCCACAGCTACTCCCACAGCTTGGCATTAATCTGGTTCTGGTTGGCCTTGAGCTCCCTTTCTTTTTGCCTGGAAAAAAAAAAAAAACAAAACAAAACAACCCAGGTCTGGTTATCAACAACAAAGTCTACTGTTCAAATCTCAGAGGCATCTGAAGTCCCTGCATGGTGTGAGGCTTGGCAGAAGCTGACTTTGATTAAATACAAATCAACCAGGAGGAATTTTTTTTCCCCTTTCTCAGCATCTCTTTTGGCAGAGCCTCCATCTGTGGTTGGGGTTGGAGAGCCCAGCTGCTGCTGCAGGCTGAACAGAATGCCCACGGTGGGATCTGGTGAATAACTCTATTCATAAGTCATCCTGCCCTCCCTCTTTCTCCTTCCAGCCTGAAGCCTCCAGGATACTTGTGCAGCCTTGGGCACAACATCCTGAGTAGGGAAGGGTGGGAACAGCCTGTCCTGAGGGTGGGAGCAGCACGTAGAGCCTGCTCATGAGGAGCACTGGAAAAGGAGCTCATCCAAATCCTGCATTTCCCTCTTGGGCACGGCCCTGACACTCACCTTCTCCAAAGGCTGATTCTTCCCCCTTGGGCAGTCTGGCTCAGGTTCCTGCCCTGCCAGGCTGCTGGATGTGTCAGGAAAAGCCTCATTCCCCTCTGGAGCTGATGGTTTGGGAAGCTGAAGGAAGTGCCTGCTGTGTGCCTCCTGTTACCTGGCTTGGCACAAGAAGAGCTGCTGATTCTGGGCTTGGAAAGCTTCTCCAAGGATTTTTAGGTTGAAAAAGATCCTCTTTCATTTTGGACTGTCATGGAACTCGAGTGTTGGAAAGCTTGGCAAAGTCACAAGCTGCTCTGTCTTCTCTTGTTTATTTTATTAGCAGAGAAGAAAATACGAGACTTAGGAGGGAAAACAAACCAAAGGTGGGAGGGGAGAGGATGTACAGGAGTAGAAACAAATTAGAAGAGGTAAAATGGAGACCTCCTGAAAAGAACTTTCATAGAATTATGTAAATAAATATCAACTCTGGAAACAATGTCTTAGCCAGAAAATTGAACTTTTTTCACTGGTGGAACAGCATTGTTTCACCATGACGGAGGCCTTGTGTGGTCAGCTTTGTCTCTCCATCCAAAGTGTTCTCCTACTTCTTGTCCTGATTCACCAAAGCCAAAAGGCTTCTCTAGATAATTATCCACAGCTGGCTAAGGTGACAGAACCTTTTAATGAGATTAATGAGTCAAACCTCTCGAAGTGGGATATATTTTGCTGTGTGGCCACTGCATGCATTTGCAAGGAATCTTTTCATTTAGGAATTAACCTGATTTATCTATATCTAAGTTCTCTCTCCAGGTGAAATGTCTGGATTGCACCAGCAAACAGCAGAGCCCAACAATAGTAGGTGCAGACTCAAGGGTCTATTTCTCGATTTTGGGGAGAGCTGCAGGCTGTTCTTAGTCAGCTCAGCTGCTCTGAATTCTTCACTCGCAGCTCATGGGTTTATTTGTGTGTTTTTCTGGGCACACAAACCCCTGTCACAATATTATTAGAAGACTTAAGTGGTACTTAAGTGGAAGTGGCAGGTTTCTGTGCTGCACAAGTTGTGTTTTAACAGAAAATTGATCCAGACAAGTCCCTAGATAGAAGTGCTAATTCGCTACTAGTGCTACTTCTTTCTAGGACAATGGAATTAGTGGGTAAAGTAAAGTTAGATTAGTTTTGTTTTCTAAAAGCAACCCTGAGAAGGCTCTTACAGAACACCAGTAACACTTTTTCAGTGAGAAAAGCACAGAGCTCCTGTTGTTATCAGAAATTCTGGATTTACTGATATCTTAAGTAGAATCTAAATGGGAAGAAACCCTTTGATATTTTATCGTGCATATAAGTGCTAGAAACATAATCCACTGAGTGATATTGGCCCTCAGAGAATAACAGTAGGCCTTTAAATTGTGCCTTCTGAACTGTTCCTTAGTTTAAATCTGAGTTGTTTCATAGCTTAAATCCATCACTAATTAAGTGTTTACAAACCCAGAGTTACTCTTCTCCCTTTTGTCTTCAACTTTCCTCAACTACAAGAGGAGCTGTTAAGTGCTGACCATCTCTGAAATCTCAGTTTTGTGATGCAGACCAGAGGGTGCTGGGCACTGCCCAGGCTCCCCAGGGAATGGGCACGGCCCCGAGGCTGCCAGAGCTCCAGGAGCGTTTGGACAGCGCTGCCAGGGATGGACAGGCTGGGATTGTTGGGGGGTCTGGGCAGGGACAGGGGTTGCAATTAATGATCCCATGTGTGTCCCTCTCAGCTCAGGACTTTTTGGGATTCTAAGACACCATGGTTGTGTGTTTTTGCTGATTGTGGGATTTGCTGGCCAGTGGACAGCTGGACATGAACACAGAAATCCTGAAATAAGAGCAAAACCTGGGACTTACATAATATTAAAGCTGGAGAAAAAGAAAAGCAGACATGAGGGAAATCAGTGTGGACCAGAGAGGCTGGGCAGTGGGTGAGCTGTAAGGCAAGGCTGGCATGAGCTCCCATGGCCAGAGCTGGTGGAAGTAGTTGGGTACCGTTGAAAGAAACCTTGTTTTGTTGTGAGAGCTTCATAAATTGGAAGTCACTAAGGAAATAGGAAACCTTGGCTCCTCAGTTTGTGAGGCTGCCTTTGTTCAGGACCAATTTGTTTTCACTTGAGTTAATGCTTCATTAGTGCTGTCCTTGAGACCTTGGCTGTTATCCAAGGGAAAAAGCTAAAAGAGATGGGAGGAAGAGAGCCCCTCCAAAAAGCTTTGAAATCAAGCTGTTGGGTAGTTTAATGTTATCACAGAGGCAGCAGGTTAGAATAAGCAATGTCAAGTGCCTGAGCTCCTGCATGTTCGGGCCTCTTTTGTGTGGATTTCTGAGCTTGCTCTGGGCAGTCTCAGATCCTGAGTGCACGGTGTGGTCCTTCTGGGCTGCCTTAGGAGTGGAATGGTTCTAAGTGTATTTATGGCCAGTTATAAATACTAGGGTTTGTTGTTCCACCTGGAGCTCTGGAGAGGCAACAGAGATAAATGACTGATCTTCCACAGGAGATCTCTGTCAGAGTTCTTGCTGGCTGCCCAGTCACCCTCTCATTTTGGAAAAATTATTTATCTGCATTGCAGGAGCTTTCCAAATATAGAGCTGTTCTTCAGCCCTGCTCTTTCAGAAATCTATTCAATAGCTCTGATTTAGCTTATTACTTGTGGGAGTTAAAAATTTGCTCCTTAAAAGAGAGAGAGGTTTTCAAGGTGGGGGGGTGAGACTCTTCTCCCAGACTGCAAGCTCTGGGACAGAAGGGAACGGCCTCAGGCTGGGCCAGGGGAGGCTCAGGGTGACCAGCAGGAATTTCCTCATGGAAAGGGTGGTCAGGGATTGGAACTGCCCAGGGAGGTTTGGAGTGTCCATCCCTGGAGGAGTCCAAGGAAGGCCAAGGTAGCACTCAGTGCTCTGGGCTGGGGACAAGGTGGGGATCAGGCACAGGTCAGACTGGATGATCCTGGAGATCTTTTCCAACCTCAGTGATTCTGGGATTCTGTAGGTGTAGGTTTGGGCCACTTGGCTGCCCAGGTTAGGGCCCAATCCAATGTAAACTGGGTGCAGAAAGTCACATTTCAATTTATTTTAACTGGAGTTGAATCACTACTCTGTTGCTTGGAGACATTTTTTTAAAGTAGATCTTGGAAAGACAGGCTCAGTAGGAGCTTCAGATGAGAGCTGAATTTTGTATTTCCTTTCATGGTTTGACTTCTCAAACAGCTGCATTTGTGCTGAACAGGGGGAATGTTCAAATCCATCTTAATCTTCAGGTGGTTGAACATCCTTTTCCTGAATTGGAGTCAGTTCCTGTTTCCATCCTGCCTCAAGGCTCGTGCTCTGGAGGTGAAACACCATCTCCCCTGAGGGGTGAATCAGCTCCAGTTGGTTCCACTGGCAGCAGGACTTGAGGTTCAGTCACTCACACCTGAAACCTGTGCCCAAAGTTTGTGTTGAATTCTGGGAGGATTTGTTCTTGAAATCACATTGTTCTGGGCTACAGCTGCCTACCTGCTGTGCTCTGGGTCTGAAATGCTTCACTACAGTTCTTGAGAAAACATCTCTCTTGTCAACTGCAGCAAAAAAAAAAAAAAAAAAAAAATTGTTCTTAAAATCTACCCCAAAATCTAAGATTGCTTTCATGTGTCAGCAGGACTAATCCTGTCAGAGCTCAATGCTCTTGCTGATATGGTTTAGTTTACATATTTTTTTAGTTTAGATATTTTTGTGAGGAGCAGGAATTTGGACTGGGATCCTTATGGATCCCAGCTTTAAATACCCCGTGTTTCTATTCTATGAGAACCTCTCCCCTGAGCTGAAGGAGGTGTTTGCATCTATCAATAAGGAAAGGTCTAAGGTAGAAATCTGTTGCAATTCCATGAATTCTGTGAAGCTCTGCCTGCCCAAGGTGACTTTGTCACCTTGAACTGCCCTCATCTCTTGCAGGCAGGAGTGGTGTGAGGATCTGGGATGGTTTCTACCAAGTCTGAAGTTGTCTCAGCAGCTTTGCTCTGTTGTGCAATATAAGTTCAGGCCACAGAGGGTAGCCCTTGTCTCTAAGCAGAAAATGAATTCTATGAGTTCTTGGAGCAGGTAAGGCACAATAAATAAAAGGATAAAGCAGTGACATTTTGAGAAGAAAAAGCAAAATCCATTGCCCTTCTGGAGTGAATGAAAAGCAGAATCATGTGTATGAGCTGAAAGTGCTAATGGACAAAAAGAAGGACAAATGTAACCAGGTAGGTGAATACTAATTGCAAACTAATTAATAAATGCACATGGAACAACTGTAAGCACAGTGGTCTGGCTGCACTGGCTCCAGGTGTGGCACCTCCTGTTCTGAAGCAGATGGAACTTGGAACAACCCGACTTGTATTGACAAGTTCTGCCTCTTGTAAATGGTGACAAAACCTGGATTAACACAGCTGCAAGAAGCAAGGCCCGGTGTCCCTTTCCACCCCTGTGAGTTCAGAGTGAGCAGCAGCTGCAGGATCTGTGCAGGTGGCCACAGGTGTTTGTATGAGGTGCAAAACACTCACCTGTGTCTGAGGTGACATTTGTGGGGTCTGGGGCTGCTGACAACCACATTCCACCAGCACTGTGGGGCAGCAGAGCTGTGCTGTGTCCCTGGGTGCTTGGAGGGCACAGCCAGTGTTCCTTGCTTAGCCTGGGAGCACTGGGCACTCAGAACAACTCGAGATCACTGCATTATCTGAAGTCACATTTAGGCAGCCATATCTGTACAGCTTTTCAATTTGGCTCAAGAAAATTTTCCTTTTTTTTATTTTTTTTCTTTCACTACGAGCTTTTAGGAGGCCAGACCAAATAACTCTGCAGAAATGAACAAACTGTAGTATTGTAATTCAACTTTACTGCTGCTCTCCAGCTTGGAGGCCGAGGTGCTTTCCTGCCCTCCTGGTTTCCCTGGGAATGTGCTTTCCAGCTGTGGGCACAATGGAAATGTGTGGGCACAGAGCTGTGAGCCCAGCTGACGTGCAGGATGTGCACAGGACTGGCCAGCTGGGAGCCTGGCCAGCGAGGCAGACACAGGAATTGCTGACTGGAGCTGAAATGGAAATGCCAGGGAGAAGGTTGTCATTTAGTCATGGCTGGCAGGGACATGGCACCAGACAACTGGGCGGCTCTGGGGGCTGCCCATGGGCAGGATAGGGATGATTGAGAAGCATAATTTGGCTGGCAAAGCCTGAGGAGGTGGACTTATACACAGTGTGGCCTTCCAAAGCTGACCAAATCCTCAGGAAAACCATAATTGCTGCTGCAAACCAGGCACTAGTCCTTGGTTTGGCCAGACTTGTGTTTGTTCAGTTCATGACTCTACACTGCTCTCGTCCAGGCTTTTCTTTCCAGAGGCAAATGCCTGAGCTGGGAGGGAAGTCAGCAGAAAGAGAAGACAGCAGGAAGGCTTCAGCTCCAGGGAGAGCTCAGAGATGGTGCATGTTGCATTTCCCTGGGCTGGGCATTTCCCCGTTCCTCCTGTATGGAGTCTTCTCACCTCTTTTCCTAAAACACTTTTTTTCTGAAGGCACTTCACCTCTAAAATTCTTGGACACCCATCCCTGGAAGCATTCAAGGGATGGGATTTGGAGCAGCCTGGTGTAGTGGAAGGTGTCCCTGCCCATGGTGGGGGTTGGAATGAGGTTGATCTTTAGGGTCCCTTCCAACCTAAACCGTTTTGGGATTCTTTATCAAGAGAGATGCTGACCTCACCCCTGGAGCACTGAGGAAGTGATCCTTGTTTGGATGTGAAGTTCTGAAATTCATTCACCACCTCTGCTAAGAAATTGTGTTGTCTTATATTAAATGTTCTTTTTTTTTCTGCTTTAATATTTAACTCTCACTTCTTGTAGCAGATTAAAGCCCTTTAACACCTGGCAGTTTTTGCATTTACTGGCACTCAGGAATTAGAAGGACTCTGGTGCAGAGTCAATGCTTTAGGAGAACAGGTTCAGTCTAGAGGGAGGATCAGAGGAAGAATCCAGCTGGATTCAGTTCACAGCTTTTAATTTGGAGCATGTCCAGGCTTGGGAGGGACAGGGGATGGCAAGAAGGTATCTGTGCTGAATTTCTTTGCAAAACTGAGTGGAATAGGTGAAGAATTTGTTCCAAGGAGATTGGATATTTCCTACTCCTCTGAATTGTTGTGGAAAAATACCCAGGGCTGCTAAACAGCTGCTGCCCTGACAACGGGGAACAGAGAGCTGGGCTGTGTTCAAGCTCTATCATGCAGTGGCTTCAAGGGACGTGGCTCAGCGCTTGTCCTGATGTACCCCTGCTGCTTTCCACTTGTTACTGCTTTTATGTAACAGCTTTTTGTTGCTTTGACTCTTTTTTTCCACGTGTTTTTCTGTCATAACTTTGTCTTAGTAATAGTACTTGAAATTGTGAACGTTTTATGGAAGCATTATGCAAGGGTTTGCCTTTCAGCGCTGCATTTTGCTTCCCACTTGTGAGTGCACGAAGTCAGAGGTGCTTTGGCCTTGGTGCTTTTGCTGAGGAGGTGAATATTCAAGTTATTCCAATTAAGCAATGTGCTTGCCCCAGGAAAACACTGCTCTCCAAAGACAACTGGTGTTTATCGCCACCAGTGCATGCTGCTAAAGCTGAAGGGAGGGCTAGCTGGTAAAAATATCGTGAGAAAGTGCTGAAATAGCACTGCAAAGGCACAGGAGAGGCTAAGTGGCCTTGTGGATTTGACCCACTTTGCACTTTTCTTGCCTCAGGCTGCTCAGTGCCTCTCACAGAACCCTAACAAGTTGTCTGGGTAGGTCTTTGTGATTTTTCTGCTGAGCTCCTGCAAGTTGTAGTAACCATTGGGCCATTCCCTGCTGCTGTGAGCTGATCACACTTGCAGTAATTAATTTGCATTTTTTTGTAACACATTGCTTGTCTTTTTAAGGCAATTTTCTTCACAGGAAGGGCTGTAAAGCATTGGCCCAGGTTGCCCAGGGAAGTGGTGGAGCCACCATCCCTGGAAGCACTGAGAAAACGTGGATGTGGCACTTGAGGACACAGTTCAGTGGTGAACATGGTGGTTGGACTTGATGATCTTTAAGGTCTTTTCCAGCCCCAGAGATTCTTTGATTCTTGCTCTCCATTCCTCTCACTTTCTTTTCTTGCTGCAACTCTATTTTTAAATGTGGCTCTCTGTGCCCTGCACTGCCTGGGAGGTGACATGGACTCAAGTTAGGCCCACTATAGGAAATAATTCCAAATATAATGAACCTAGGAAGTAAAAGATTGGATTTTATGTGTGGGTATTGAATTGATGGACCCAAATTTGCCTCAAAGTAGTTTCAATACGTCAGGTTACAATTGTGGATGGGAGAATGGAGAATAGCACTGAGCTGGCTTTGCTGTTATCTGTTAGAAATTCTCGTGTGAGTCAATTCCAGAGATTTTCCACCCCCATTTCCCTGCTGTAACTTGCTCTGACTGCCATTAAAGAAGTAGGACTGAGTTCCTTCTGTCCTGCTTTGCCATCCTTCCAGCCCCAGACACTTTGTCCTAGGAAGAGCTCTGGGAGACAGAGCTTCAGTTCCACCTGGTTGGAACAGTAATTGTTCCAATATTTGGCATCAACTCCCAAAAAAGGAATTTTCAAGAGCCAGAACTCTTGAAGAAGAGTAAGAAACTTCTCTTTGGGAGTTCCCCCTCTCTGAATTCAGTGTCTGTGTTTCACACACTGATGAAAAATAGATTCAAACTGTCCCTGCCCATCAATGAGCTCTCCGTGCAACAAGAACCAACATTCTGACAATTCACCACCAGCCTCGTGTGCTCACAGCCAATTGTCTGCACATCCTGGACCCCAGCCTGCCCTTATTTTCATCTTTTTTTTTCCTTTTGGGATGAAAAAGGAAGAAGAGGGACCTTGTTTAGGGACAGCATGTTCCCTAAAGCAAGTCCAACAGCTTCTTTTTGGTGCACTTTCACTCCTGCAGTGTTTAAGCAGTGTCACTGCATTACATGACAGATGACTCTGGGGTGGTTTGCTCTTTCATCCTCTCCCCAGTGGCAGCACTCTGTACACACTGGAGTGTGGATTTTGGGAGTGTTTTCTGCTCTGTTTGCATTATTTAAAGACAAATATGGTGCTTCAAAGAGAAGGCTACACAACAAGGTTTTTTTCTGGTTTCCTAAGAGTTTACAAAAGGCTCAGGCTGGCCCTGGGGCTGTGATGTTGACTGTACAGGGTAGTTTTACTGTTTTAGCTAAAACTTTAGGTTAAACCTTTGCCATGTGCACTCACTTCATAACAGCAGCTCTATTTTACATCTGAAGCTTCACCTTTTTGTTCTTTCCTCTTTCTATCGTGACCCACACTGACTGTAAATCAAAAAACTTCTGAAGTCAGTGAAGTGATGCCACAGCCCTCCAGTTTTCTCTGCTCTTCCTACAAAGGGACATGAAATTAGAATTTGCTTTGTAAAATTCTGTGTATTCACTCTTCCCAAGCAGGTTTTCTCTGGTCATTACTCATGTGAGCAATCCAGCATTGTTCTGTCACTGCATCTTAATTTCTGTCTGAAAGCACAAGATTTGAAACAGAAACACAGAATCCATCAGGTTGGAAGAGATCTTTGAGATTGAGTTCAGCCTTCTGTGGACATGTGCAGCTCCTCCTGAGCCCTGTTCAACACAGAAATATCTGTGAAGTGGGATGTCTCAGAAGTATTCTGAGTGTGAGTGTCTCCTAACTGGGGCTGGTGCAGGAATATTTATTGGTTGGAGCTCAGCAATTGCTGCGTAAAAGCCCCAGCTGGGTAAAAATAATCACCTTTTTGCAGTGACCCTTTTGCACTGCAAAGTTCTTGTATTTTGGAGGGAAAATGAGGTTTGCTTGTCTTTTTTTTTTTCCTTTAGGCAGACTGGGTCTGATCTCAAACATCTCATCAAAGGACAACACCTGCATATGGCAGTACACGGGGGCAGGAGGCAGAATGAGGGGGAACAGTGTTCAAACAATGTTAACTTCGTTTCACAGGAGGAAACAACCCATGGATCATGCAAAAGCAATGAGCTTTAATAGCTTTTAAAATGTTTTTAAACATTTCCATCACCCCTCTATGTTTTCAGACACAGCTTGGCAATAAATCAAAGTAAAAGCAAACACTCATCTGAGCTGGTCATTAGGGTGAAACAGGAATTAAACATTGCAGAGGGGGAAAAATAGAGAGTTTACATCAGTGAGGTTAAGGAGCAGACAGACAAAACACTTGGGAGCTGCAGGGGGATGCATCCTGCTTTCATTTGGGCCTGAGCAGAGGCCAGGATGAGAACTGGGAATGTGTTGGCTGCGGGAGGCTGCTGCAGGGCTTGGCTGGTTTGCTCCATGGTGGGAGATCTGTGGGGCAAGTGGTGCTGCTTAGGCTCAGTGTTTGAAGTCAGGCCTCTCAAAGCTCCTGCAGGAGCCTTTTGCTGCCCGAGATTTGCTCTCACCCCCTGTTTGAAGGAGCAGAATTCAGGGCATCTCTTCTCTGCTCTTCCTGCATTTGCTCTGCTGGTTCTCCCCTGGAGCTGCTCAGACCTCAGTGCTTACAGGGCTATTGTCTCTCTTGCTTTGCTTCACAGGAGGATTGCAGGTCTGCACGTGCCCCCTGTTTTAGTTCAGTGTAGGAAATCAGTTCTATGTGACCCTTTAGATTTAGCAAGATAGAGAAACCATGGATATTTAAGTTACAGGGTGTTTTCAGAAGGTTGAAGTGTCACTCACCATTAACTTTCTGGGCACTGTCCTTGTCCTGAGAGCCTAATTTTTCTTTGACAGCCCATTCTCATGATTTCATTTAACAGCTTCTGGGTCTTCAGTAGCCTAATGATTCTTTCTGTTCCTTAGCAGCTCTTCCCCAGCACAGATCCATGAATCAGTTGGATGCACTTACAGAAGTTGATAAGAGGTGATGAGGAGGAGCAGCACAGTCATTTACACTTCTTATATTTCTTGTTAACAACGCCATGTGATAATCTGCACCTTTGGAAGGATTTTTGAGGATGTGGAATGAGAGAGTCTTGGTGAAAATATGTTCAGGACCTAGACAGGATGGGCAGAATGTACCAGAGACCTGAGTTTCCTATTAAAGGCAGCTCAGAAGATTTAAATTAAGCTAAGCCAGGTCAGCAGAGCTCCTGCTCATTATGATTCTCAAGAATAAATGCTGTTAACTAGTCTGCCTTTGTATGTTCTTGCAGCACTGGTAGGCTGAGCTCTGGTGGGTTCACCAAAGTTATTTTGCTCATCCCTTGTCCAGTGCAATCCCTTTTCCAAGGAAGTATCTTCCCTTCCAAGGGCAGGTGATTGGGATGTCCCTGCTGTCACAATGGAGCAGAATCTTCGTGTCACACAGTCCTCAGCAAGCTCAGAAACCCTCCAGGTCCCCACCAAAGCTGTGGATCTCCCAAGGTTCCATCCAGAGGTGCCTGTGCTGACCCTTCCCTGCTCAGCACCACCTGGGCCACTGTGGGAATGTCAAGTGAAAGGCACTCCCTGGTTTTATTAGAGCTGCATTTCAGACTGATGAAAGCTTTGTTTCCCAGATTGGAAAATATCAAACCCCTGGGGTTTCCAGCCACAGCCGGTGCTATATTTAGAAAGTCTTAAATCACTACAAGCTCTAGGTTTGAAGGGGTTGTTATAGAATGTGTGTGTGTTTAGATATGTGTGTGTTTGGGTTTTATTGTGCAAGATCAGTCAACAGGGATTTTGTGGGTCTGCTTGGCAACGATGGAGTAATTAAAGTGTGTTTTCAGGAATGGTGGGGGGAAAGAAATGCTGAGAGCCAAGAGGAGAAGAAATGGAGGAGGTTAGGGAGTTACTGAGAATAACTTTACTAATCCCTCTTGCCTTGCTGCTCTTGCAAACCTCAGTCTTTACCTCACAAAGGTGGAAGGCTGCCAAGGGAAAGAATCTCATTAAGATTACACCAAGGCCTCCAGTCTTTGCTGGAATACATTAAAAGCCAGAAGAGCGCCCAGACCGCCCTGGAGGGGTCTAAGCAGTGCCTGCAGTGACTCATCCAGGAAGATTCCCCCATTGTCCCATATTTTCCAGCCTGCCAGACGAGTGAGTTCTTTGCAGGATCTAAGTGTGTGTACCTACACGTGTGTGTGTGTGCCCTAGCAACAGGATCCATCCTGTTTTCAGGGTTTTCCATGTCAGCCAACCCCAGGAAGTGCAGTAATCAGTAGTGACAAGAAATACCAGAGATACTCCCAGCACTGCCAGCTGAAATCCTCACTTTAAAGCCCCCTAATTTTGGAAACTTGCCTTCCTTCTCTGAAGTTTTGAATCTGGCTTCCTATAATTAGGTGAGATGGTGAGAATCTATTTTTCTTTCCAGGCTTATGATTTTTCAGCCAGGTTCCCTCCTTTGGGAAGGGAGCTTCCCGAAGTGACTTCCCCTTCTGCCAAGCGCAGATTTTTGAGAGTGAGCAATCCCAAATTAACATATTCTTGTATTTATGTGCGTGTTTAGTCTGCCTGGCCATGTCCACTGGAGGTAAACACTGAACTCCCACACATCTGTGAGCAGTGTCCCTTGCAGGCCCTGCCAAGGGCACAGTGGAACATCAGGACACTCAGGAAGAACATGTGCTGCTGTGGAAATCTGCAGTTACTGGACATGCTGGAACAGCATGTAGGTGTGTGGGGAAATACAATTTTCCAGCAGTAGGGAGGCTTGTGGGAAAAAGAGTGGAGTTCAAACTTCAGTTTGGATCTGACTCTGCTGGGATGTGATTCATTTACTACAAAATCATCACTGGGGGTAGAGAGAGCAGATGAATTCCATGCCAAGCTGTTCCATTTTAATTTCCATAAGGGAAATGGTTTGATTTTTAGGTTCATCTCTTTGCTTTAAGATACCAACCCAGAGCCAGCTCAGGACAGCCAGTTTTGAAGATCACTTGGTAGAACCTGAGCAATGAGGGTGCTGCAGGTGCTGCTGTGGGCACAGGAGCACTGAAGAGAATTTGATGCGCACTGTATTCCATCATAAATCATGGAATGGCTTGGGCTGGAAAGGACTTTACATGGGCAGGGACACCTTCCACCATCCCAGGCTGCTCCAAGCCCCAATGTCCAGCCTGGCCTTGGGCACTGCCAGGGATCCAGGGGCAGCCACAGCTGCTCTGGGCACCCTGTGCCAGGGCCTGCCCACCCTCCCAGGGAACAATTCCTTCCCAGTATCTCATCTAAACCTATTCTCTGGCAGTGGGAAGCCATTCCCTGTGTCCTGGCACTCCAGACCCCTGTCAGTTGTCTCTCTCCATCTTTCCTGCAGCTCCTTCAGGCTCTGCAAGGTCACACTGAGGTCACCCCAAAGCTTCTCCTCTCCAGCTGAACAATCCCAGAGCTGCTCCATCCTCTGATCCCCCTGGTGCCTCCTCTGGATCTCTCCAGCAGCTCCAGCTCCTTCCTGTGCTGGTTCCAGGGCTGGGGCAGCTCTGCAGGTGGGGTCTCACCTGAGCCCAGGGGCACAGGGGCAGAATCCCCCCTCCCCTGCTGCCCACGCTGGGCTCAGCCCAGGGCAGGGGGTTCAGGGCTGGGGCAGGTCCAGCTCTCCCCCACAGCACCCCCAGGTCCCTCTCCCAGGGCTGCTCCATCTGCTCATCCCAGCCCGGGCTGATCCCAGGGCAGCTCCAGCACTTGGCCTGGTGAAACCCCATGAAATTCCCATTGGTCACTCCTTGAACTTGTCCAGGTCCCTCTGGACAGTATGACTGATGAGAAGAATGAACACATAATTAGTAAAAAAGCTGATGTTTGGTCAGTGAGTTCCGTGTCCAAATATTTCTTTCAGGTTTGGAATTTTTGTGTCCTTGCCTGCGAGTTTTGCTGCAATATCCCGAATATTTCGTATGTGTTGCTGCTGAGCTTGGCTCCTGGCATGGGAAACTGTGACAAGCTCTTGCCTCAGCCCCACATAGTCAGACAATTAGCAGGAAGGGAGAGGGAGGGGAAGGAATAGGTGTGCTGAGCCCTGGAGCTCTCTGTGCTGCACTCCTACCGTGTTCTTCCCTTAGCAACGGGGGATTTACACACAGACAGCCCCTGCAATCTCCCCGTGTTTGTTAAGGCATCACCTCTAGCGAAGGCTTGTCTCCTAAATTAATAGTTTGCTCCTTTTTTCTTTACTTTGTGCGTGCCAAGGGCGTGAGTCAGCGCTGTGCAGTCAGGTTCCCCTGGCTGGTTCTGATTAGAGCCTGAGTGATGGAGCAGGGAGCCTGGACTGGCTCCAGCTGGATTCCACCGTGTCTCCACTTCCATGCAGTTAAAAATCCCAGACCCAGTGGTTTCATTTATTGCAGTGGACTTTCACCTTGGCTTTGGAGCTTCTATATCTCCCTAGCCAGGATGCAAATTGGAGGCCAGATTTCCCCGTGCCTTTGCTAATACATACTTAAAGTCAAATTAATTACCCTGATTCATTTCAGAGTTAACTGCGTTATATATCAGGAATATTATTATTAGTTACAGTAATACCACAGACTGCTTCTATCCAGAATATCATGATTTGCATGGGTTCATTAATGGGCACTGTCTACTCTTAAGGTTACAATTCCTCTAAAATAGTGGGACTCACATCAGATGTTCCCAATATCAGACGTATCAGATGTCATCACAGTAAAATGATCTGAGACACTGAGTAGACATTGAACAAATTGATTCCACCTATTTCCTCTCCTAAAATTTTGACTTTGCTTTTTATGCAACTCATCAACTGACTCATTGTGGCTGCAGACTGAAGTTTTTAAAAAAAGTTAAAAAAGCAAAAAAATATAAGTCCTCCTTGTTTGTTCTACCTAGAAATTTATACTCCCTGTTTGTATGCTTAAACTACTTTTAGGAACCTCTTAGATGCTGAAAAAGCCTTTTAGCAAGCACAGGGTTCATTTGAATAAAGAAACTCTTAAGATTCAGATAGAACTGATGTTTTAGGAGTTTAAAACTATCTCACTTTTAGACATAAATCAGAAGCTGCATTTAAAAACAGAATTCCAAAGCAGATCATGACAATCTGAGATCAAAAACCAATCTGAGATCAAAGCCAATACATATTTAGTACATATTTTGGTTAGTTACATGTTTTGTTTTTGCTAGACCAGTGCTGGTCTTCTACTGCTTTGGATGAGGCCAATCTCCCAGGAGAGAGCCTGCCTGGCTTGGTTATCACTCCCTCCTCTTATTTCTTGCTGCATAAATGACAAGGTCACTGGCAGTCTGTTTTGTTGGTGGCTGTTCCTGACACATGAAACTCTCTTTAGGCAGTTCAGTACTCCCTGTTCCATCTAAAACGCTTCAGAGGAGGGCATTCCCTACTGACCACTCTGAAAACCTGATACCCAGTGGTTGATGTCTGATATCTCTGGGTTTAAAAGTTTTAGAAGCTTGTGGTGAGGACCTTTAAACATTTTATACCATCATGAATGCAGGAGCAAAGTATATTCACATTGTAAATCCTACTAATGCTCCAAGGGCTTCTCTCCTCTGCAGAGAGGATGTCATTGAATCATGTGGAATTGCTATAAAGAAATCCTTCACATATCTGTAAGGTGTGGAGATTAAAAGGAGGAAATTCCATTGAACTCTAGTCAGAATTTTTTGTTTGTGACTTTGGGCTAGAATTTCACCTTGAAAACAGACAAATTTCTTCAATTCTTGTGTACTGTATCTTCAGAGTCAGTGTTAAATTTTAATGGGGCAAATGATGGCTCAGTTTGGTTTTACCATATAGTGAGACCCTAGAAACACATTAGCCAGTCACTCTGGATTTCAGGTGTTTAGAACTCCAATGTATCCTTTCCTTCGGGCTTTACAGAAGCAGTTTGGAGATGGATTTTCCTTTGAAATTGTGTGGAAAGCAGAGATTCTCCTGTGGAAAGGGGAGTACAGCTGTGAACTCTTCTGTCACAGGAGTACACAGAGGTGTGGAATGCAGAGGTGTAGCAAAATTAGCAATTTAAACCCAAACTGGGGGAGCTCAGCAGTGCTCCAGTCCACAGCTCTGCAAGATCAGGATTCCTGAGCTCTCTTATTCCATTTGTCAGAGTCAACTGGTGCAAAAGCACATGGGACTCTTTTTATAGCTGGCAAAATAAATTTTCTTTAATAATTAAAATCTCAAAATAGCAGGAGTTTAAAGGCCTTTTCGTAATTCTAATGCCTGATGTGTGTCCTGTCGATTTTGATTTTTTTTTTTAAAGAGGCAGTTTTCCTTAGAATTGAATGCAATTATTATATCTGAGATGAAGCTTTTTTGCTATTTAGAGCCATGAAAATATGTCCAGAGCCATTCCACTGGAGCAAAAGGAGATGGAACAATCAGGGTCACTCAGCTGTTGTGGAATGAAAAAGAAACAGATAAAGAACGACCTCCACAGAGGTGCCATTCTCAACAAAAGAAATGCTGGAACCTCTGAAAGACAAAAGTAGTTTGGAGGCAGAAATGTGAAACAACTTGAGTGAAGTTGATGAATTTTCAGGATCTTTGGTCTCTGCAAATGTGTTCAGTCCTAGCGATGTCCCTGAGTCTGTCACTCCCTCCCAACTGCATTGATGTCTTATCACAGTAATGGCACCAAGTGCTTTCAAATCTTCACTTCTGTAACCTCAGGCTGTGCTGTTTTACTGCTCTGACAAACTGGAAAATGTGTTCCCAGCCCCTCAAAGCATTGTCACAACGAATTATAATGGGGAAATATTTTGTAACACTTCAGTATTTGTCCCAGGCAGCAAAGATTTGGTTATTGGGAGTT
>VWZS01004810.1:2409975-2537866 GCA_013397075.1 Rhabdornis inornatus
TCGGAGTGCACGGGAACATCAGAGAGCACAGGGACACCAGAGAGCACGGGGACACCGGAGTGCACCGGGACCACTGGAAATGTTAAAAACATCGAACTCCATTTGGACAACCGGAGAGCACGGGGACATCGGAGTACACGGGGACACTGGAGTGCACGGGGACACCAGAGCGCATGGGGACATCAGCGCACACGGGGACCATTAGAGTCCACAGGGACATTGGAGTGCACGCGGACACCAGAGCACACAGGGAGGGACATCACAGCACACAGGGACACCGTAGTGCACGGGGACACCAAAGAGCATGGGGACATCACCACCTCTGTCCCCCACCTCCGCAGCTTNAGGACATGGGAGAGCACGGGAACACCGGAGAGCACGGGGACACCGGAGAGCGCGGGGACCATCAGAGAGCATGGGGACACCGGAGTTCGCGGGGACACCGGAGTGCACGGGAACATCAGAGAGCACAGGGACACCAGAGAGCACGGGGACACTGGAGTGCACGGGGACACCAGAGCGCATGGGGACATCACAGCACACAGGGACACCGTAGTGCACGGGGACACCAAAGAGCATGGGGACATCACCACCTCTGTCCCCCACCTCCGCAGCTTCCTCTCGGCCCTTCCCACAAAGCAGGCTCTGTTTCCTCCTCTCTTGATGAGATTCATGGATGATTTTCTTTGTCTGGAGAACCCAAGCTCTCATTTTTTCTCCTGCCCCTGGCAGCAATTCCACACTGAGCGTAGGAGCTGTGGGTTGATAATTCCCTTCAGAGTGCAGCTGGAAGGTGCCATGAGGTTGGCGTCAAGGTGGTGGCCTCAAGATGCACCAGGAGAGAACTGTAGAAGTAGTTATGGAAACACTCCCAATTTACCAAAGGTCTTAATGAATCTAATTAGAAGCATCAAGATTTGGCTGAAAACAAGGAATTTTATTAATTGGCTTGCAAACCTAAATTGTTTTCATTACATGTTGGGATAAATATTTAAAGTTCTGCTCTACAGCTGAAACATCTGTTGGACTAAAGATGAGCAAAACCCAAAAATCCAGGACGGAAAATTGGCTCAAGTTGCACCAGGAAAGATTGAGACGGGATATAAGGAAATACTTCTTCACTGAGATAGTGGTCAGGCATTGCAAGAGGAAGTGATGGAATCACCATCCCTGGAAATGTTAAAAACACCACGTGGATGTGGCACTTGGACCTATGGCTTAATGGAGAATGTGGCAGTGCTGGGTTAACAGCTGAACTCCATTTTAGGTGTCTTTTCCAGCCTAAAGGATTCTGTGATTTAGGGGAAGGGATATAGGTAGAAGAATGGACATTCCTCAGGGTGTAAAATCGTATTTGAGAAGAGTTCACCTGCAGGGGTAGTTCATGAAGTAAAAAGGTTCATGTACAGATGGACTCACCTGCAGAACTTTTTTTCTATCAAATTAACCTCATCTCCATTTAGCTGTTTCAAGGAGCTGTGTGCTGACAGCTGTGGAGTAACTTGGGGTTGTTCATGACTGCTTCCTGAATTGATCCATGAGAAATTTAAGCTCCTTGTTTAAAAATTACTGGCCCTATGGCGAAGCTCCTCATTATAGTTCTGAATATTCTCTGTATCCGTCAGTACAGCCCTTTGTCTGAAGCTCTTCCTCTGAACAGGAAAAATTAAGGACTTACCTATGGAAAAAATGACAGGGATATGTAAAATGTTTTGGCTGGAAGTGGAAGGACTTCAACTTGGTCTGAAGATAAACCCTTGCAGTATTTAGTGGTAAAATCCTACTGCTCAGTGGCTTTGGGTAAATTGTGACCACCTGGGCTGAAATGCAGTCAGGGCCTCCCATTAAACAAGGAGAGTTGTGATAATCAGTTTGTTATAATTCTGTTGTTCAATATGCTAATTCTGCATTCAAGTGCTTCCCAATTTGTCAATGCTCTGGTACTACCCAGAAGTCCATATATTGCCACATTTTAGGGTTCACCAGGCCCAGCTGCAGAGTATTTTTGTCTTAGTAAAAAGCTCCAGCCCTTTTTCATGCCTCACTCTTCCAACGCATCCATTTCCTTCAGCGCTGCAGTCCCAGCTTTTGTGTGGCTGCTTCATGTGTGGCCTCTTTGGAAAACAACACAGCCAAAAGGTTATAATTCACTTTCAGGTATCATCCATGTGTCTGTTTGGTACTGAAGTTGTGGGCTTTGGCTTATTTTTCATTAACTCTCCTATTTTCTCTTTGTCTTCTTTGGCAGCAAATGGGAAATACTTGCTGTGAAAATGAATCTTGATTTTTAGGTCCAAATTTTCTCTTCTGTTCCAGGACACGATGTTCCAAAATCATGAGGTTTTGGTTCTCTTTCATTCATTTTAATCCCCAACACATGTCACTTTCTCCATAAAATTCTGCTAAAAAAATTGTAATAGGCATGTTTTGCCATTTGGTGGCAAAATAAATTAAATGTGGCTGTTGGATGCAGCTGGCAACCAGCTCAAGAGGGAGACTCTATTTCCATCAACTCTCCTCTGTTAATGTAGCTTCTTCAAACCTATTCCAGAACCATCTGGACACAATCCCATGCCAAGTGCTCTGGTAGGACCCTGCTGGAGCAGGAATGTGGGACCAAATGCCCTTCTGTGGTCCCTTCCAGCCTGTCCCATCCTGGGATTCTGTGACTCTGTCATGCAGAACTGGGATCTCATTCCCACCCAGCCAGGGCACAGGCAGGGAACAGCACAACAACGTGACGGGGGGTTCTGGTCCAGCACAGAAGTGCAGGAAAAGCTAAAGCCTATGTTGAATTTTGAAGAGGTAAACTGAGACACTGATGGGAGATTTCAACAACAGTCAATGGTGGTAATCCAGTACTACAATTTTTACAAAGAAAATTACATTTTTAATATGGTTTTGTGACTTAAAATCCCTGTGTGACTTTGGTTTCTTAAACTGAATGCTGACTTTCTGGATTCCTGTTCCTTCCTGCATTCCTGGTGATCCTGCACATGGACAAGGGAGAGTGCAGCCCAAGCTCTGTGTGTCTGCTTTGATCCCAGCCCCAGCAGCAGCCATCCTGCTCACCCTGTCCAGCCTGGCACATTCCTGTGTTCCAGGAATCTCCAGCTCTTGGCTCTCCAGGTGCCCTGCAAGCCAGAGAACGGCTCCAGGGTGAACCCAGTGCAGTTGTAGAAGGGAAACTTTAATTAAAAAGCCTGAAGCAAAAAAATCCTTCACTCCTATGGGCTGGAAAGTGGGAAGGGAAATGGAATTTAGCTCGAGTTCCTTGTGGTTTCTTGTTTTTCACGTAGGGAGATGCACTGAGGCCGCTGAGCTGGCACTGGGGATTTGCTGCCAGGTAAGGAGCCCTGGGTCTGGCTGGGTGCCATGGGAGCTGGCTGTGTTGGATTTGGCCACAGCAGCAGAAAATAGTGTGTTCCAGGCAGGAGAAAAGCCGACCAAACATCTTCTGGTGTGAGGCGATTGAAATCCCTGGCATTAGGCACAGGATGAACTCGAAGCAAATTTAGAATATGTGAATTATTTGAGCTGAAAGTTTGCGAATGCTGAGCAAATGTTAATGTGTCAGCCCAAATCCCTCCTAAGGTAGGCAAGTATTACTTGCTGTCTTCATTTCACTGACTGGAAAATTGAAATTTCAAGGGCTTCAACCTCCATAATCTTGATATAAACTAGAACTAATTCTGTTTTTGTGGTGTTGCTCCTTATTGGTGCTGATGTAGGTGAAATTTGAAAGCAGCTTTCCTTTTCCTGCCAGGGAGAACTGGGACAGCTTACACAAGCAGATGAATCCCCAGGAAACAATGCTCTGGTACCTGTTGATATTGGCAAAAGTGCTCGAGTTTCATTCAAAATACAGAGTTTTATTCACTGGTGCTTCTTCTACCCGTGCAGCCTCTGCCTGGGTGATTACTCTTGGCCAGCTTCAGAACTTCGCAGGTCTATGAAAGCATCTGTCAGCAAATAAAACACACAGGCTCTAAGGAAAGTGTTTCCAAAGTGTATCTGAAGCCTGTTGGAATCAGCCTGCTGGAATTTGCATTAGATTCTTTTTTAGTTGCATCAGCTGGGAATATATTGTGACTGCCTGACACTTCCCATTTACTGAAGCTGAATGGAATCCTGATGGAGAGGGGTTTTAATAGAGATGTCACCTATTCAAAGGACAGCGTTTGACAAATGCTGTCAAGCGTTTTTACAACAATTATTTTGTACCAAGCTTTTTATGCAGACAAATCCCAAGGTGCTTTACATTAATCTTTTCGGGTGGAGGGGGGAAGGAGGAACAACTGTGATTTGTTCTTGCCTTTAATCATCTGAAACCCTTTGATTTTCTGTCTTATGATAAAAGGCCTTCTTTGAGGTGTGCCAGGAGGAGGAAAAGCTTATCTTGTGTGCAGGGTGTTGAGGAAAAATTATTTACTCCATAATGCAGCCAAGTAGATTCTGTTGGGTTCATTTGCCTCTGTTCTTGATTAATAAATTATATTTGTGCTTAGAATGAAAAGTGGATAGGGCTATGTGACCTCCTTTCAGAAGATGAAATTATATATACATTTACATTCATAAATTCTACTATACATCCTGTCCTGCTTAAACACATCAAACATTAAAATCACTTCAAAAACAACTCATTGGCAATGGCTATAAAAACAGAGCAGAAAACAAAGCAGCATCATCCACCACCCCCTGAAATTCAAATGTCACTTCTAATGAGGAACATACTTAGAGCCTCTAAGATCTCAGTGCTCAAGATGAATAAACAAGCAAGTTTTCTACCCAGAGCTGTGACTTGACCCATAAAAACTCCCAGGCAGGAGTGGTCTCAGTTGAATAAGGTGTTCTGGGCACGTCTCTGAATGCCAGCCCAGGGCCCTGGAGATATTTAGGGGCTGAATTTGCTGCTCTGAATGGTGAAAAAGTGATTGAGAACTGTTTCAGCTCAGGTTGTTGCTTTGGGGGAAATCTTAGCAGTGCTGCTGAAGAACTCAGTGGAGAAAGCAAGAAGGGATGAGTTGTGATCAGAGAGGGAAATCACTCCAGCAGTTTTTTACCTGCCTATTTTAATCCATTCAGTGTTTCTTGCAAATATTTGATGCCTTTTTTTGCTATATATAACATAACTCTATCAGAGGAGGACTTGAGTGGCAGTAGATTCCTAATTCCTCCAGAGACAACCAGAGAAAGGTCAAAATTACCACGTGAAACCACTGTTTTAAAGAGAAACTTGAATTATGATTATGTTTTATTAACATCAGCCTGTCCCATGGGGGCAGGAAAGGGTTAATGCATTGATACACAGGGTGAGTGTGTCACCTCAACTGTGTCATGTAGGCAAAACTTCCTTTCCCAAGGAGGTGTTTATCCAACATGCCCTGAGACACCAAACCGTGCCTGGACACTGGACACGATCACCTTAAACAGCAACAATTCCCCTGTGTGGTGAGCTGGCTTTTCCTGGAGGGATAATCCCAAATGTTTCCAGCACAGAAGAATCACAGGCTCAACATCTGCTGTGGCTTGCCTGTTGAATGTGTGCAATGCTGCAGTCTCAACTTTAGGATAAGGCTATGTTGTCCTCAGAGGGACCAAGGAAGTTGGTCCCATCCCTGGCAGTGTCCAAGGCCAGGCTGGATGAGGTTTGGACACCCTGGGATAGTGGAAGTTGTCCCTGCCCATGGCAAGAGATGAACTTTAAGATCCCTTCCAGCCTAAACCATTCCATGATTCTATGAAGATGTGTTCCTAAAACATCATTTTGTCTTTAAATTAGCATTCCAATGCTGACCAAAGAACATATATATATAAAGATATATAAAAATATTTAAAGATAACTAAAGAATTTATTTAGTAGCTGATGTACCAACAGCAACCTTGAGCTCCCATTTGAAGTTTTAGCAATCCCAGGTTGTTCAGATTTGTGTTAAATCAGTGTAAAATCAGCTTAAGTGACAGGATGCTCCAAGATTAGCTGAGAAGTGAAGATGATGTCAGTGAGGATGTGATCCAAAGGAGCAGTTGGAGCTGATAGAACAAGCTACTAGAAAGCTGTTGATTCATTGATATATTTTATAATAAAATCCCTCATCCAGCTCTGCACTGAACCCACACTGAGGGTGTGGACGAGGCTCCTGCCATGATCTGATGGAGCTGGGCCTGCTGACCTCCACTAAAAGGAGAAATCCCTGAGTATTGCCACTTAAAAGGAAGCACAATTAAAGTACTGGGAAAGACATTCCACAACTGTGTCACTTTTTTGTCGAGGAAAGAAAGCTGAGCAAATCTTCTGTCATTAGCATTTGATCCTATAAATATTTAAATGTCAGCCCTCCTGGGAGGAGAGCAGTGCTGCTTTCTGAAATGGGGTTATGCTAGAAAGATGATATTTAAATTTTTGCTAATGCTGTACTCTAATTTGATCTTTTTCTGTCTCGCTGCTTCAATTGACTTTCTGTAAGAAAAATAGAAATTCAGCCCACATCTCCCAAAGGTTTTTCTAACAGCATTTAAAGATAATACAAAAATAATCCAACCTAAATACCAGCAATTGAAGGCTATGGAGTTTTTCAGTGGTGTAACACTGTTTTTCAACTACAGATTTTTCTTGAGTGCATGGAAAATGTAGGTTTTTTATAATCTCAACTCCTCATTCCAATGCTGAGTTGTTTTAATGAGCACAGAACCTTTCCCTGATTATCTGTTCAGATGGGGAGAACCAACACTGTTCAGGGAACGTCTGTTTTAGAAAAGAGTTATTACTTTCCAAACAATGTTTCAAGACTTCTTTTTATAATAGAGTTTCAAATATAAAGCCACACATTCTGAAAGAAAAATCTTATGAGGCAATGATGAAATCAAGTCTTCGAGGTGAAATGAAATATTGTAGTTAAATGTATTCTGTACCTTTGGACCACTGGACTCAAAAGTCCAGGACGTGTTAATTGAAGACTTTTTTCTACTTTTTCTCACTCTAAAAGTTCAGAGGATCAAATAAAAAGTTTACTGAAATCCATTTTGGGGAATGTGGATCAGTATTTTGTTTGTTTAACTTCAGTTCTTTGGCAATTATTTGTCTTTTCAATATTTTTTCCTCAAGAAATGCCAGGGATAGAGTTGTGCTGAAATAGCATCATAATAATAATATAATAATAGCATCACAATCAAATAAAAGTTGCCTTTGACAACTCTCTCTTCACATGGTCCAAAGGCCTTTTCCTCTTTTCCTTTTGACCATATTTGTCCTGGAAGAACACAATCCCTTTTTGTTTTGCTGACTTAGGGGTTTTCTTGGATGTTGTGTCTGACCTTGTTTATCCAGAGAGAGGAAGAAATCCTCAGAAATTCTCTTTTGCTCATTTCTGATGGACAATGACTCCTGTGTGTCAGGAATTCCAGCTGAGGAGGACTGGCTGCATTACTGACCTTCATACCCTGCTGTAATTTTGTGAATTGCTGCCTTTACAGTGCTGAGGAAACAGGACTTTCCTTATTCCATTGTTTGAACTGGGGAATGCAGGACTTAAAGGCTTTTATGCCTTCTGCAGAAAGGTTTCTGAGCAATTCCATTTTCTCAGGCATTTGGGATATAATACAAGAAGCAAAAGTGAGTCTGAATCAGTTTTAAAAGAAGAAATAGATATTTGAAGGGAAGGGGGAAATGAACTCATGGTTGTGGAGGTCATACTCAAGTATGGGAGAGGAAAGGAATTTATTTACAGTCAATGCTAAAGATATCAGGAATATATATCATAACAAAAAAAAAATTTAAAAAAAAAAGGAGGTAAAGAGGTAAATAGATAAATGGAACTGGTAAAATAAAGAATCCAGATTGGGAGTGGTAGTGATTGAGCCGTCTTCAATAGCAGAACCCAAGAGTTGGGGAAAAGCTGATGCAGACACTGAGAAGTAAAAGGAAAAATGTAAAAAGTAAAAGGAAAAATATAAAAAGTGGGGCTTGAACCAAGCTTGAAAAGCTGGAGGACAAAACCCCCAAAATATGAGAACAGGAAGTCTGATAACTACACAATGAAGACTAAAAATGTGACTTGAAGATGTGAACTTAATTTACTTAACTGGAAGAATTTGACCCAAATTATTGCTACCATAAGTACTGATGCCTTGAGGAGCAGGAACGGAGGCTACACACAAAGTTGTGAGGAATAAAATGGGTATTTATTAAGAGGCCTACAAAAGGCCTACAAAAGCCACACCCTAGCAGGCCCCTGCCTGGATGGCTCCAAGATGGAAGCAAAGGAGACCTTGGCCACAAAATCTCACACTTTTATAGGTTTTGGTTCATTTGCATGAACCGGCCCTCCTCTTTCCATGTTGTTTATGCTTAGGGCCTGAAGTTTGCCGAAACTGTCCTTGAGTTCTCAACTGGAATTGGACTGGTTTGTCTTCATCACCCTAGCACATCAGAAAAGCACATCCAAGCAGAATAGAAAAACTTAAAACATAAGGCATCAGTACCATGATTATTTATTACTAAGGAGACAATCCCAAGTGCTCTGGAGTTGTAGAGGAAGACTCCCAAAGACCATCAAGAGAAAGCTTTTTGGAAATGTTTATTCCCATTCAAGTTGAGGAAATCATAGTTCTGATTTGTAATGTGCCAACACATCTGCTGCTCTGCAAGGGCACTGACAATGGAGCTTTAAAGGACCTGAATCCCAAAGCACCATCCCACTGCTGCTTCTGCCATCAGCTGTCCAACCACTTCATGAACGTGGTGGTTTCCATGCTCTTCATTTAGGGGTTGGGATGCAGAAGCAAAGGCTGAAGCATTTACAAAACGTTTGCTGATTTTTCCAGGTCTTGAGATTCAATTCTTATTTCAAAGTGAGTTTTCCATTTTGGTTGTTTCTCCTGTGAATGCTGAGCCAAGAAAAGAGCCTGAAATGACTTCAGGCAGCAGGAGCTGAAGGGTTCCATTCAGATCTCCCACTTGCTGTGCCCCACTCCAGAGGGGCTCCATGGTGCTTTTATACCCTTAAATTAAAATGCTCCTCAGGCTTGTAATGATCCTCAAGAAACACAGATGTGTCTCCAGCACTGCCTTTCCTGCGGGCTCTGCCTGATGGCAGTGTCATATTTAGCAAGAAGTTCTAGTGTTTATTTCTGATGGGATCAGCTCCTTTCACTCCTTCACTTGTTTTCTTGACTGCTTTTCAAGCACTCCACTTAATTAGGAGGATTAATACTTCTCAGTGACAGAGCCTTCCTTCCCTGTGAATGGAGTGCAATTAAAATACCCTGTCAGGAGAAAGGGTGGTCTTTATTGCTCAGCCTGCCAGATGAGGTGCTTGAAACACGAGGTATTTTGTGACAAGTAACTTAGTCCCTTTGTTCCCATCACGAATTCTGGATAATTATTCCCCTTTCCACCCCCTCCTTTGTGTGCCTTGTCTGCTCAGACTTTGAGTTGCTGGGAATGGACTCACTTCCAACGTGTTTAAAAGTTCTTCAGAGAGATCTGTCACTTCAGCTTGCTGCTGCTTCTGCAGGAAACATTGAAAGCCACTAGCTCCATGTTTTCTGTCCTTTTTTCCTTTTGTTCCTCTTCTCTTCTCCTTCATATTTAAGGGAATACATCGTTCTTCCCACACACACCTGTTGCGCCTGGCAGATATCAAACACTTCCAGCACGCCATAAGCCACTTCTCCCTTAGCTTCCCTTCACTCATCAATTTGGCACCTCTTCTTTTTTTAAAGTGTTTTCATCCCAGGACAACTGCCTTTCCCACCATGATTGATATCCTCCCATTTCAGGACAACTTTTCCCTTTATGATACTTTTTGCAAATTTTAATCACAGCAGGGATTTTTTGAGGTGAAACTGGTTTTTGTCTGTTTTGTTGTTTGTTTTTTTTCACTTCAATTTATAACTTTATTTTGGATGTTTACTTTAAAAGATCCAGTCTGGGATGCTGAAGCAGATTTATTTGTTTGGTTTGGGGTTTTGTTGTGTCAGTACCTTTATCAAAATACTCATGGTCAGATTAGGAATATTTAATTCCCTATCACAAGAGCAGGCAGGTGTTCTCAATGTCTTACACTCCAAGTTTGACCTGGCTGTTCAGCTTTTTGGTGGCAAAAGACATTAAATTGAGTAAGATGGACTCGAAATACCAAAAAATCTGTGAAGCCATTGTGCAGCAAAACTTCTCCAGTGCTGCAATTATTTCACACAATGTTCACACTCAGGGACTATACTGGAATTCCATATGGTTAAAGCAAAGGGAGGATGTGAAATTCCATGGAAAAGCTGTGGAAGTCCTTTTTCCATTACAGTGACGTGAGGGGAATGGATTATCCAGGACCTGTAATTACCTTTCCTTCAGCTACAGAAAGAGCTGCCACACTCTTTGTGCCTTGTGGCTCAAAGCTTTCCCCTTTCCCTCCCCAAGGGGTCACTGTCATTGTGCTGCTCCCCTCCAGCTGCTTGTCATTGCAGGGAAGTGCTGCCAGCGGCTCCTTTTGGTGAGTGACACTTATTGCCAGGGTGTCAGTGCTCTGTGCCTTGGGAAAGGTGATGTTTGGGAGAAAACACGGGCCAGGCTCTGTCTGTCACTGCAAGATGAGCTAATCTGCCCCTGTGACACCGTGTGAAGCTGTGGCTGTGCCACACACCCCTGTTCCCCTCCTGCCACCCCCAGTCAGGGGACAGGAGCTCGGGGATTGCTGTGGCATCTGTCCTGCCCTGTCTGTGCTGATGTGCTCTGGTTCTTGCAACACTCTGGGCCATTCCTGAAGCCACCTCTGCTCCTGTCTGTGCTCCCACAAACGAACGAGATTCGGCCCCAGGACAAGCTGGGCCAATGTTCCTCCTTAAACCCCTGGCTGCTGGGTGGGAGCTGAAATCAGAACTCCTCTTCACGTCCTCCTGCTCTGCTTTCCAGAGATCTGAAGCAAGAATTGCATGGTGACTTCTAAAATAAAAACAGACTCCCAAACTTGGCTTGTCCTGGGTGACTATTTATGTTTTTTTCCCATTTCTTCAGAGCAAAGTTCTGCCTTCTGATTTCAAAGCTGTTGCTCAGCCAGTGCTGTAGGGTGTATATTCATTTATTGGGATAACACGACAACAGGCTTGGGTGTTCTCAGCTTTATTTTACTTGACTTCACATGAAATCAAGTAAAGAATAAATGGTGCAGTCAAAATCAAGCCCTGTCTTCAGTCCACAGTGAGATGACTGGGAGAAGTTCCCTTGACTTCTTAAGATTTTTTTTTCTTTTTGAATTAGGAAATAAAATAATAAACTGGTTTTTCAATGTTCATCCCTAACAAATTTATTCTTAGAATGGGTTGGGTGGTGAACAATGAGCAGCTGTTCAGAAAACCTCCTGATAAAGGCAAAAAGGGGCTGCAGAGAGATCTCCTTCCACCATCAGCACAAGTGCTGCTGTAGGTTTATTATCCATCCAAAACTGGGATTGGTCACTTTCCGTGGTTTTGGGATTTTTGTTTTTTTTATTTGGTTTTTATTTTGTGCATCCATTGCTGCTGCACCTCTCAGAGTCAATTCTTCCCTAAGCAGGAACAAGACCGTGGTTCAAGGTGCTGTGGATGGCAGGTGTGGCATTTTTCTAATGACAGATTGTGTCTTTACTGGCACTGCTCAGATATTTTTCCACCTAAGCTTTTTTCCTCACATGATTCAAAAGCTGTGATAAAATTCTCTAAGAAGAACCACGTATTTTTAAATGTAACCCAAAATTTAAAATTTTAATTGGAAGATTTCAGCTTTCTAATTGAAATCTCAGCTTTTCTCAGGAAAACAGAAACCTTATTTTAGGAAAAAGTGCAAGCATTTGGCATTCTGAGCTTTGAGTAATTGTTGCATTTCTCAAAATGTTCCTGCTAAATAGTCACAGCACAATTGCTCATTCTTATTTCTTGCTTTATTAATGAGGAATAACTAATTACTTATTTTGTGTGCCCACAAATTATACACCCAAACCTCTCAAAGCATCTCAAAATTTCAGGATAATTTAATGATTTGCTGCTGAGATTCCTCTCAGAGGAAAGCCCATGATAAAATCCCACACACTGCCAATCTGCTAAATTTGTCCTTGCTGGTACTGCACAACTTTTTGGTGGCAGAGATTTCCCAAACTAGGTCAGGAAAACAAAGCAGGGATGTGTGTGGGGAGGGGGGATCACAAAGAGGAGCAGTATGGATTTAGCCCTGCTACATATATTAGGTCAGTTAATTGCAGATGGCTTCACAGACCCAAATTAAAGTGCAGCTGATGAAGAATTGTGTTGCCATTGATGGTAAAAAGAAAACCAAAAAAAACACACACACACACAAAAAACCAAACCAAACCAAACCAAAACAAAACAAAACAAAATAAAAAAACAACACACACAAAAAAAAAATATATATAACCAACACCCAAAACCCCTAAAATACGACTCTGTCCTGGACATTAAAACCAGTTTATTGAGGGGAATAGTCTCACACTGAATTTCCCAATGCTGAGCTGCTCTCAAGGATTTCCTTGATGAAAATAAGATGTTCTATGAATAAACTTTGTGATGTGATGGTGCCGTGCTAGAGCAGAGACATCACAGAATGTTTCCTGCTGGGAGAATTTCAGAAATCTGTTTTAGCTCCCAGTATGGGAAAAATGGTCCAGGAGGAAATAGAGTCCATGTGGATTTCCTACTGAGATTTATTTTTACAAAATGGGAGAATTTGCTCTGGCAATGCTCTTTCAATATTTCGCAGCAAATTTGGAATTAAAAAGCGTTTTCAGGCCAGAGCTTGCAGAATTTTTTTTTTTTTTTTTTGTAAAGTATGGGGCAAAATGCAGAAAGGATTTATCCCCTGGTAGAGTTATCCTTGTGTCCACTGTAGCTCTCACACTTTGCATGGGATACACCCCAGGACCTCTGGATTTGTTTGTGTCCCTCCACAGAATCCCAGGATGAACCAGGCTGGAAAAGACCTTTGAGATCATTGAGTCCAACCCATGACCCAACCCCTCCTCATCAGCTGAACCCTGGCACTGAGTGCCACATCCAGGCTTTTTCACAGGTTTTTCCACAGGCTGCTGGGAAGCTGGGACCTGGAGAGTGGAGGCAGCTTGGACCTCTTGGTGGGCACGCAAAGCACGGTGGAAAGAGTCAGAACCTCCTGATGCCGTGGCTCTGACTGTGGGCAAAGGTGCAGCTGATCCCTGCTTGTGCATTCCAAACCTTTCCCGACATTCCCACTGCACAGCTGCAGTGCTGTCCCATTCTCATGTCGTGTTTAACCCTGCTGGTCCCCTTTGTGATCCACTTGTTGGTAAGTCTTGGGATTTATGCCCAAGGTAGACCTAAGGACTGGTTTTAGAGCAGTTTGGCAGAGCCTGGTCTCCACTGGTGAGATGGAAGCTAAGAAAAATCCTGCAGCACAAGGCTGAGGCCAGCTTGGAGATCTCATTTCAAAGCAGAGGAAACAGCTTTTGCTGTTCCCAGAGTACAAATGTTGTCTTTCCAATTGCCACATGTTTGAGCTGACATCAGTCCCTGCAAATAAAATACTGAGCTGTCCAGTGAGGTGGGAGGTTCCTGCTGCTCAAATTCTGCAGTGCTTCAGGAAATCAGGAGGTCAAGGCTGTGCTTGAGTCCAGCAGATCCATGAGGGTGCCCTGGGTTGTTCCAGGACAGCAAACTCCATCATTGCAGGGTATAACCCATCATTTTCAGCTGCAAGGGCCTGGCCCAGCTCCCTGGAGGAAGCTGAAAGAATGAGAGAACACCAGGAGGGAGCTGGGAGAGGGGTGTGGAAAAAGAAACTGGGTTGGAAGTAGAAGAAAAAACCAAGACACTTCAAACAGGATGGATTAAATACAAGAATTGTCTGAGCAAATATTTAGCTCTTTATACTCTGCCTGAATTTAGAGACCTATTTGAATCAAATTATGTTTTCAGTATTTTCCATTTCTCTCTGGGATGAAATCATCCTTTAAAATATTTATTTTACTGCAAGTACTTGCAGTGGTTTGGTCAAAGTAAAGCAAAACAAAGTTATAAGGATGGTGTTCCTACCTATTTTTTAGAAGTTGGGATGTTCAGTCAGGTGTAAGATTCCGGCTCAGTTTCTTTTTTTCCAGAAAAGTTTCAAACCTGTACCTCTGGCATTCCAAGCATTTTTTTTCTGCTGGAAAGTGAAAGAGCTGCTGAGCAGGTGAAGGTGGAGGAGCCTGAGCAAAGAAGGCTGTTGGACCCCCAAACATTTGTGTATTTGCTTTCCCTTGAGCTGCCTGTGGACAAATACAAAAAGGGAACAAATTTTAGGAAGTCCAGGAGGGAATTTGTGTTTCCCCCTCAGCTGGTGCCATTTGGTGAAGTTCACTAAATCTTGGGATCTTTAGGCTGAAGTTTTCATTGTTCCCTAGGACCACAGTTTGCTGCTTTTTTGGGTTTTTTTTTCTCTCAGAAAGGAAAGAATAATTAAAGGCAGGTGGTGTCCAAACAGAAGAAAGTCAAAGAAGGAATTTCTGTAACAATTTGGGACTTGGCATGACAGGACCTGACTCCAGCTTTAGCAGGTGTGTCTTTACTCAGACCATGAAACTTTGCTGTTGGCAGCTGATGGTACAAATTGATTCATGAGAAGCCACAGTACTGGATGAGCTCCTCCAGGAATTCTGGTGTATCCTTAGGTCCAACAGCTCCCAGTTGGATGGTGATTTATTGCTGATGGGTATGGAAACCATGCTTCTATTTCCACATTTCCTTCTTTGGGCTGTTCTGAATGCTTTTCTTTAAGATGGTGGTTTGGGAGAAGGCAGCAGAGAGCACAGGTGCCTTAAAGGGAGCAAGAAACAGAGTTCATCTGTTATCAAAATGTCTCACAGAATTTACCAAGGACAAAAATAATGGGATGTAAACAGCTGAAAAGCCTAAACACAGCAAGGTGTGAGTGTGGTTTCCTGAACAAACTCCCAGCAGTCTGCAGCAGGATTATCCATTTTTATCCACCTCTCCTTAAAGGTGAGCACCCCTAATAGAGACCTCAGGCTCCTGTTACCCTCCAGTTTCGCTGAAATAAGATCTGGGATAAAAAGTGCAAGGAATTGAGCCAGCGTAGAAGTACAGCTGTATTTTGGGAAATTTGGCTCTCAGTTCTGGGAAAGATAAAGCATTTCTTTGGAGAGCTTGGCAGAGTGGTTACCTGCACTCAGCCTCTCTGGGGACAGAAAATAAATGACATTTTAACTTCCTGCCTGGCACAGGCTGAGCCTGTCAGCCCCAGAAGATGGAGGGATTCTGGGGCACGGGGTTATCCAGGCCCATTCACAGCTACAGCTGGAATGTAAATAGGCTGAGCCATACAAGAAAATGTTATCTTGCCTGGAGTTTAAATCTCCCAATTCAACTTCCCTTCAAACCTCTGCTGTATTTCTGCACTGCAGCCCATGGGGAAATGTGTTTTGCTGTGATTCCCTTCTGTCTCTCAGCCCTCCGAAATGTTTCTCCCATCTTTCCCTGCCTTTTGCATCCCTTCCAGTCCCGGGGAGAACAGAGACCGTTAAAGACCCGACTACAAAGGGCGCAGTGTGGAGCCCTGGGGCAATGCCCGGTTACAAACCCAGCGCTGCTCTCCGGCAGGAATTGCTGCATCTGCCCTGCAGAGCCAAGGGCAGCGTCTGCCCGGGCATCTCCCCTTCCCTGGAGCCTTTCTTCCCTTTCTGCCACTGTTACCCAACACTTTTTCCTCCACCTTCCCTGCCACACACCGTAAAATTATTCTGTGTGTAGTCCCCATTCATTCACCTTCCTCTAGAGAATATGTATTTCCCCATGGAGGCTCTGGAAAACTGCAGCAGAGCTTTGCTGTCTTTAAACACTCTCTCTTCCCTTTCAAAATTCCCTCCTCTCCTCTTAGAGCCCATTGAAAAGATATATATATATATATATTCCAGCTGTTTAAATTAAGTCTATGGCATAGTTTAGTTCTTACTTAATCCAGAATTTATTAAATCATTCACTGGACCCTTTGTTTTTTGAAAACTGTTTCTGCATTGAAAACAGACAAAGAAAATAAAAGGGGCAGAGGAGTGGTTCTGGAGGGCTTCTAAGAGAGAAAAATTTCTTCCTCATAGCTGTAGGTCTCAGCTTGGATGTTCAGTGGTCCTTGCAGAGGTTTTGCAGTATTCCAAGTTCAATGAGAGGTTCAGGACTGGCGTCTGGGAATGCCACGGGAAGATTTGTGATGGGCAGGGAAGGAGGCAAGAGAGGGATGGGCAGCAGTTAAAAGAAGAGAGATTAGACTTTTCCTTCACTTCTCCAAATAATGTTGATCTTGGATTTCAAACTCTTCTTTCATTTGCCTGGCTTGTGATTTATCTCTTCACTTTGAATCCTTTGGTTTAATTTGTTTTAGCTGTTTCTTTATTCCAAAGGCATAGTGTAGGGTCAGATAAATCCAGTGAAAACTGAATAAAGCATAATTTGATTGTTCTTCAAACAATAAACAGGAATTGTGTTTGTTTTGGCAGCAAGAAGGAAAGGTCTTCAATGGGCACACTTGGCCACAAATTCATAAAAAACCCTTGTGCACATAGAAAGGAGATGTTTTTTATCTCCACTCAAGACCTTGGGAATTGAATTGGAATATTCTGTACCCAAGCCCTGCTTGCTCTGTGTCCTGTAGCCCATCATGAGGGAATGGCTGAAGGAAGGAGAGGGTTTGGGGGTGTCTGGCTTTTCCTCATCCCCCCTGATTAAACTCCAGGTGTCAAATAGCAGCTGTGACCTTTAACTTGCTCTTTATAAAGTTCAAGTTCAATTCTTCTGATGTTTGCTCTTCCCCAGCTGCAATAAGGTTCACTTTGGTGTGTTGAAACAATTCAGCCTTTTAGCTTCGTAGAGCAAGTGGTGGTGGGGACAAAACTGAAAGAGTTGGGTTGTTGAGGCAGTAAAAGGCCTGGCTTAGTCTCTGCTATATAAAAACAGCTCAATAATAGTCTTAGAAAGATATTTTATTTGCAATGTCTGGATATTTAGAGCTTCCCTTGGGAATTTATGTCCTGAGAGAGGACCAGCCTGGAACAGTCAGATGGAAATTACAGAAAACTGCAATGGAGAGGGGAAGAAAGTGTTTTCTGCATGTTTCAGACTAACATCCTGCTGTGTCCTTATTTAGAAAGGACCCATAAAGCTGTGTGTCCATTTTAGCCAGCCCAGCTTAGAGGGGAATCCCCTTTCTTTACAGTAGCAGCCAAATATTTTGGTGACAGTTTAACCACATATCAAGAAACAACTTCTTTCATCAGAATGTTTTCCAATGTGATTGTATTGTGTTTATTTATTGTATTTCCAGGCTGGAAACAAAATCCAAATGAGGCTGGGGTTTAATCAGTTATAAAGGGCATGACAACCCACGAGCTTGGGGCCAGCAAAGAGACACCCAGGTGGCAGCTGCTGACTTTCCCCAAATCAGGGGAGTTCTGCCTCATGGAAGTGAGGGCAGGGGCAGAACCTTCCTAAAGAATTTTGGGACCATGATTTGTCATTACAAATGGCCTTGAACACCTCTTTAGAATCCTGGTGAATAAAGTTGTGTAAAAAGGGTCACTCCTGAGGTGCTGCTCATGGTTAACTCCTGCTCACACCCAACTGCAGGAGTGCTCAGCTCCCCTCTGCTGCTGCCTCTTCCTCAGCTGTACCTGTGGCAGCCTCCACACCCATCCTGTCCTGTATCCCAGAATCCCACAATGGTTTGGGCTGGGAGGGACCTTAAAGATCACCTCATCCCCCCCCTGCCATGGCAGGGACACCTCCCACTGTCCCAGGCTGCTCCAAGCCCCAATGTCCAGCCTGGCCTTGGGCACTGCCAGGGATCCAGGGGCAGCCACAGCTGCTCTGGGCACCCTGTGCCAGGGCCTGCCCACCCTCCCAGGGAACAATTCCTTCCCAATATCCCATCCATCCCTGCCCTCTGGCAGCTTAAAGCCATTCCATATGAGCAAATCTCTCACCTATGTGTGACTCTTGTCGTTTGAGGGACCCCATGGAAACCCCAGCTACAGGTGGTTGGTAGGGACACAGAAGTGTCTGATGACATTTGTGATCTTGCAAAGGTTAATATGGTAATTTTTTAGAAGCTGCCAAAAGGGACAGGTTTTCACCATCTCTGTTACTGCCTTTGGGAATAAATTCCACCCTACTGACAGCTCTGAGCCTGGCTTTGAGCTTTGTCTAAACACAGATTTGTGCCCTTTTGCTAAATCCTTAAACAACTTTTGCTGAACTCCCTTGAGGCTGTGTCTGATGTGCAGCAATTTACTGATGCTGAGCATGACCATGGATGGTTACAGTGCAGCTCTGTGGGAGATTTTTATTCTGTGCATTCTTTGGCTTAATTCACGGGGCATGTCTTGGGGAAGATTTTAATTTCCACTGAATAGGAGGCATTCTCTCAATGCCTTTCACTGTGCTAAAAATCCTCGAGCTTTAATATCATGTTTAGCTTCTGCTTTTAACACTAAACAATATTTTGATTTGGGAGAACTTGTTGACCTCTGAGGGGAAAATGTGCAACTGCTGAACTCAGCCACATTTGCTGAATATGCTCAAATGATACGTGGGATTATAGAGTCCTTAAAGAGAAAAATGGCAGGGGTCTCTAGAAGAGCTATTTCCTTTCTCCCCCCTGGTGAAACAGAGAAATAGATCTGTCTGAAGAGAAGCAGGGTCTGTTTCTATGGCTTTATGGCTGGCTTTAAGTGCCTGCTTAAACCACCTAAGTATGAATTGGCCTCTGTCTCAGAGCTGAGCAGCCCTGCTGAGGTGGCAACAAGCCTGGGGCTTGCAGGGGCATGGAAAAGGCTCTGCAGGAATATTAGCCTGGAGTAGGCTCAGGTCTAGCCAGCCTTAAACTTAGAATTATAAAACTGTTTGGGTTGGAAGGGACCTTAAAGACCATCATGTTCATTCCCTGCTGTGGGCAGGGATATTTTCCACCAGACCAGGGTGCTCCAAGCCCCATCCAACATGCAGGTTCAGAGTGGGCAGGAGCCCGTGGTGCTTGCAAAGAGTTAAATGAGCCTGCAGAGGGTGCAGAGGGTGAGTGCTGGTCCTGCGTGGGATAAAATCCCAGAGGTGCTCTGGGTGTCTCTGCTGAGCCCCAGCACTGAGAGATGCCACAGCCAAAGAGCTCCAAGCAATCCTTCCATTGCAGCCTGCTGGGATTGAGAGAGGAAGGAAAGTGGATCCCAGGTTTCAGCAATCCATTAGCGAGGAAGTGTCACATAATTCAGGTTTAGGGTTTTAGCTGAATTTTAACTGGCTGCGTTGTCAGCTCTGGGGGTGCTCTCTGGAGGAGTGATTTAGATGGTGTTTTTTCAGGCAGCTGCTTGTGAGGAGCTGATTCCCCTGCAAAGGTGAAAATATGAACCTGGCAAATCCCAAATATCAGACTCTGTTGTAGACAGCTCAGGTACCACTGATTTTGCTGTTTGCCCTCTGGTCATCTACTGGCCATCCACTGTAAGTAAATGCTCCTGGCTCCCACACTGCAAGCTCAGGCAGAAATGCCACCGGCTAACAGCTGCCTAATGTTTGGCTGATAAATTCATTTAAACAGAATCCCAAATGGCAAAGCCTGTAAATGATGGGTTCACATTTTTGATTCACGTGTAAAGAGTGGGGGCGGCAGAGGAGCTGTTGTTTTCGTTCTGCTCTTCTCGTCTGCTTTTAACCTCAAAACCACTTGGCATGGAAAAACAATTCCCCAAAGGCTCTGAAAATAGCAAATCTGAATAAGCAGAATATTTTGCAAGTGAGATAGCACACGGACGATCTCAGCAAGAGTGCTCAGAGAGGAGGAACATCAGCAGTCACCTCCGAGGAATGGAGGCATTAATCTGGGAACAGAAAACAAAGAGGAAACTCAAGCAGACACCTAAACGTGACTCATTAGTGCCATTTGTCCCAATTAACACGCTGAGACAACGGCCTGATTATCTCGGTAGCACTGGGTCATGTTACAGCCAGCAGAGTGTCAAGGAGGAATTAGCCCCCATCAGAGTGGGATATAAAGCGCTCCTTACACAGCAGCTGAGTCATGGCCAAGAGAGACCAAATAAATCCTGGAGAGGAGAAGTGGTCAATTGATTAGAGCAGAGGAACAAGGGCCGGGGCTCCCAGCCCAACCTCCGGCTTTGGAATGACTCACTGGAGCCCTGGGCAGAACATCTGACATCCAGCATCCGACCTCTGCGAGCCTCTGCTTCCCAACAGGAGAGAAATTCCATCTGCCCCAGCCAGGGCTGCCTGTGGCTCCCCTGGACAGTCCCAGCCGTCGCTGGGGACCTGGCTCCCGGCTCCTGGGAGGATTCAGAATTTCTCACTTCCAGCTGCAAACCCTCCAGAGGAGTTTGGTGTCTGCCCTAAAGGAGATGAAACGAGGCACAAAAGAACATGAGAGAGGGGAGGGAGGGCTAAAGCAGGGGGCAGTGAGATCCATTTGGGGTTTTCTCTTTGTTTCCTGGAGATTGATACAAGGGATGCTAAATGTGTCCCGGATGAAAACAAATGTTTGTCTTAATGAGCCATTGATTTTGCACTACAATAATTAATGCTGTTGACTTGTGATCTTTATAAGAAACTTTTTCATTTCCAGTTCCTGTTCTGTCTCCTAGAAACTGTAAAAGCAGGGATTTATGAGCTTTAGTGGTTTTCTGTTTAGCAGAAATCGATATTTTTTTTTCTTGATAGAGGCGATTCTTAGGCTGAGAAATGAGATGCTGCTCCTCTGGCTCACTTGCATAGATAGGAAAAAATGGGTGAATGCATCTCAGCTGAGGCCACCAGCGCTTTGGGGAGGGATTTTATTGATGGAACAGATTTGCAGGGACAGCAAGGTGGCAGAAAGTCTTTGTTTTAGTACTTAATGAAGGCAGGTAGAGATTTGCAGTGCTGCTTCTCTAGTGGAGACCTTTAAAGAGTGTGGTTTATTCTCTTTCTATATCTGTCCTCGAGCTGCTTTGGACTTCAAGAGCTGCCAAAACCTTGCAGTCTGACTTCTGTTACATAATGAAGTGTTTTGAATTACAAGTTGGTCACTGGTGTTGGCATTGAAGTGATTTATCTCAAAGGTTTTGGTTGCTTGCTGGATGTGTGGTGCAGCTCCAGAGCTTGAGGGGATTGGGATGTTGTAGGGAGGAGCAGCTCTCCTGCAGCCCAGTTCTACCAAAGGATGGTGAACATGAAAGGAAATACTAAAAAGTGAATCCCACTTTGCCCTCCACTGTTTTTTCCTATACACTTCACTGCTTGTTCTCACTCAGCCTTTCTCATATGTAAATTGTATAAGAACAGATTGAAGAGCAAAGATTTGCTGCTGGCCTTTCTGCCAATTCTGTGCCTCACCCTGAGCCATTTTAATCCTGTCTCCTGGTGAGCAATGATGACTCTGCCCCTCAGCTCTTAAAACTGCTCAAAGACACAAGATAGCTTGAAACTGAAAGAGGACAGGTTAAATTGGATGGTAAGAAGAAATTCTTTGCTCAGAAGGAGGTGAGGCCCTGGCACAGGGTGCCCAGAGCAGCTGTGGCTGCCCCTGGATCCCTGGCAGTGCCCAAGGTCAGGCTGGACATTGGGGCTTGGAGCAGCCTGGGACAGTGGGAAGGGTCCCTGCCCATGGAATGGAATGAGATGATCTTTGACGTTCCTTCCAACCTTTATCATTCTGATTCTAAATATATATGACAAAACATATAACATTTTCACATGGGAATGAATGGATGAATGAATGAATGAATGAATGAATGAATGAATATTTATTTATTTATTGACATATCTGTGATCCACCAAGCTCAGTCTGGTTTTCGACTCTCCCCTCACCCCCACCTTGTTTTTGTGTAGGAAAGCACTGAGCTGGTTACAGACTGTGTGACGCTGCCATGGACAGGGAGCTGCATTTTGCTCTCAGTACTTTGTTCACCTCCCCCCTGCCAAGAAGTGCTGTAGGTAAGGAGGGAAAGCAGAGCAGTCAGTGCTGGCAAGGACTGGCTGCACAGGGAGCGCCTGTGAAGCTGCTCTGCTCTGCAGGCTCCAGGTGTGCTCACAGCCCCTCGGGTTAATCCCTGCATATCCCTGCTGTTTTCCTGCTGGGAAGGGGGAATTTCATCCCTTACTGCTCAAACCTACAGCAGCCTTCGGGATGAAATGGAGATGTTAGCAGGTAATCCGAAGGAAGGGGGCACAGAATGCTCAGATTTCCTCATCATTTCCCTCGAAAGAAGGAGCCCTTTATTCCAGGATATTTTTAAAGGAAATAAGGAACTTCCAGTGCGTTTGCATTTTCCAGGGGGATGTCTCTGTGTGGTCATGCATGAATAGGGTACCTTGCCTGTACAAACAGGTAATGACCATCCCAGCTTAGGCATAATTTTGAGTTTAGCTTTTGATAGTAATGTGACCAAAAAGTATGAGGTAGGTACTGTCTGGATGAAAGGTAATGATTTCCTGTGAGACAGTAATGTCTTTAACAGAAAAACATCTCAGGAGGGAGCAGGATCACTGTAGATACTTGATAGCTTTTGCAGGGATTTGTGTTATTAATGCAAACACCACAGAGTCTTCCTTGGAAAAATAATTTAATTGTTGAAATTGTGTGTTGTGTAGAAAATAATTATGGGTGCAACAATGCTGAGCACTTCCAGAAACTCCTGGGTAATTTTCTCTTAAGGGAAGGGAAATGTTTTTCTGCCAGATGTGACAAACGGTGGGAAAGCCTAAACACATTTACAGGGAATGTAATTGTAGCAAAAAGCCAGAGCATGGCACAGCTGAAGGGCAGCCCCTGGGTTAGAAGTGCACAATCATTTAGGTTGGAAAAGAACTCTGAGGCCATAGAGTGCAACCATCAACCCATCCCTGCCAAGTCCAAGTGAATCAGAGAGTCACAGGATGATTTGGGCCAAAAGGGACCTTGAAGCTCATCCCATCCCACCCCTGCCATGGCAGGGACACCTCCCACTGTCCCAGGCTGCTCCCAGCCCCAATGTCCAACCTGGCCTTGGACACTGCCAGGGATCCAGGGGCAGCCACAGCTGCTCTGGGCACCCTGTGCCAGGGCTCAGCACCCTCATGATGTGAGGGATGTAGGTGGTGCCTGAGCTTGAGGCCATTGCTCTGGAAAGCAGGGGATGGTGAAACTCTGCTCTCCCTGACTGGGTTTGTCAAATCCCCCCAGATTGTTCTGACCACAGCACAGTGGGCAGGACCAGGGATTTGAGGAGCTGCTGCCTCTGGCCTTTTCACCAAATACATCTTTGGACCAACCCGAAAACCAGACAACTAAAAGGCTTCACAGTCTGTCCCGAGGAGGTAGAAGACATTGTAAAGGTAATTACCCTCTGAGTTTCCAAGGAAAAAACTCTCTCATGCTTAGCATCACTTGGATTTCTGGGTTTAGCAGGAAAGCTGTGGTTTCTTTGCCTGCTCCAAGGTGATTGTGCAGTTTAGAGCGTTGTTCCTCAAAAGCTGCCCTGGCTTGCCTGGGCTGGTTCCTGCTCTCTAATGTTAAATAATCAGCTAAAGAGGAGACAGTGCTGAGACCATGCAAGTTCATGTCTTCTCTGCTCCACCAGTTCATCCCCACCCAAACCCAAAGTTCCAGCTGGCTCTCCTGAAATCTGTCACCTCCTACACCATCCTTTACCTCAGAGCCTGTCCCAGATTCCCTCAATAACTCCAATGGGAAAAGAGCTGAGAAATAGTGACAGAAACACTTTGGGGTAAATTAATTCCTCTCTCTTCCCCAGAAACCTTCAAGAAGTAGCTGCTGTGGCCTTTGGGGAAGGCTGGGGAAGCCCTTAAAACATCAGTGAGTCCGTGGTGCTCCCAGGGAGACTCTGAGAGCACAGTTGGCCAAACAAAATTGTGCTTTGGATTGTCACTTGAGGCTGTCTTTAACAGAAGTGGCAGAAACCCAGCAGGGCTAGTGATGAGTGAGATTTGGGGAGAGATAGTGCTCAACCATCTGCTGGGATATTTTTCAACTTAGCATGCTGAAACAGTGGATTTTTGAGAAAAGTCCTCTGTTAAAGTCCACTTTAGGCTGGGCTTAGCAGTTCTCTCTGTGGCAATGACCAAATTCTAAAATGTGAACCTTCTCCAGTAATATCCCTGCATCAGGTGTTTGCTGACAGAGGTATCAATGGCCCAAGGGGTGAGTATGGATCTGTTTATATTTTCAGTCATATATTTTCAGTCAGGTTTTTTTTGTGCAGCAGATGACGATGCACTGAAGCATTCATTTATTTTACTGTGGTGCAAACAACTGCAGTCGGAACTTGTTTATTTACAAACCAAAATGTTTAGAGGGAAAACATTCCTGGGGAGACACTCTAAATCCAGGCAGTGACAAATAACCACGGTTTTCAGCTTCCTCTTTCCATGGAAAATAAGAAAATGAAACAGCTCTGATCAGGTGGTGTGTCAGAGCATGTAGCTGGATTTAGACATTGGGACCAACTTTGCTCTTGGGTACGACTGGGCTCTTGTTTCCTTCTCTGCTAACAAAGAAAAATGATCAGTGTAACACAGCAATTAAGAGCACAGAATTGCCAGGGAAAGATGTTGTACAAATGGCTTCTGATTGCTTTTTGATATCTTTTTTGTTTTGGTAATGAGCTGTTTCCCAGAGACTTTAATGTATTTATTATGTGACAAATGAGACTTGGTTCTATTAAAGACAGTAAAATAAAGTAAACCTGAAATCATAATAAAGCAGCTTGATAGTCTTCAGATGGGAAGCTTGCAGCAATTACTTTTTGGCCTCCTGAACCCAGATTTGTCCAAGTGAAGGGATGTGCTGGGGAGTGTGGCCTGCACTGATGGTGTGAGAGCTGCCCTTGCTGCAGGCACACTCTGGAGAGCTTCAGAGGAAAGAGAGCTCCATTCCAGCAGCTGCTTTTTGAGCTTTGAAAAGGTGCTTTAAAACCAAACAAACCATCCAACCCACACAGCACCAAGCCACCTCCAAACAAACAACCAATGAAAACCCAGACCCAAAGGGAAATCATAAGAAAAACTTCTATTAATCTGTGGATGTGGAAATAGCCACAGTCGTTCTTTGGCCTTCTGCAGTGGGATTTTCCAAGTGGTTTGTTTGGCCTGATGGCAGCAACATCTTCAAAAATTCCCCTTCAAATTCATCCACTGCTGCTGGTGCAGCAGTGAGTGTCAGTGCTCAGTTTCCCAGAGTGAAGCTGTAAACATTGCTGGGATTCTCTAATGAACATAAAGCTCACTTTGATGCAGGGAGTCATGTTGCCAACAGAAGAAGGCTGAGGGGCTGACTGGGAGCTTTTTAAAACCTTGGTAGGTTTCCAAAGCTGTTCTTGGAAATGGAGGATTTTTGATTAAGCATATCTGGAAGAGTTCCTTGTCCCTAACTGGAACCAGTGGTGGAAGTCAAGGGCAGAGAAGTGTCCCAGCTAGACTGGATAAAGTCACATTCAAGCCATCCTCTTCTTGGAGAGGTGAACTGTGGTGACTCAGTCCCATTTAGGAGGGTGACCAGGTCAGGTTCAGCTACTTATCTAAAAGTGTTGCAGCTCTGATAAGAAAGATTTACTGTCTTGCTGATTAAAATGCTCTCCTGACATGGCACAGTTTGAGCAGTGACTTGACCCTACTTTAGCACAATTCTTGGGAGTGCGATGGCCATTGATTCCTTAGTGATGTCTTGGGCTTATATTTCATTGTCTGAATGGAATGGAAATAGTTTGACTTTATCCTCATAGGGCATGAAAAAAAAATCCCTTTGAAGTTTTACCTTTTCTCTAAGATGGATCATTAATTAATTAATTTTTTTTTTAGTCAGCTTTTGTAAGGGAATGTTCTGATGAAGCTGCAGGTTCCAGAATGTGCTACAGAGGTGTGAGATGTGGTGAATGTGGTGATTTATGCAGGTCAGCCCCCAGCCCGTAGTGGTGAGTGGGGCTGTTCCTCCCCAGCTGCAGGACTCTGTATTTGTCCTTGTGGAAGTTCAGACAGTTTTTCTCTGTCCCTCTCAACCTGCTGAGGTCCCTCTGAAGGGCTGCTCAGCACTGGGGGTATCGACCACTCCTCCCAGGTTTGTGTCATCACTGAGCTGCTGAGGAGGCACTGACCTCTCATCCAAGCCATTGATAAATTAATTAAACAATATTGGGCCCAGTATTGAGCCCTGGGGGACAGCACCAGTGACAGACCTCCAACCTCACCCTGTGCCCCTGACTACAGCCCTCTGGGATCTGCTGCTCAGCCACTTCTCACTGTCCAAAATAACAGCTCTGACAGCCACTGCACTGATGCAGGGTCATTCTCAGAGGATCTCAGAATTTCCTGAGCTGGAGGGACCCACAGGATCACCCAGTGCAGCTCCTGTCCCTGCCCAGCCCCCCCAACAATCCCAGCCTATCCATCCCTGGCAGCGCTGTCCAAACGCTCCTGGAGCTCTGGCAGCCTCGGGGCCGTGCCCGTTCCCTGGGGAGCCTGGGCAGTGCCCAGCACCCTCTGGGGGAAGAACCTTGCCCTGATCTCCAGCCTGAGCCTGCCCTGGCCCAGCTCCAGCCCTTCCCTGGCTCCTGTCCCTGTCCCAGAGCAGAGCCTGGAGCTGCCCCTCGGGAGGAAGATGAAGACCACGGTGAGATGTTCCCCTGATTCAGTCACTGGAACACCAGACCTCAGGTTTCACTTTCATCTGTGTCAGGATTGCCTCCCATTACTGGCTTGAGCACGGATGGCAGAACTGATTTTCCTTCCTCCCAATGTCCCACTTGCACTCCCAGAGAAGTTTCTGTGCCGGTGGGATCCATGCCCTGTGCAGATGCAGCCCTGACTTGGTTTAGCCCTGATGCTCTCATGTGTTAAACATCCTGGTCTTGGCCTGGGTTTCACACTGAGTCGGACTCTGAGAAATTTGCAGTGACGTTCATTGCCCCTGCAAATCATTCCTGTCTGCCTCGTATGGGAAACTGGGCCACAGCTCTGCTCAGCACTGGAAGGGAGCAGAGCATTTTGGAGAATTAATGCTGGACTAATTTGGTTTAGAGATTTTTAAGTTCTGAGGTATTTGGCAGAATATTTTCTGAGTGTTGCAACCGCCTAGTTGGGTTTAACATCATTTTTATGAAATAGGAAAAATTTTCCTTACAGAAAGGAAGTCAAAAGAAAATGAGTTTTTCTGCTCAAAACTTTGCTTCTAGACTACCCCAGTGAACAAAGAAGAAACAAGCTGTCAGAAGGAAATTCAGAAGGAGCAAGATTCCTCCAGAAGGCAAAAATAATAAGGTTTGATGCATGGTTTGGGGAAAAGAGGATCTTTTTAAATGTGTGGATCCAATTAAAATCATGATGGACTGTGCATCCCTTGCTGGAAATTTGCACACACCTGACTAACAGTGGAAATGAGGGTGAATGATTAAGTCAATACTTTATTTTTGTTTTAACAACCAAGAATATCCCATTTAGAAGAAAAAGATATGTTGCATAGGCACACCAGAACTTCCCTGCATTTTCACTCCTCTGCAAAATCAAAACTGGGAGAAGGATTAGCAGCCACATGGGACAATATGAGGAAAATGAAACGGTTGTAAAAAATATGGAGACAAAAATCTTATTTCAGAAAAGTTTCAGGATTGGCCCCTCGTAGCAAAACACTGCATTGATTACAGTCACTCTAAATGTCATTGCTCTGTGAGCTCCTGAATGGGATCAGCAGAGAAGGAAGATGAGTTCTGCTTTCCTGAGCTCTAATGGGGCCACTCTAATGGGCTCAACCAACAGCAGACAAACCTCAGGTCCTGAAATGACAAAAAGTCATAGTAGGGACAGCCTCTGAGTAATTCTCACCAAAGTGACTTTGACAACCAGCCTTTTAATGGAAAACCTTACTGGAAGTAATTTTTTCTGTTTCAATGAGAAGAGAAATCAGGCTGAATGTGCACACTGCTGTACCCCTTGGGCTCAGGGTTTAATTTAGGAGTGATAAAGATCACTTTGTCTCTCTGTTTCCTGAAATCCATGTTTTCCTGCATGTCTTTGCTCCATTCCCTCCAGCAGTTTGTTCTGCCTAATTACCCCGAGTGTCAGAGCAGGAGCAGGTGGTGAGTGCTGCACAGAGCTGTGCTATCCATTTCCCTAACCAGGAGCTGCTTCTGGTGTCATTAAGATTTCCACAAGGCCTGTTTTGCAATGTGCTCATTTTTTCAGAGCTAACATTTTCTCCCCAAAATGCTGATTTTTTCTTTCTGTCAGTCCTTCAAGTGTAATAGCAGCTTACAGGGAACTCAACCCAGTTTTCACAGCCTCCCAGAAGTTTTGCTGAGGCGTTTGCACAATTTGGAGATTTTCATCTTTACATTATAAATTACTTGGTTTGGTGCAATCAGCTGCTGAAGGCAGGTGGATGTTTACACCTCCTTATAAACCTTCATGGTTTTAACCTTTCATATCTTAAAATCATGGAATCACAGTCTGGTTTGGGTTGGAAGGGATCTTAAAATTCATCTCATTCCGCCCTCTGCCATGGCAGGGACACCTCCCATTGTCCCAGGCTGCTCCAAGCCCCAATGTCCAGCCTGGCCTTGGACACTGCCAGGGATCCAGGGGCAGCCACAGCTGCTCTGGGCACCTGTGCCAGGGCCTGCCCACTTTTTGAGTAAAGAATTTCTTCTTGACATCTGATCTAAACCTGTCCTCTTTCAGATTAAAACCATTTTGCGTCTTTGAGCAGTTTTGCAGTCCTGCTGCAGCTCAGCCTTGTAGCTGTGCCTGTTCCCAGGCAGCAGGGCCAGAAGCCAGGGAGAAAAGCCTGCAGAAGGTTCTGGATAAGTCACTTCTGCTGCCTGAAGCATGAGGCTGTTTTCTCTGGGAAACAAGGATTGGTGGCTGACCCCAGGGAATGTGCCTGATGTGATTGTCACTCTTTTTTCCTCTGACTGTGCCAGCAAACCTAAGTCTGTGCAGATTTTTGGGGTCTGAGGAGGTGGCATGGGTTAACCCAACAGGCAATGAGCACCACACAGACATTCACTGCCTCCTCCTCGGTGGGAATTGGGGAAAAGAGTAAAACTTACAGGGTGACATAAGGACAGTTTAACTGGACTGGAAAGGAAGGGAAAATCAAGCAATAAAACAACACAGAGCAAGGGATGCTCTGCAATTGCTCTCTGCTCTCCTGAGGGATGCCCAGGGAGCAGGCTGGCACCCCCAGCAGTTGCCCCAGCTCTAGATGCTGGGCATGGCAGGTGATGGAACATCCCTGGGTCAGTGGGGTCAGCTGGCGGCAGCTGTGGTCAGTGGGGTCAGTGGGATCAGCTGTGGCCAGTGGGGTCAGTGGGGTCAGTATGGTCAGTGGGGTCAGTGGGGTCAGTATGGTCAGTGGGGTCAGTGGGGTCAGTATGGTCAGTGGGGTCAGTGGGGTCAGTATGGTCAGTGGGGTCAGTGGGGTCAGTATGGTCAGTGGGGTCAGTGGGGTCAGTATGGTCAGTGGGGTCAGTGGGGTCAGTATGGTCAGTGGGGTCAGTGGGGTCAGTATGGTCAGTGGGGTCAGTGGGGTCAGTATGGTCAGTGGGGTCAGTGGGGTCAGTATGGTCAGTGGGGTCAGTGGGGTCAGTATGGTCAGTGGGGTCAGTGGGGTCAGTGGGATCAGCTGTGGTCAGTGGGGTCAGCTGGCCTGGCTGTGTCCCCTCCTGACCCTGTGCTGGTGTGGCAGCATGGGGAGCTGAGAAATTCTTGACTTGGTTTAAGCACTGCTGAGCAGCAACTGAAACATCAGTGACTTACCAACATCACCCCATCCTAAACACAAACCAGACTGCTGTACCAGCTTCTAGGAAGAAAATGAACCCTGTCCAGCAGAAAGCAGGAGAGTTTTGTGGTTGGTGTGGAACTCGTATGAGTAAACAACTACTACGGAAAGAATCACCTCTTTGCTGTCCTAAATTCAAACCAAACCTTGGCTTTTTATTGTGCTGAAATACATATTGTTTGTATTTTATTTGTATGTTCCTGGCACACTTGTGATATGCTGGGACCAAAAAAAAAAATCCCAACTCTCAGAAAAAACAACTTTCTTCTAGCTGAAAGAGGATCTCCTCTCCTTGCTAAGTGAGCCACTATTTAATTTTCTCCATTTGAAGTTTGACTGATGTGCAAAAGGAGGTTACACAATAAACCATGTTCTTAATTTACAAATGAATCAACATCTTTTTAAGAAATAAACCTCAAAAAAATCCAGCCAGCATATTGTTATCCATCAGCTTTTCTTGTTGCTTTGCTGCTACTGAAGAAGTGCTCAGACTGGGAACTCCAGAGAAGTTCACTGCTCTTTTCTAGATTTGAGGAGCAACATAAAAGTGGGACCTTCATGACAAGAGAACTTTTCTGCTCCTTTTTTACCTGCTCAGTCTTGGGTGGTGTCAAGGACACACTTTTAACACTTAGATTCTCATCTGAAATAATAATTAAAAATGTGTACACAGTATTTCTTAGAATCCTGATATGGTTAAAATTAGGAGAGATGATTCCTCTGCTCTCACAATACTGTAATGGGAAATCTTGAGAAAGCTGATTTTGCACACCCAGGAGAACCTGATTTTCCAATTCCAGGCAGGAGAGGAAGGTTTTCTGCAGGACCTTGTGTGCCCCTCTGAACACAGAAATCTACTGCAGTTATTCTTTATGCTCTCACTCAGCTGCCAGCTTGCCCTGATGTACCTCAAATCTCTGAACTTTATTTCTAACTCCTAAAATCAAATTAAGGGATTAAATTTTTGCCCATTTCTGCTCCTCCATGACCACACTAATGAAGCTGGCAGCTCTTTCCCAGGTAAGTTCTGGTCCTTTCCATACCAGAGGTTTTGTCTTCTCTCGTGTGTCTGGTTCAACAGCTGAACTTAGACAGCGCTTTGACCTGCTGGGAAAAAATTTCAGGTGAAAGTATTCTGTGTTTTACCCAGTTGCCCTGTGGCAAATTCTGCCTGGCTTAAAGACTTGGATAGAGTCTGTTCTAGGAGCTCATCTGGGGTGAGCTGCCCTCCCGTTCCAAATGCTCCACTTGATATGAAATATGGTAAAAATATGGGAACAGCTTCCTGTCCTTGCTCCAATAAATATTTAGCCAGTGACACAAAGCAGAGCAAGTTCATGAGGAGAAGCTGAGAGGCTGCCAGCTGATAATTAGTGGCTGCTGTGGGAGCCTGGGCTCCAGGGTTCCCATCCTTGCTCCAAATCCAGCAACTCTGGGTCTTGGTCCTGAGTCTCCTTCACCCTGAATGGCTTTGGCTGTTGGCCTCGAGTGGAAGAGGACAGCACAACTTGTCTCCTCGGGTTTGTGGGAGATGGGGTTCACCTGCACTGATCGCCTATGAGAAACAAACATCTCCTTTCAGTCCAGAAATTATTAAAAAAAAAATTAAACTAATTTCAATCCAGAATTAAACAGTGGATTTTCTTCATGCTCCACCTCTCTCTTGTCGTTTTTAATATCTCAGTGATCTGCTGCTTGATACAGTTGGTGTCTTCCTGCAAAACCTTATGAGAGGCCTCCTTTGTTATGGTGATAATTAATGGAGTGTTTGCATTACTCAGTAATCCCAAATGGCTGGGCATAAGATCAAGAACCTGTCCTTATTTACTCAGTTCTTTGAGGGCTTTTATTCTAAATGTGCAGGTTCTCACCTCAGCTGCAGCTTGAGACATGAATAGATTAGGGGTAAATGAGGTGTTGACATAAGTGGAATTGAAAAACTATAAGTGAGATAGAAGTGGAATTTAAAGGGAGAGTTTTCAGCTTGTCTAGAAGTTTGTCTGCTTTTCTTGCTCTGAAATCAGGATATAAATTTCATTGGGTTTGAAATGAAAATAGCATCTCCTAATGTTGAGGACATTTTGCTTTGTGACACCCCTGTAAGACAGGATGGGGGTTGGGGGTTTCCAGGTGAGAAAGGGTGACAGGAAACCACACAGGGTTTCTGGCTGGGGAGGAATTGTTGAATACACGTTTTTAGGTAAGTACCCTTATTTATAACCCCTTAATTTCTGCAGTGAGATCTCTGTTTGGGAGCAGAGAAATATGTGAAGGTTAAGCAAAGCTGAATCCTGTACTGTTAATTGTCCTTCTCAGCTAAAGTTTTCCACCCCTCCTAGAGTCATCTATCAATATTCCAAGTTATTATTTGGTTTAGGATTGGGTTTTCTTTGTTCTTTAATATTTTGTTAGCAATGGGGGTATCACTGAACTGACAACAAATACGAAGTGTGCTCAGCAAGGAAGAGGTGTCCAAGGCTGACATTAAAATCCCTTTTTTTTCTGTCCTTGGGAGAGAAGAGTGGGAAAGGTTTCCTTGTGTCTTCAGAAGTGCTTCACTGCAATGAAGGGAGATATTCTGATGAGGGAAAAGCTCCATCCTGTGCATCCCAGCAGCATTCCTGGCTCGGGGCTGTTGCTCTGGCCCAGGCAGGATTAGTCAGAATCCCGGGTGGGTGATTTATGGAGATTGCACCACTCGAACCCCGTGTGCCACAGCGCTCTCACCGGATGCACAGTCACACAAAAACATTGTTCAAACGCTCAACCAAACCTTGTCACGGGCCCAAACTCCCAGTTAGGGTCTGACTGGAGCCCCAGCTGTGCTGGGGAGTGATTTGCCTGCCTGGCCAGCCCAGAGAGCCGAGCTCCAGCTGCATTTCTGGGACAGAGCTGTCCCGTGTTGCCCCAGGAGTGCCACGCAGAGGAGGAGGAGGAGGAAGCCAGAGGAGCTCGGGGATTATTTCAGAGCAGGGCTTGGCTAAACCCTGCCAATGTGATTTGGCCTCTGGCCACGCAGCAGCTCGGGATGACCTTAAAAAGCAGTGGAAGTGTGGTTAGCATGTGCTGCTGGAAGGGCAGCGGGAGGCTCGGGGTGCTGACTCACGGCTGCGAGCTGCGTGGGGAGGGAAGGTGGGCGTTGGGTTATTCATCAGCAGCCAGGCCGGGCTGGCACGGCCTGTCCCTGCTCTCCTGCAGGAACACACACGTCCCCAGTGCTGCTGTGTCAGGGCCCGTGTTTCTGGGTGTTTCTGGGCAACTGGGAACCTTGGCACGGGGCACATTCAGCTGGAATGGAGATCAGGCTCAGGAGGTGCTGCTCGGTGTCTGAGCAGCGGTGTGGAGCTTGTGGTACCCACAGGAAGAGAAAGAGAGGAAGGAGAACAATCCAGTTTGAATGTGGATTGTGAACAATCTAGTTCAGCCAAAACTAGAGCTGGTTATGGATTCCTCCAGTAATTGTTCCTATAAACAACAGCACTTGGGTTTGCCACTGGATGAGACAGATGCCAGAAGCATCTCCAGGTACTTCTCCAGCAGCCCCAGGCATGACCCTACAGGGGGCATCAGGAGAGAGAGTGAGGACTGCATCAAAACTGATTAAATCATTAGAAAATCATTAATATTTGTGGGCTTATCTCTGCTCTCAGAGCTCAAGGACACTTGAATAAAATTCTGATGGCTGGGAGTGAAAAATGAATAAAGAATTTTAAGGAGAGAGCTTCATGGGCATTTCCATTTGTACAGAATGGTTGTGCTTTGGGGGAAAGACCCAAAACTAAAATAAACAACTCACATTTTAAATAAAGCTTCTAAAAGTGTGTGCTGGGTGTTTAGGGCATGGTTTACATTCTGATTTAGGTATGGGGAGGGTGTGGGAGTCTCTGTGGGGACAGGCCAGGGCTGCCCCATGCCCAGCACAGCCTTTTCAGCCTCCTCAGAGAAGGGCACTGCTGGAGTTACATCAGGGGTGCCTCGGTGAAAAACAGGAGTTAAAAAGGGCCAAAATGTCAGCCAGGCAATGAGGATGAGGAGAAAAGGGTGAGGAAGCAGCCCTGCAAACACCCAGGTCAGCCAAGGAGGAGGAGGAGCAGAGATTTTTCTGCAGCCTGGGGAGAGGAGCACAGCAGAGCAGGGACCCTGCAGGGACCCCAGGCCGCAGCAGGGATGTATTTGGTGTTTCCTGACAGGAATTGTGGCCTGTGGAGGACCCACACTGGAACAGGTGTAAAATGGAAGGAGAGAAGATGTCAGGGAGGGGCTGTGGACTGACCATCACCCTCCATCCCCTGGCTGCTGTGCTGTGCAGGGCTCGGGGGGAGCAGAGGAGCCAGCAGTGAAGCTGAGCCTGTGAATACAGGGATGGGGTAGGGAAAGATCTTTTAATTCCTCTTTCTCAACCTATTTTGATCAGCAATACATTTTTTTTTTTTAATATCTGTTTTTCCAACGGCTGCAGTTGCTAAGAGATCTCCTTTATCTCAACCTACACATTTTCCATCTTATGTTCTTCCCCTGCCCTGTTGAGGAGGGGGGAGGGTTTTTTTCCATCTCCTCCCATGTAACCAGAATTTCTTGAGGAAGAACTGATGCATCAGCATTTTCCTCAGAAGAGCCAGCCCTGCCCACGGCCCTGGCAGCTGCTGCTCCTCCCCAAGAGCCTGGGAGGTCTGTGGGGAGCACAGCTGGAAGCCTGGGGAGCCCCATTACAAACACTTATTCCGGAGGAGAATATATTGTTACCTTGGGCTAATAGTTTGAAACCACATCATCCTAATCACACACCTGCCCAGGTAATCACCATGGTGACATCCAAACAAACAGTAACCTTAAAATGATCAGCCTGAGGAAAATGAGGAGCTGGGCTGCAGTTTTGGAGGGTGTTTAATAGCATGCTGGATGGTTAAATATGAGCTTGTTCAGCACTGAAGTGACCAAAAGGCACAGAACTGTGCAGGGCTCTGTGCCTGAACCAGCACAAGCCAAATCTCTGCAGACCTCATTAGTTTGGACAAAAGGAGCAGGGATATCAAGATGATCAGAGACATGGAGAACCTCTCCTGTGGGAAAAGGCTGAGATAATTGGGGTTGTTCAGCCTGGAGAAGAGACCAGGAGTGACCTAATTGTGGCCTTCCCATGCCTTGAGGGAGCCAAAAGAGAAGAGAGAAAGAGATTATTGACAGCAGCCTGGAGGGACAGGACTCAGGGAATGGCTTCAAACTGACAGAGGGCAGGGTTAGACGGGATATTGGGAAGGAATTGTTCCCTGGGAGGGTGGGCAGGCCCTGGCACAGGGTGCCCAGAGCAGCTGTGGCTGCCCCTGGATCCCTGGCAGTGCCCAAGGCCAGGCTGGACACTGGGGCTTGGAGCAGCCTGGGACAGTGGGAGGTGTCCCTGCCATGGCAGGGGTTGGAATGGGATGAGATTTAAGGTCCCCTTCCAGCCCTTCCAGCCTGTGATTCCATGAAAAGCCCATACCTGCAGAAGCTCTGTCTGACCTGAACACAGGCAGAACAAATTCCCATCACTGTGACAACACATCCCCACTGAATCAGGAGCTGTGGCTCACGGGCTGTCCATGCATCACCAGTTCCTGAGCCTCCCTGGTGTCCTGCCTGCCCAGCATCCACTGGGCAGGGAACAACTCCCGAACTGTGTGTATACATACTTTCACCCAAACTCATGCAGGCAGCTGACTGAGCTGCTTATAAGGATCATTTGGCTTAAAGAGGAAAAGAGTAAACAGGATTAAATGGGTATTAAAAGGAGTCTGGAGGAAGGAAAAGGGCACAGGCACCCATATATCTCATTCTGTGGTATCTGCAGCAACATAGCCAGGAAAGCAGCTGCTGGGATTGTTTTGGGGAGCTCTGGAGTGATGATGTTTCTGCAGGAAAATGCACAGTTAGATCCTGCTGGGATAGGAGCAGCAGCTGCCGGGAGCTCAGGCTCCACATGCAAACCAGCTGAGCTCTGTCTGTCCCATGGAGGGGGGAATACCAGGCTCTTGGACTGCTTTCACTGCTGGAAGGGTCTGCAAGAATTAACGAGTTCACAGTTCAGGAATGCTCCCAAGAAACCACAACAAGGGAATCTGAGCAACTGCAGACATGGAAAGTCTGCGAAGCACAGACCCGAGCTGCCCGTGGAGAAGCAGAGAACAGAAGGGAGGTGAGGATGACCCAAAGAAGGAAAACCTCTGGGATTTCTGACACAGCTCCCCTGAGGGCTCTTAGAGCAGCTGCTCAGGTTGTTTCATCTGGAGAATTTGGGACCTCCTGGTGGCATCAGCTGGGCCAGGTCTTGCTCCTCCAGCCCTGCTTTAGGTATCCATGAGCTGTGCTGGGTGTGCTGGGTGTGGATGCAGCACTGCAATGGCTCTGGTGGCTCCCAGGTCACTGGTGGCCTTCAAACACACATGACAAGGACAATTGCCACAGACCTGTGACTCATGAAAGAAAAACAACACCAAAGCCAACAAAAATAGACAGAAAAGAGGAAAACCCTGCCTTTAGAACTGTCAGTTTAACTTGGTTTTAATGGTGTCCCCTCCATCCATCTCACAAAGTAGATAGGGGTTATTTTGCACGGGAGCTATAAAAAGTAATTAGTAATTAGAATAATGTTTCTGATGATACAGATGCTAAAATTCCTGCTCTGAGCATTGATTATAATATTTCGCTTATTTTTATTCCAAAATGATGCCCCAAACTGGTACAGTTGGTACAGGTGCAGGTCTATACAAAATAAAGCATTCTGTGGATGTGTTTAAATCAGAGAAAAAAAAAAAAAAAACCACACAGGGATTTTTATACATAATAGGGATGGTGTAATTTTTCCAATATGTAAAGATAAAAGACAGACCAAGCAACAAAAAGCAGCAGCATAACAGATTTGCAGATATGATTTTAATACCAGCCTCACATAGCTTTGATTATTTTTTTTCCAGTCAGACGTTCCCAGCGGAAAATTACAATGTAGCATCAAACAGCTCAGAGCAAATGAATGTGAGGAGTAATTCTGAAGTGACAAACACATGTTAGTAAAGCATGGTAACAATTAACAATTGCAAAAATTGTAGAAATACTTTTTCTGATGCTTTTTGGCCTAGTGCTGTAAGCTCCTCTGAAGGACAGAATCTTTCAGATGGGTCATGGGGAAAAATTCTCACTTGGCACCAGATATTGCTTTGGGTAATAAAATAGTAAACTCTGGGTTATAAAATAGTAAACTCTGTGTAATAAAATAGCAAACTCTCACTGAGAGTTGTATTTCCACCATGGGTTTCAACAAGGGCTGTACCAGCTTGGACAATCTTGTTTTCCCAGCCCTCTTTCCCCAGCATTCCCAACTGCTCCTGCTCACCAGGTGCTGCTGTGTGGCTGAACACTTCCACAGCCCTGGGTATCTCCACACCAGCGCCCTCAGAGCCTGATTCTTTTAGGGAAATGCATTCTGCACATTCCTGATTGTCTGACTCACAGCCCTGGTGCCAGCACTCCTCATTTCTATTTATTCACCATGGGAAGCCTAAAGTGCAAATGCATTGGATGGGAGCCTGGCTCCAGAGGAGTCAAGGACAGAATTCCCATTGATGTCTGTGGGCAGAGAACTTCACTTCTGTGCTTTTGGTTGCTCTTTACCATTGCTGGCTCAGGGCTAAAGGGACATTTGAAAAGGCTCTGTTGCCCAGAGTGATGCTGAGTTCCAGTGGCACTTCCAAACACAGCCCATGTGCACAAGAAGCATCTGTTTGCATCCTGGAGGCTTTGTGGCTCCTGAACTGAGGCACATTCGAAGGAGGGCACAGCAAAGGTTTTTACACACTCAGACTCTGAAGTTGTCCCTCAGGCCAGGCCAGAGTAGGGGATAAAGGGACTTGTGGCTGGTCCAGGTTCAGCTTTTGGAAACACACAGAGTTTGGTGACAAGGATGGGATGGAGCTTTTGCCCACCTGTCCCACCAGGCCCAAACCTTGATTTTGATGGTTCCCTCAGAGCTAAAACAGCCCCTTGGTGGTGAAACCTGTCCAGCACAGAATCACAGAGTGGTTTGGGTTGGGAAGGACCTGAAAGATCCTCTAATTGCAACCTCTTCACCATGAAAGGGATCAATTTCAGCAGAATTAATGTGACTCTAATTTATGCTGCAGTACCTAATTTTACTTCTTCTCTACAGAAATGCAAAGAATTATTTTGGATTTTACACTTGTTAGGGCGAGAGACTCGGCTGTAGCTTTATTAACACACTGTAAGGGCTCACTGTGTGCTCCATCAAGTACAAATTCTGATAAAGAACCTTTAAGAAAAGAAAACAAACACAAAAATAATCCTAGAAAACAACTAAACCCAGAGCAAACCACACACTTAGGAGCATAAAATTTCCAGAAAAGAAAAACAAGAAACAAATACCTCCAACTACTTTACATCTGAGTTGAGGAAAGTCCGTTGGTCAAAAAAAATAATCCTGACAGCTCCCCAAGGCTCAATTAATCATTTGCTTTTAACAACAGCGACTCAGAGGCAGCCACAAAAGCAGAGCAGGAAAGCAGGAGAAATGAAATGGGCCTTTGTCTGGGGCTGAACTCGGTGCCCCTGCCAGGACACAAACAGTTCATCTGGGGAGAGAAACCCACTGGCCCACTTGGCATCCTGCAGCTGCTGGCATGTGCTGAACAGGGCAGTAGGTGGTCTGGCACAGCCCTCCTGGACGTGCTTTCTCACCAGGTCCTTTGCCTTGCAGGCAGGAAAAACAGCTCCACAAACAGGGCTTTTCCATGGGATTTGTAAATTGGTTCGTGGTACTTGGAGTTCTCGATGAAATATGAATTCTGCAAGGCTGTCCTGGTTGTTAGAGCTCTTAGAGTTGTTTCATGCTATCCCATAGAATTTCTTCGGAAACCTGTTGGTTTTGTCTCAGTGATGTACACAACCATTTTAGCAGAGAAATTGCAAGCAAAACCCAATTTGTGTGTTCAGAAATCATTACAATTGTCAGGTGAAATAATGTGGCTGAAACTTTCAGATGAAGTGATGAATCTCAGGGCTTCTCTCTGCCTTAGTGTCTGACTCTTTTGGCTCTGAGGGCTGGCACAATTTTCACTTTCTTACTTCATATCTACTGAGGAGTTGATTGTGCTGGTAGTTACAAGTGTATTTTAATGCTTTATTGTTTGATTATTATTATTATTATCATTATTATTGATGCTGCTGTTGCTGCAGGGATATATTCATCTTTATATAAAGGATGAATGACTTGCACTAAACTCTTAGAAGAACATTCAGGTTTTAATTGGGGAGTCAAATGGGAAAAGGAAGGAAGGAAGAAGAAAATTCAGGACATATTGGCTCAATTTGACGAGGTTTTCTGTCAGTTTAGTGTTTTCTCTTAGAGCTCCTCTGTTCAGGGGGTGTGGAGGGGATGCCAGGCCATGACTTCTGAGGTTGAGACAGGGGCACATTATTTATTTTTATAGCCTCAGCAGAGTTATTGCTTAGCACCTTACTCAGCAAAAAAGACACTCAAGGTGGAAGATTGTCTTCCACTCATGTTTATTCTGGTGTGTTTTTGTTCATTTTCCTCCAATAGCTTAAATTGGTGCCTTTTCCACGACATACAGAGGATTTATATGTGCTGATGGCCCCAGAAATGGGCAACTCCTTATACAGGTGCAGTCCTATTTAGTTTGATAGAATTGTCCCAGTCTTTTATTTTAAAAATTTGAATTTACTTCAGTTTAATATAAAGGGCATAACTTAATGTCCACCCTTCCTCTGTCATCTCAACTGTTTGGTTCTCTTCTTACGGGGGTGGGTCCCATCCGTGCCAAAGCTGAGAAAAGCCCATCCCAGCATGAGCTACATGAGTTCTCCTGTGACATAAAGAAATGGGATTTTAGACATCAAATGAGTTTTGGTGGAAAAGTGTCAATAACAACAAAGTAAAACAGGCTTTGGAAGCTGTTTGAGATGCCCAAATTCAATCAACATCCCACTTCAATATACCTAGACCTTAGTTTTCCTTTGTCTTGTACACTCAGTGAAGGCAAGGTGCCTTCTTCCATGAGGAATGTTGGGAGTTTATTCTCTTGGGAGCTGTCAGTGCAGGAAAGGGATTCCTAAAATATATATGAACAACATATATAACATATGAACAACAGCTTTCCATTCAGTCTGTTCTGTCCTCCAAATCAAGAAGTTTAATGTGGAAGAATATTGAGAAGCTGAATCTGTACAGCAAGATGGAAAAAAATAATTAGATTGTTTTTTCTTTTTTAGCAGCAGTGAGTGCAGATAGTCAGTTTTTATCTCACTGTAAAGCACAGTTGTCTCCATGAAATCTGGAGGCCCTGTCTTTAAACCATTGAAGATTTCAGGAGTTCCACCAGCACACGCAAAGTCAGCAGAGTGTTTTTGGGAGATGTTCCCACTCCCTTTCCAGCTAAGTGTGCCCACTCTGTTGGTTTGGATTGGCCTCCTGAATCACCCAATGCTTGCATCCACTCCCCATCATTGCCTCCTTTTCCATGTGAATTTCTGCCTGCCTGGTTTTTGTACCAGTCAATAACACACTTTATTGCCTAAGAATCTGTTCCTTGGGAGGGGATAAAACAAAAGTCACTCTTTTCCAAACAGTTGTCAAGAGCTCCTAAGCCTTCTGGAGCATCACACAAAAGCAGCTTAATCCTGCTCTTTGCAAATGTCACTTTGCCTTGATCCCTCTGAGCAGGAATTTGTGAGGTTGTTGCTCTGACACTCGCAGCAGCCGTGCCCTGTGTCACCACAGATCACACAGGGAGCTGTGGGGATAACAAAAACACACCCAGGATGGAATGGCTTAAGCCCTGTGTGAGGGATGCAGGGCCAGAATTCCAGGGCGCTCCTTGGTTTGTCTCTGTTTGCTTCTGCTGGAGCCTTTGAGACTGAATTAGGTCATGGATCTGTAGGGGGGGTGGAATTTGCTGTGTAGAGCAGAAAAAATTTGAGCTGAGTGTAGCTGGAGCTTGATGCCTTCATAAGGATTTACTGAAAGTGATTTTGTAGTGTGACCTTGTCCAGAGGGGCAGAGCCTGCCCAGGGAAAGGGAGTTTGTGGCTGCCTGGCTGCTGGGGCAGAGAAGGGGACAGAGGAGTCCAGGACTGGTCAATCAGGGTAAAACTACTACTGTTCATTTTCCTTTTATTGCCAGTAAGGTCTCTTGTGGACATTCTGCTGAGTGCCTCCATGAGTCCCAGCTCATGTGCTGCCAAACTGGGCTGAGAGAAGCCTGGTGGTGGCTGTGCAGGCAGCAGGAGGCAAACAGAGCTGGCCAGGGTGAGCTGTGAGCTGTGAGCTGGCACTGCCATCGCAGGGCGTGCAGGGCAGGGTTTACCAGCTCGGGTTCAGTGTCAGACTGTCCCACTGGGGATCTGCTGGGTGCAAACCTGACAGCTTGGCTGGCCTTTGGAGGTAAATTGTTACAATCATGGAATGGTCTGGGTTGGAAGGGACATTAAATCTCATCCAGTGCCCCCCCTGCCATGGCAGGGACACCTCCCACTGTCCCAGGCTGCTCCAAGCCCCGATGTCCAGCCTGGCCTTGGACACTGCCAGGGATCCAGGGGCAGCCACAGCTGCTCTGGGCACCCTGTGCCAGGGCCTGCCCACCCTCCCAGGGAACAATTCCTTCCCAATATCCCATCCATCCCTGCCCCCTGGCAGTTTGAAGCTATTCCCTGTGTCCTGTCCCTCTGTCCCTTGGAAATTATTGCTCTATCACCTCTGCTCTGAGGAAAGGCTGGGAGAGCTGGGATTGTTCAGCCTGGAGAAGAGAAGCTTTGGGGTGACCCCATTGTGGCCTTCCAGTACCTTAAGGAGCCTGCAGGAAAGATGGAGAGAGACTAAAGAACAAAATAGAACAAAAAACTTACCCAGTCCTCAAATGAATTTGTTGCAGATCTAATCTCCACAAGTGAGAACTCTACTGAATGTACGATCCCTCTGCTACAGCTCTTTTATTTAAAAAAGTGCTTTTCACAAGGGAATTCCCTTCACTTGTCAGTGACTGGGTGACAGCAGGTGTGTGACAGTGACAGCACACAGCCTCTGGAGGGGACACGTGGCACTGGATGGAGAAGGAGGTGCTGGAGCTGGCCAGGAAAGTGGGTTTGTACATGGAGTTATGGCTCATTAGTTGCCACTCAGTGAGTTTATTTTGGTGGTTTGACTTCTCCAGTGAAAGATACACAAAAGGTGTGAGAAGAGCCTTCATCTCCGTGCCCTGATTAAAGTGTTCTTCATTCCTGGGAGAGTCAGTGGTAAAAGAAGCACATATTTATGTGGGAAGGGATCCAAGTCTTCTAAGACAGCTTTGACAAAATTGTCATAGGGGATTTTTCTGTCCATCCTGTCCATTGAGGATTTGTAGAGAGCTTGACTGTTCTGTCAGAGGGGTGTGGACTCCTGTGAAGAATTAATAATGTTACTGGTGGCCAGATATACCTGCTGGATGCAGCAGCCCACCAGCACTGTGGGGAAAAAATAATTTGTTTTTAGACAGGATTAAATAAAAGCAATTTGCTCTTTTTCTTATAATGTAACAGTCAATTTACACTTTAAAGACACCTTTGGAGACAAGGAATTCCCCATCTGGAGGGAAGATGTGGTATGTGGATTTGTGTAAAAACAAGCTGGGGGGGGTTCTAGCTGATTTTTGCAGCTGAATCACTGAGCCAAGTGTTTTGAACTGGGTGAGGGAAGGCTGATCAAGAATGGTCCACAATATTCTTACAAGACTTTCTCAAGGGCTCACAATTGTTGTGTCATCACAGCGAAAGGGCAGCCTGGAGGTCAGCTCTGGTATGGGAAACCCCAGGCAGGTCTTTTAAAATAGCAAGGGCAACTCAAAATGATGAAATCATGAGGGAAGACCAGCTTGTTACTCAGCATGGCTTCCCCAGAGTCTGCTGTGCTGTATCAGCACAGAGATGTGGCCCTGAATCCCAAAACGTGTGCAGTGTATTTAGACTAGAGGATGTCGTATCCTTGAAAAGTTTAAATCCAAGCAGAGTTTTTTCCTACAGACATAAATAGTCTATAAACACAGGACTTTTCAGTTTGATTCTTCACATAAGTACACATTAATATTTGCCCCACAATTCCACGTGTGATCAATTCCCAGCAGGGCTCTGAGACGTGGGAAGGGTGATTCTGCCCTGAAGTGTTTGGAGGTTGGCGTGTCTGTGGCTGAGACAGCAGCAGATGTTTCTGTGTGGATCCCCACACGGTTTGGGAGCATGATGTGGCCACTTCATTTGTCTCTGTCCTGTGTGACATTAAAGCAGTGGCCAGGATGTGCCTGCAGCCAGCAGAGCAGGACGAGCAGCATCTGGCATGCAGGGCGTGGGATGTTTGGAGAAGAGCAGCACAGGACACTGTAAAGCAAATAAAAGGTTGAAACAATCAGGCTCCGGGCAGCTCGAAGGAGAAGGGCTGAGGCTGAGGCTGTGGAATCCCAGCCAGCACATGCTCTAAGCCCAGGCTGGTGACGTTTCCCAGCAGCAATGTAAAACAAGAACTCTTTCACACTTCAGTCCCCCAGCTCTGGGGTGTTGTGCCGGGCTGAGTGTGACTTGACTTTGATGTTCTCCAGACAAACCCCATATTTGTCCATGTTTACATATTGTGACAGGAAAGGAACAGCTCTGCTTAACATCCCCTGGGCTTCCTCACAGCAGAATTAAACACTGCAGGGCAAATAACAAACCCTGCAGGTCCTGCAGAAACCCAGTTCCCATGGCAGGGCTGGAGTGGGGAGGGAGCAGGAATCACTGAGGGGTTTGGGACCTATGGCCTCTCCTGCCTGCAGATGTCTGGAAAGCTCCAATTCCCTCCAAACAGGGAGAGGAAAGTGATGGAGAGGCTGTGCCAGACCAGCCAGGCAGCTGCCTCCTCCTCCTCAGCCCTCAGGAATATCTCAGGAGCTGGACACTGAGGAGTTGTTCCAGCACACCATGGCAGGGCTGTGCTGTGAGCAGCCCTGCCTTTAAACCCACATGTGAGTGTGTCACTGAATCCCACTGAATGTGGAAAATTGGGGTTTATGGAGTTGATTCTTTCTTTTTAACACTGAACTTAATTCTGATTTGACCCCTTGTATATAAGAACTTGGATGGAACACATTTACTGAACAATCTTGTTCAAATTTTGTCCTCAATTCCACTGGTTTTGCTCATTACTTGTCTTACTACAGGCCCTGCTTTAATCTGTTGTGTTATGGGGAGAGGACCTGAAAAGTTGGAAGAAACAAAGAACAGATATCAGTGAGGAAACTCAGGCACAGAGAATATGAAATTATTTTTCTGTGTCTTGGAGGTTATCAGGGCATTTATTGCAAGACTACCTTTCCACATCTTTCTGAACTTTGATCATATTTAATATATTCTGTTTTATTGATCTGTTTTGCCTCTTGATTTAACAAGGAAAAGCAACAAAGAAAGCACAAGTAAACCTGAAATGTGTAAAATTTATACACTGAAGACATAGCATGCCCATCCTCTGAAGGGCCTTTCATCTAAATCCTGAGGAGCTGGATTACCACTACAGGGAATAACAAAGAAATACTTTTATCTGAAAGTCAATGCAAAGCATAGATACACATGAAAATGAGTGACCCCTTTTAGGGCAAAGCTTTTTCTTGGAAAAGCAGAAGATTTGGTTTAGGGAATTCCAGCACTACTCTTCTCTTTGTCTTTTTGAGAACTCACTCTTTTCGTGATTTTTCTATTTTTTCTTCCCTCTCTGAATATTGTGAAACAGAACATTGTGTCGCACTTTCAACTGGAATCCAACAAGCTGAAACTTTATTTACATTCAGGATCAATGAGAATAAATGCAGCGAGCCAAAACCTTCATTAAATGGCAATTTCAGTGTCCAGTGGGCAGAAACACAAAGAAGCAGCAACTGGATGAGCTGCTGAAATTACATGACTCTATTTAGATTTAATAGCTGTATTAAAAAAAAAAAATCCAGTCTTATCAGTAATTAGAAATACAAATTGAGAAGGGTAGAGCCTCATTGTCTCTAAATAGATATTGTAAGATAAAAGCTGGCTGCTCCTCCTGCAGTGGAGCCAGCAATGAGACCTGAGGTCTGTTTAATTTTCTGTGAGGAAGATGGAATGAGAGCCTTCCTCTTCCCATCCCAAAGTTCCCTTCCATTAGTAAATAATCCAGGAGAAAAACCTAAACCTGGGCCAGAAAGTGAGTCCAGAGCTGTGTTTGAGCTGTGCCTTTGCAGAAAGCTCCAGGTGTGACACCCAGGATGGGTGACAGGCTGAGTGAGAACCCCCTGAATTCAGGAGGGGCTTTTGAACTAAACCATGAGGAAACCTCAGCAACTTCACCAGGCACAGCAGGTTCTGGAGCTCTCCCAGGACACCAAGGAAACAAGTGATGTGGTGAGGTCCTAAATGTGAACTATACACAAACCCTGGTCTGCAGCTGAGGAAAGTTGGCTGAACTCTCTTTGTGCACAGTTGAAGCGCGTTGCTTTATATTTCATGGAGTTCTCTGCATTTTGGCAGGGCAATAGTTTAGGCTCTCTGACACACTTAAGTGTAGATGGGTGGATGGAACAAAGTATGATTTCATTCAGCCACTTGTAAATATTTATGAACACAGCCATCATTGGTGGGGAATGCGCTGTTACTTGGCATTAATAATAATGGAAAGGGCAAGCATGGCTGGGGCTCGTGAGGCACATCTGGGGCCAGTGAAATTTATAGACTTCCCCAGATTCCTGATACCTTTCTGAAGCTCTAGACAGGTGAGCAGCTTTGCAGTGATGTAGATGCTCATTTCAGGCTGAGGATTATTCCTGTGTTGATATGAGTGTACTGAAGAAATAGAGGAAGTGTTTGGGTTTGTTGAGGGCAGAAATTTGATTTTGGTGATGTGTTTGTTCCCTGCTGGCTCTAATAATCCATAGGCTTTGTTCAGTCTTGTGTTTGTGGCCCCAGCGAGCCAATGTGACACAGTGCAGCAGATTTTGTGATGTGGTTGTAGCTGAACGTGTGTCTGCAAGTTCAGGCTCTGACAGACATCATGAGTCATTAGGAAAAAGTAACTTTTAGCTTAAAATATGGGAACGAATTGTTAGGTTGGTTTTTCTCCCTTTTTGAAAAGCTGAAATGTTTTTTCCCCAGATACGTCCATTCCAAAGAAAGTTTCCTTCTGTTTCTGCCTGAAGGAGCCCAGTGCAGCCTTGGGAAGTGATGAGATGTTTGGTTTGGTTTGGTTTGGTTTGGTTTGGTTTGGTTTGGTTTGGTTTGGTTTGGTTTGGTTTGGTTTGGTTTGGTTTGGTTTGGTTTGGTTTGGTTTGGTTTGGTTTGGTTTGGCTTGGTTTGGCTTGGTTTGGTTTGGCTGAGGATCCTCCTGGGTGCTGGGAGATCTGGCTGCTCCTGGCTCTGTCACCCTGTTCAGCCCTTTCTGTGTCACAGGGTGGGCATCAGGCAGAGGATTTTGGAAAGACAAGGAATAGATTTATGCACAATTCATTGTTTTTCAGGTAGAACTTTCAAACTTAGCCCTGACTTATTGCAGGAAGGATTTTATGCTGTTTGCTACACCAGGAAGAACAAGATTTGTATCCCAGAATACTTATTCTTTCTCCTTTAGGAAACTACCTCTACAAATATTTCCCTCCTTCACTGCACAACTCCAACACTTTGATATCTTTCTGCAGGAAAAAGCTGCCACAATAACCTGAAGCAGAAAAAGCCCAAACCAAACATCTCCCCTGACACAGCTCCAGCCTGGCACCTTTGGGGCAGGTTTGTGGGCACAGCTCCATTTGTCAGGCTGTCCTGACTGTCACCCCTGCAGTTCCAGATGTGTTCAGCTCCTTGGCTCGGTGTCCCCTGGTTTCCAGAATTGATTCTTGCAATGAGAGCCCGGGAAGAACGTCACCCCCCATCACCCTGCCACCTTTTCCACAGCCACCCTTCAGCTCCCAGCCTGTCCTGCAGCACCTTCCTGAGCAGCAGCTGATTCCTGGAAGTCTGGACTCCCTGGATGAAGGCTTGGCCAGAGCCTGGCCTGTGGAAGTTGGTGGTAAACATTCTCACGAAGGGCTCACTGTCTGTCACAATAATTTGCTAATCTGTTTATAGCTGGGATTCCTACAAAATGAAATCAGTCCCCAACGTAGCCTCTGCACCCAAACGTCTCCAAGAACTCGACTTGATGCCTTTGATGAGATCACTTTGCTTGCTGCTGCTTGACCCCCTGACATTGAGCAATGTCCTGCCAGGATTTATCCAACTTTGGAGCTCACAAGGTGTAAGAACAATTACATCCTACATCCTGTTTCCTTACTGCAGGGGAGCTCTGAACTGAAGATGGCTTTGGCAAGATTGTCTGCCAGACACTGGTTTGCAGGAAATGCTGCCCAGACAGTGTGAGCAGGAGCAGAGTCATTTTTATCAATACATCTGGAATTTGAGTGAGTTAGAGAGTTATGGAAGGGGAATCATTGGGAGAGGAAGGGATTGAGAGCAGCCCTGGGAGAGGGACCTGGGGGTGCTGTGGGGGAGAGCTGGACCTGCCCCAGCCCTGAACCCCCTGCCCTGGGCTGAGCCCAGCGTGGGCAGCAGGGGAGGGGGGATTCTGCCCCTGTGCCCCTGGGCTCAGGTGAGACCCCACCTGCAGAGCTGCCCCAGCCCTGGAACCAGCACAGGAAGGAGCTGGAGCTGCTGGAGAGATCCAGAGGAGGCACCAGGGGGATCAGAGGATGGAGCAGCTCTGGGATTGTTCACCTGGAGAGGAGAAGCTTTGGGGTGACCTCAGAGTGACCTTGCAGAGCCTGGAGGAGCTGCAGGAAAGATGGGGAGAGAAGATTTACAAGGACCTGGAGTGCCAGAACAAGGAGGAATGGCTTCAAAGTGACAGAGAATAAATTTGGATTAAATACATGGAAGAAATCCTTCCCTGGGAGGGTGGGCAGGCCCTGGCACAGGGTGCCCAGAGCAGCTGTGGCTCCCCCTGGATCCCTGGCAGTGCCCAAGGCCAGGCTGGACAGGATCTGGTTTAGTGGAGGGTGTCGCTGCCTGTGGCAGGGGTGGAACTGGATGATCTTAAGGGTCCTTTCCAACCCAAACCATTCTGTTATTTTGTGATTCATTACCCACTTAAATAATGGAGTGATTTCTGTCACAAAATCATGAAGACTCTCTAGGCAGAGTGCCTGTGGATGTCATTTGTGCCATAACTTTGAGGATCTTCAACTGCTTTAAAAGGAGCCTTCACTGAACTCATTCAGAGCCCATCTGTCTTCTCTGTCCTCACACTGGCCAGCAAAGCACAGAGCTGATAAACAAAAACCATCAAAGGGCAGGATTTCCATGTAAGCTTCAAAATGGGTGGTTTGAATATTAAAGACATAATTAAATATTAAAATAAGATCAGATTTTAGCACTGGGCAGTCACAGTCTCCACAGTGCCCTCAAAGGCACCTTCATTTGTAGCCAAATCCCCACCACCACCTCCTTACCACAACCTTTATCTGTGTCACTGCTCTGACAGCAGCATAGGAAGTTTTATCTATGCTTTGCTGGGCAACTGCATCCCAAAAATGTGTGGGGTGTGTGAACAGGAGCCTTTTCAGCAGAGATCACACAGCTGCAAGGCCAAAGATCCCTGTTGTTCCAGGGCAGGGCTCACCTGGGAGCTTCTATAAACGAGTTGATGTTACAGATTTCAAAAGAACTCACTGACTGTCAATATAGAGAGTTTCCATGTTGCTGCAAGTTTTTCCACAGCAAAGACTCTTAGAAAATTTCTGCTACTGTCATTTATGTTCTTGTCTTAGCTGATAAAAAGGGATGAGTTTTACAGTCTATTCAGAGCTTTAAAAAAAACCCTGTTTATTAGCAGTCCCCAATTCAGGCTGTCATGTTCCTCTCTTTTGTCGTTCAAGTGTGTTTGGAAATGCTCAACAGCTCGAGGGAAGTCACCCCAGGCAGGCAGGAATGCTCATGGGAAGTGGAAAATCCCTGGAAGTCAGACAGGACTGTGCCCAGTGCAGAGCTGTCCTGCCTGCTCTGCACACAGAGCTCAAGGTGCAGCCTGAGCCCCTGGCTGAAGGGGAAAGCACAGCCCAAAAGTCACTCCCCAAAATATTTCACTTGCTGGGAGTCTCTGGTATTTGGCAAGTACCTTTAGCTTTTATTTTCTCTTTTTATTTGAAAGAGCCAGACACTTCTATGGAGCCTTGGGGGATGTCTGCACTGCAGGTCAGTGCTGGGAGACAAGCTGAGCCCTGGCTCAAGTGTAGACAAATAAACTCCCCAGTTCTGTGCTGCTCAAAGAGGGATTCTGAAACACACCTGTGACATGAGGCAAATGTTAGTAAAAATGTCTGTACAGAAACTTGATTTTCTGTGCCTTCACACCCATTCACATCCAGACTAAAACCAGTTGGCATCAGCTGCTCTCACAATTTATAAATCACATTTTGCCTGGACATCAAACCATGTTATATCATATAAAGGCTGCAGCTGATTGCAAAAGCTCTGTGTGATCATGGTAGTTTATGAACACCTCCACAAGCTGTTTCTAACCTCTTCCCTGGGTCCCAAATTCAGGTTAACGAGGAGACAAATGGCTGGGGGGACAGAAGGCACCAAGGAGCTGCTCCTCTACCTCTCATTTCCACTGCAGGCAGGAGGAATCAGAGGGGTTGGACTGCACAGAGTGTAAAATGAATGAAGAAGGATGCTTCTCCAGCCAGATTTTGGCAGCAGTCTGGTGACAGCTGCACATCCTGGGCAGGCTTGTCCAGGGCATGAGAGTCCAGGGACTGGAGAGCTGTTGGTCCTGAGGATGACAGAGATGTTGAGTTGTTTCTAAAACCTCCTTCCCTCCTCAACCCTGCTGGTCTGAATGTAGGCCTTTGCTCCTGGAAAACATTATTTCTGTGGACAATGATGCCAGGATCTGGGGAGAGGGACAGTTAACTCCTATAATATGATATTCCATGATTATCCAGCACTGGGAAGTCACACTAAGAGCCCAGTGGTTTCTAACGTGGTGGTGTGCACTCAGACCTGCACGACCTTGGGGGTGTCCCCTCATATCCTTTGCCCACCCTGTCTGCAGAATGGAAATCATTGTTTTTTCCCAAGAATTGACTTCAGGATGGGTCTGTAATCAGGAAATTTCACCCCTAGAGAAACAAGTCATTGTCATGTTTATGCAATCCTCCAAACCTCTGGTGCAATTTGCATTTAGCAAGGACAAGAAACGTTCAAATTTTGCCCAGCCAGTCTCCGAGGAGAGCTGGGGTCCTGCTGTGCCCAGCCAGCTTTCCAAGCCAAACTGACAGGGGACATTTGGAGAAAGCTTTGTAGAACGGGCCAGATTGTTGACATTTCTCCAAACAGACCTATTAACCTGTGCAGGAATTCGGGAATCGCACACCCCAACTCCTGAGGGTCCCCGAGCAACATTTTCAATGATCGCATTATTCATATTCCAGAGGTGAAAAAACACCCCAGCAAGGAATTCTGTCTGGCCTTGTGTTTCCTCCTTCTGTACAGGAGGCTGCACCTCTGCATTTCTGATGTCAAATTTGACCACATCCAGCAAGTTTCTGTCTCCAGGTGGAATTCAGTCTATTGACACAGTTGGGTTTTTATGATGCGGTGAAACATTAACCACTTCCTCTCCTCCTCCCAAACTCTTGACCTGTCATTTAGGGGCAAAACTCATTTACACCAATCAAAACCTGAGTAATGACATGTTTTTTCAGCGAGGCTATTTTTGATTTACACCCCTTTAAGAGCAGAATTTGCTCCTGAGTGCTCTCCTTCCTCTCAGCCTCTTCCTGCCCAGTTAAAACATTGGAGTTATTGTAGCTCCCACATTAAATCCCAGCAACCTGGAGGTCAAGCAGTCCTAGACCATTGTGGTAAATATATCAACTCACCCTGAAACAGATCTGCCTTTCATCAGATTCTTCTTTAATGAGGTAAGAGATTTAATTTCATGGTTAAAAAAGTAAAATGAAATAAAGGACATGTGATACATGAGCAACTCCATTAGACCCCGCAAGGAAATGGGAATTGCCAGACCAGGTCTAGACAGCAGCACAGGCAGTGTCTCTGAAATGGTTAATTATGGAACAAATAGCTCACTTTGAGTGCTGCCTCGGGACAGCTCCCTCAGTCCAGGGTCTGGAGAGAAAATCCCTGTTGTGGTAAGTGCATCCTATTGATTCTCACCTTGGCAAAGTGCACATAAAAAAAAACCAAGGTGAAGGGACTGGAACCAGAAAGGGAATGCTTTGTTGTTTTTTTTCTGTTTTGGGGTTTTGTTTGGTTTTTTGGGTGTTTTTTTGTTTTGTTTTGTTTTGTTTTGGGGTGTTTTTGTATTTTCTTTCATTTTTTTATACATAGTACAGAAAGTATTAATTCCCTGGATTGCTTTCAGAAGAGGAATCCTGAAAGACTCCTGTTGTTCCTCTCAATATTGCTCTTACACCAACTGCATCCCTTGCAGCCAGCTTCTGGACAGGACATGAGTTAAGCTGGAAAACCCAGAACGTTCTGTATGTTCCCTGCTCCCATTACTGGGCTGTTTGCTTTTGTCTGTCAGTCAATGTAAAGAATGTAAAATAATTTTTTCCTCTTTTACTGTGTGCTATTTTATTCATCTGTACCACAGCACTGGAACAGGCACAGGTGCCAAGAGTCACTTCCAAGATTATATTTTAACAACTTCCTCAAGTGTCCATTGGCCTGCAGATGCAAATTGCTTCACTGAGGCACTGCTTGTTACTCTCTCTGTACTTATTAAATCTCATTTCTGGATCTGAGACCCCTTGAACCCAAGTTTCTGCTGTCTGAGCCAGCTGCTGAAAGGAGTCAATTCTATTACGCTGTCCTTTCTCAATTGTAATGTCTTTAAACATACACAGCTCACAAGAGAGAGCTCTAGGGAATTGAAAAAAGCATATTTTTTCCCAATTCCTTATCTGGCTGCCTCCTTGAGGAGCTTCTTACCTTGTTTTTTTTTCTGTTGTTGTAGGACTGTGGCACGTCCAATAAACAGGACGTGGGCTTGCTTATACCTGCCCACTGTCTTGACTCATTAAAATCCTTTATTAAACCTCCTAAAGGGGAGTGTTGGAGTGAGTAATGTTGCACTCACACCGCTGGCTCTGTGCTAGAGGCACAGTGAGTGCAGCAAGGGTTAATCTGCCCCTGGCAGCCCTGCCTGGAGTGCCCGAGGTCGGGAGCAGGGATGGGATGGGGAACAGACAGGGAAGGTCCCTTCAGGCTCCGGGGGATCCTTCCTGTGCTGCCTCACCTGAGGGAAGGGCAGGGACTGAACAGGTCCTGTGGTCACTGAGCATCCCCTGCTTCAGAGGAAAATGAATTCCATTGTGGCTGCTCCCAAGGATCTGAGACGCTCCAGCTCACGTCCTTATAATGTCCAGATTTCAGAGGTGGGCTCCTAAAGAGGAGGGCAGTGCCTTTCCTTGGAGAAGGAAGCCCCCAGCCCCACCTGGCAGTTCTGTGAGCACACAATATCGTTGTAATTGCCGAATGTTTTCCTCCTGGCTTGCCTTGGCATGGGCAGGCAGGGAACACACCGCTGGATAACTGGGAGCAGGGATTTGTCTGCAGGTAGCTGGGCCAGGCAGGAGCTCTTGTGCAGAGTCCACACAACTCCAACATCCCAGCCAGCCCAGCCGGGGTCGGGATGGATTTTTCACACCTGTTTCTCCAAATTCAATCATAATAAAAAATTCCATGCGAGCTCAAAGAAGGCAACATTCCAGTAACATTTTGCTTTTACTGACTGAAATTTCCCGTAAGATGGGCCTCTGGCTAGAGTGTGGAAAATGTGTCTTCACTCACTTCCCCCCAGACCTGTCCAGACTCTGCCTGGGCTTTGTCCCTGCCAGGGCTGCCCTGGGGCACGGCTGCTCTCTGAAATCAGAGCCACCAGTGTCCCCAGCAGCACTGCCACTGTGTCTCTGCTCCAAGGGGTGTTTCTAAACCCTGGGTCACTGCGTTACACAGCAAATTGGGAACAGACTCTGCTCGTGTGGAGAGAAGAGACGGCAAAAATGAAAATAAAATACAAACAGAAGTCATAATACTATCAGAGAAATATGTGTGAAGTCCCCAAGTGCTCCTGAAGCTTGGCCAAAAGCCAGTTTGAAATCCCAGACTCCTGGTGCACTGAATTCCAAGTTTCCCACCCCACTGCTCCTTTTTGTAGTTTATTTTTATTTAGCAACACATAGTGAGATATAAACTCTTCTGTTGCCATGTTGAGGTTGTGGAAAACTACAGTAGGAGGCCATGGGCTGAATTTGGCTATAATTGACTGGAATTCATGACATGGGAGTATCTTTTGTTGGCTTTACAGAATGGAATCACTTCCTAGCTGTAATGAGCAATCTTGGACAGGATCATTTTGGGATAGTAAAGCCCTGGCTGTGACACAAGAGCTTCTAAAGCTCCTTGCACAACGGGCTCTGTAAAAAGCTTTTAGGAGAGAAATAAAATATTTGGAATTTGATACCTATGGAGTTCTCTCTGTTCTCCAGACATCAGTTTCAGCCTTGTAGGAGGCACTGCCTTAGCCAGAATAAATGCAGTTTAAAACAACAGCAGTACTAAAAACCCCCATGTGCAGACATTTGTCCTAAAAATAATTTTAGATGAAAAAACTTAACTGCACTCTCACAAATCAGGGCTGTTCTGGAGAGGAAAAATTAAATTAGAGATCTTATTTACAGCAGAAGGAACTTTTTTTTTAGATCCACATTTTAGTTTCATGCTTATCATTTGTTTAAAAAACACTTGATTTTTCCCCTTTACAACAACAAGAATTTTCTGCTCTGTCTTGGTCATTTTGGAAACAAAGGTATTGTTAAATGATTGATTCTGATGTGCAATATCAGCAGGGAAATTAAAAAAGGAAATGTCAGATCTTTTGTGACAGAACTCGTGCATTCAGTTAACATCAATGCTGTAAATGAAGTTTAGGAGGAGTATTTGTACAATACTATCATAGCACTGGCACTCAAACAATCTGGGGATAAAAGGATTGTGTTCAGAATAAAAGCAGCTTACATGATGTCTATTGTGGCAATGTCATAAAACCAACCTTGTTTTAATGTGCAATGATTTGGATTATTCTCTCCTGGAGGTTTGCTTTATTTGCTGGCTCTGAAAGAAAGATAAACTTAAATCCGGGCTGAGAAAGGTGGTTATGAGCAAGAGAGAAAGTTAAAACTAAATTTGCTCTTGAGCTGTTGATGTTGAGAGAGCCCCAAATTTGTGAGGAGGCCACAGGGTGCTGCTGGGGTCTGGAGGATGCAGGGAAGGCAGTTGGCATAAGGAGAAGTCAGTCAAGACTCATCCTGGTTTAGTCTGGTGTATATTTTTCTTTTTCTGTGCTATTTGATGGACTCTGCTCTCAGTCTAAGCTGGATGTGAAGAAGAAAAGGATTGTTCTGGGCTCCGTTACAAACTTACATCTTTTTGCTCAATTCATGATGACAAATTCTCTGTCTCATTGTTCTTTTTTTCCTTCCCCCTCAAAATTCTTGCTAGGCCTGGATTTCCAAAGCCCCAGGAGTGACGTCAGCAGTGAGCTCACACATCTGAAGAAGTCTGGGATTACAGCTGTGTTCAATAAAATCTGAGTTAGCTATAGGGAATGTAAGTAAGCTAAATCCCATCTGCTTTGAGGTTTCCCTTTGGTCCCAGAAGCAGCCAAATGCAGGATATGAGCAGAGGTGTCCGGGCTCCTTCCGGAAATGCTGCGGAAAAAGGCAAAAAAGGCAAAAAAAAAAAGGCAAAAGAAGAAAAAAAAAGGGAAAAAAAGGCTCCCTCTGCTCCTCTGCTCTGCTTGGTGGCCTCAGCAGTGAGTGGAGAGGGGAGAGCAGAAGGAGCTTCAGGTCCCCTCACTGCCAGGGAATGGGGTCAGAGTTCTGGGAACACACAGCAGCTCCTCTCCCTTCGCTGATCCCACTGAAATCCCAGATCAGTGGGGCAGCAGCAGCAGCCAGGCTGTGCTCCCCTCTCTTCACACCTGGAGTGAGCACTGCTCAGTGCCCACAGTTCTGAGAGCGCCTGTGAGTGGGGGGGGATAATCATCAGCTGAATTTAACAACTGGGATGGGATATCCCAGATGGGCAGGGGAAAATTCACATAAAAAACAGGAGAGAGAGAAACTACTTTGAACTTTCCACTCCAAATCAAGATTAATCTAGGAAATCCAGTGGAAATTCCCACAAGTCTGCTCTTCCTGGACCATATTTTTTGTTGTATTATCAAGCAGTCAAGAAATAATCAGGACAATGTAGCTGTAAAAACCTCCTTGTTAGTAACTGAGAAAGACAAAATTAAATTTTAATTATTTGCATCTATTGCCCCAACCAGCCCCCACCTACCCCTGCTCCTGGGATTTTGTTCTTGAACATGAGGTTCTACATCCAAAGTTTAGTTCTTCCTTGGAAAATTACAGATCAGTTCCAAGTCTCACACAAAACTGCTGTGCCAGTGCTGTGCTCACACAGCTCTGCTGGCTCCTGCTCTCTGCTCCTTCTGAGACCCTCCAGCTTCTGCTGCCTGCAGAGGCTGAGAATTGCAGAGCAAATGCTCACTTCTCCATCAGCCACATTCCTGACTTCCCTGATGACTTTATCTGCTGGATGGCCAGGTTAAATCATCCTTTCTTTTTCTAATCTATGACCACGATTTAATACTTTAAAAAATTTTAGGATATGCTTTGAAGACCAGAGACTTCTGTGTCTAAGGCCAACACAAACAGCTTTTTAGTTATTTTTGGATTCTTCTTGTCTTCTCAACCACACCTAGAGATTCTCAGCACTTGCACAGACAGCTTCCTTCTGGGGGAGATTTTTCTTTTTGCTCAAAGGACAGACAGACAGACAGGTCCCTTCTGCTCTTACTGGAGTGAATTGAATAGAAACCCCGGGATCCCAGCTTGGTTTGGGTTGGAAGGGACCAGGCTCTGCTCTGGGGCAGGCAGGGAGCCGGAATGAAATGAGCTTTAAGGTCCCTCCCAACCCAAACCCCTCTGGAATTCTGTGGATTTCCATCAGGTTTTCTATCAAATGAATGCTCAGGTGTGCTCATGTCTGTTTGTGCTGTACAATTATCCACTCTTTGGTCTTCAACAGGCAGCAGGGATCCTCTTCCCTGTGGGGCACATGCTGGTTTTCATCATATTGGAACATGTTTCTTCTGGAATGGATAAGAACTATGGATTTTTGCTTTGCTGTTTTCCTTATTTAAGCTTCAGTAGGGAAACTGTGCCTGCAAGATATTTAGGGATATATTTAACATGATTAGCTGCAATTTTGACACCAGCAATCTTAAAAACATGATTGCAGTAAAGTGCATGTAAGTATTTTGGGATGTGTAGAAGCACTTGAGCATTTTCATGAAGGCAAGCACTTAGAGGGTACAAATTGCTGTGGCACAGGATAAAACCTTTCCAGCAGCTGAGTTGTTTTCCCTGTGCTATCTCTGGATTAAATACTCAGGAGTGATGCCAACAAGCTGATAAAACTTTACACCAGCCCACAGAGTTTCACTTTCTCCCTCAGACCTCAGGGATTTGATGTTCTCTTCCTTGTCAGTTTTCATACCTTGGTGCATAGCCAAAGCCATATTCTGTCTCATAAACTTCTAATAAATCTACTGAAAATATGATAAAAGCCAAAGAAGTCACTCTGTCTCACACCAGCAGTTTGCATGGAAAATATTTATGTACCGGCATCGTCGTCATTGTCTATTTATTCTTCTGATTTTAATTTTTCTCGAGGGAGTTTTGCACAGAGATTATCTTTGTAAATGTTTGTGATATTACTAACAACACATTTTGTGTATGGTGATTATCAGTGTGCTGATGCCTCTCTTGCAAAGGACTTTTACTTTATGGATCAGGGAAAGAGAGGAGCAAGCTGAGATGGCAGCCAGGTCCCACTCTCAGGTGTCCCACAGCTTTGGGGTCAGAGAGCTGGAAATAACTTTATTAAACACCAATATTTGCTCAATTCCTGCTTGTTTGTCATTAAGCCTGTGACCTTTTCAGGCTGGCAAACACAGCCAGGACATTCTCAGCTCTCTGGAGAGGCTGAGGGGTCTGTCACAACCCCAGGCACTGCACAACCCCTGGTGGATCTGCTCCCCAACAGCTGCTTCCTATTTCTTCATCCAGGGAATGAATGCAGCCCTTGGGAAATGCCCTGATGTAAACAAGAAATACAAATAATAGAGGAAATTTCCCTCTCCATTTTGGAGATCATCTCTTAAAAATTCCAAGACTGCAGAGTATTTTTTCTGTGTTTTTTGTGTTTGGTGTGATATTTAATATATCAGTGAATATTATGGGGCCTTGTCTTTATAGTTTTAAATTCTGCAGCAGTTGTAAACTTGCACCTCCAGTCTGTGCATTTTATTTAGCTCAGACTTTCCCAGGGTTAAGAATGAGCTCCTGTATTCTCTGATCCCAAACCAGTGGCCACCTCCTAACGTGGGTTGCTGTTGTCAGGATCAGTCCCTCCCCAAATTAATGTTGTCTTCAGCATGGTAGTCTGACCACTACTCATAGTATTTGGGAAAGCTTTTTCAATATATAATTATATAAATGATAATTATATAATTACATAAATGAGTGTTTTCACTGGAAAAGTGGCCAAAAGTCTGCCATCATCTTCTGAGTCATCACATCAGGGAAGGGGGAATACTGGTGTACCAATAATGTGAATTATTATAAATAGATAATTAAAGCAATCATTGTGATGCTTTCTGGGGAAGTAATCTGAGTGTCTTGTTTAATTGTGTTGAGTGCTTGTAAGGAAGTGCCCTCATAAAAATCAGTTTGTTTGCAAATAATTGTCAAAGAAAAAGCAGCAAATGGTTTTCTGTAAATTCCTGGGAAATCAACGGAAAAGTAGCGGATAAGGTGATAATCCAAGAGGCAGAGTTTTAGCAGAATTTCCAGAATATTGCTCAATATGAGCCACAATTAACTGAGCTGTATTTGGCTACATTGTAAAGGAGTGAAGGCAACGCAGGTGGAAAGACAAAAGCATTTTGATCTTGGTTCTGTGCCGGGGAAATCTTGTGAATATGGTCTGGAAAGACAGAAAATTTAGGGAAAAGATACTCAGTAAAAATAAGGATCAAAGAAATTGATTTAAAATCATCAATCTTAAGAATGGAGCATAGAAACATAGTCGTTTGTTATTAGTTTAATTTGGTTTTTTTTTAGAGTTAGGATTAATAGAAAGGCGATTTAGACGATTTTTGTGTTTGTGTTTGGATGTTTATTATATCTTATCAGAAATTATAGAAAGTACGGCAGCACTTTTAGCTTTTTGCTAGAAGTAGGAAAAATGGCTACAGTTGAGCTTGCTTTAAGGTTTTTTAAAGCTAAACAAATTAATAAAAGTTTAACACTTACATTATTTTTTTTTGCTTAATAATAGATTCCCACAACTCTTAGAGTGGCATTAGACTGACTAACCAAAGACAATTACTTAAGTTTCGTGAAGAAGATGGAAGAAGAAGATGAACAAAGAAAAAGACATCACCTAAATTTTTCCATCTTGTTTCATAACTACTACTATATTATAAAAACTTTAAATTTAAAACTTACTATTCAGTGAAAATACACACATTTAACTCGCTACACATTTGTGATTTTTAACTCATTATTCATATTTACAAGCTTTCTCCAAGGTTTTAGGTTCAGAGCAGTGTCTTCCAGGGGGTCTGTGCCTGGAAGCGCAGAAAGCCCAAAAACTCCAGATTTCTGAGATCCAACAACTTATCTCTGATAAATACATTTCCTTCCAGCCACATGCTCCGAATGCTCCTAAAATTGTTCAAATCTTGTCATTTATGTTTCAGATGTTGTGTTCCAGTGGCTCACTGCATTCCCATCTGTGTGCTCCTGAAATGGCTGCACTCTATGCATGGCAAAAGATTCTCAGGCTCCACTAAGGGTGCTGTTAATTCACATTCAGGGCAGCTTTCACTCTCAAAATTGCCTCTACAAAGCAGATTATTCCTAGGGCTGGGTGAACCAGCACAGGTATTAAATTGGAACTAAATCTAATTACCTGTGTTGTAACAATTTTGTCCCAAGGTAATAATGAGGAGGTTTTTTGCATTTCACTTATTATTTCCCCAAACAATTAGTTGGTTTCTTTATGGCTTTCATAAATATCAATCTATTCCTAAATTTGTTTATAATTTATGACTTTCCATTGATCTTTGAATTTCATCCCTAACACTGACTTGCAAGCACATAAAACCACAGCAACAAACTCCAGCATATTCAGCTCAGTGTTCATTTAATTTCTCCCTGTTCTTTTCGTTTTAAAAAAAAAATCAATTTCTATCCACATTCATCTAATGAAAGAGGGCACCACAGGGCACAGAATCCAGTGCTGGTCCTGCTCATTAGAGATCACAACCTGGAGCTAACTTTCTGATTAAAATACATTTTCCCTGTTCTTTCATGTTATCATTTGTTTCTGACTCAGTCAATGGTTCAATGTTTGCCACAGACTGTGATTAAGGATGGGTGAGCCCAAAAAAGATAAAACAAGAACAAGCCTGAACTCTTACCTGGAACTTATCTCCTGTGGCAATTTTTTTTGTAAAGTCAGGTAAGTGGGTGGTGAATTATTGGAGAAAGAATTAGCTTAACTTTTGATTCAGAAGCTGTTGGTGGAAAAAATGACATTAGCAAATGCTCCCAAAATAAATTCCACAAGCTGCTTCCCACAGTTTGACTTTATCTTTTGTAAACTAGTGTGTATGGACAGGGAAATGAAGTGTTTTGTAAATGTTTGTGAAAGAACTACTGAAATAAGAAACATTCATTGGTTCATTGTATGGAGAACTGTCATTTCCTGAGTCCTATTCTGATTTTATTGGAAAAATTGTGTTACATCTCCCATGCAGGTTTTGGTCTTGAGTACACACTGAATTATAAATCATCCTTAAATCACAGAATATTCTGAGCTGAAGGGGACACAAGGATTGTGTCCAACTAAGTGAAGGCTCCAACACCCTCGGGGTTATTTCACACCCTGAGCTGGAGCAGAGCTGGCACAGGCTGGCTCAGGACCAGCTGGAGAAGATTCTGAGAATTACACACAAAAATTGGAGACTTGCTCACGACTGTATTCAACAACTCCACTGCCTTTGAGGATGGTGGAGATGCCCAGAACAAGATGTTCTTCTAAGAAATCAGCACTCAAGGACAGTCCAAATCCATTAGCAGGAATTTAGTATAATTTCTGACCCTCTTTCCAGCACAGGCTCATTTCTTCTCTGGGGGCATAACTGTTATCAAACACAGCATTTTACAAAATTAATGCAGAAATTGGAAATGGATGTTCATATTTGGAAAATATTGAAATTTGTGCTGGGGAGGGGAGCTTGGGGTGAGCTCAGTGATAGAATCAGACATAAGAAAAAGGCACACAGGGGTTCAGTGTTATACAGGAAAGTCACAGCAAGGAAAATTTAAGTAGTTCAGTGGGCAAAAGTGCTCTGCATTTTATGGTCTTCTAAAATAGTGAGAATTTCAGGGTCAGGGATTCCCCCATCCTTTTCCAAATGTGTAGGATTGGTAGTGCTGTGGACGAGTAAAAAGGACAAAATCCTGAACCCCACAATAATGGAACATCCTGAGCTGGAGGGACCCACCAGGATCACCCAGTGCAGCTCCTGTCCCTGCCCAGACCCCCCAACAATCCCAGCCTGTCCATCCCTGGCAGCGCTGTCCAAACGCTCCTGGAGCTCTGGCAGCCTCGGGGCCGTGCCCATTCCCTGGGGAGCCTGGGCAGTGCCCAGCACCCTCTGGGGGAAGAACCTTGCCCTGAGCTCCAGCCTGAGCCTGTCTGACACAGATTTATGCCGTCCCCTCATGAAATGATGTGTCCGTGGAGCCAGGGAAAGGCAGCTGGGAGGAGATGTGTTCAGAGAGGAATATGACCTGAAATCCCCAGGCAATCCGTTTTTATCCTTGTCTTTGCTCCTGAGGAGGATCCCAGGAGCAGAGGTTTGTGTTTTCATGGCCCTCAGAGATGTTTGGGTAAGTCTTGCTTCCTAAACCATCCAACAGAAGAGTGATTTCATCTTTTATCCTGGAAGACAGACCTGAAAGTTCAAGAGTAATCTTCCTCTTTCCTGCTCTGCCACCACCTCCCCAACAGCAGAGCCCAAAGGAACCAAACCCAGCGCGCAGGGGATGGGCTACGGACAGGGGGGAGAGCCTGGATTTTAGTGTCAGGAGGAGGGAAATCCGTGCTAATGAGAATCCTTTAACTGTGATCTTCTCTTTTTCACCACCAGCCTCAGGTTCAAGGGTACTCAGAGACAACAAAGAGCCCTGGAAAGGTCCCAGCTGAGCGCTCTGTGTGTCACTGATAGCTCCGGGATGCAGAGCAGAGAAGCCCTGAGCCTCACAGGAGTGCTTGGGTTATCTGTGCACACACACAGACACGTAATCTCTTTTTATCTGATCTGAGAAGAAAGGGAATCCCTCCTGTGTTACCCTATTTGGGCTTTTATCTCTCCTATTTTAGTTTGTTTGTTGTTTTTTGGGGTTTTTTTACAAAGACTCAGGCTACGATTCTGCTCACTCTTCTCGTGAATTCACCACTCTTCTTCCTGCGGCTCTTCAGAGCAGGAGCGCAAAAGGATGCAAAAGAGATCACAGGCTTGAAAAGATGGGACTGTGCCAGATCCTCTGCTTGTGTAAATCTGAATTTTGCAGTTGATTCCAGTGGAGCGGGATATATTTACACCGACGTAAAACCCATTAATTTCTGTAGGAGTCCCTGGAATTTAAACCCTGCTTGTGAATCCCCTGATTTCACGTAAGCTTGCTACTATTTCACAACGCTAAAATAATGGGGGTGAGGGGACTAAAACTCCTGATATTACACTCCGCTGATGCTGTAGGGAAAATATTCTGCTTTCTGAGTCATTTGCCCTGAGCTGACTTTCTTTCTGAATGGTTCAGGGGGTTTCCTTCTTTAGCCATAAATCGCATGCAATTTTTGTGTGTGTGTGTGTGCCTGTGGATGACAGCGTGTGTGAGTGTGTGTGCGCTTTTCAGAAGCCACGCCAGAGAGAGAGAGAGAGAGAGAGAGAGGCTGTTCCTTTAAAGCAAAACTGAAAAAAAAAAATGCCTTCAGGCGTCCTATTACAGTGGAACGAGCCAAGGATCAGGATTTGCAGCTCAGCTATATAAACCCAGCAGAATCTGGCTGCTCTGACCACTTTGCCTTGCTGTCAAAGCTCGCAGCCCCGCGCTCGCACACGGCACCAGGCACCGCAACTTCGCCGAGTTTTGACAGGACGGCAACAAAGTCAGGAGCGCCCAGCTGGCTTCCAACACCCTATTTATTTCATGGAGGCTGCTCACAGCGGGATCTAAGCTCTGTCAGAGTCTCTAAGGTAAGTCTGCTTCCTCTCTGAATGGAAAAGGAGCTGTTCTCGCCCACGGGTTGGCAGTGCCCCCGTGCATCACCCCCAGGTGAGCGGGCAGGGATCCTGCTGGGGAATCATTTCGGATTGCAGCACGCCTGCCTCCAAGTCTGTCTGCATTGTGTGATCATGTCAGAAATGTCCCGGTGACATCCATCCGACCCAATGAATGAATGGAGCAGGAGCTGCCTGGGTGCTGGGCATCCTCACAAGGACAGCCAGGATCAGGCAGGGTAGGAAAGCAGGTCTGGGATTCCCTCTTGGCTCCTGGAGTGCCAGAAATGTTTCCCCCATCCTCACCTCGCAAACCAGACTAAATCCACTTGCAGGTTTTAACTCTCCCAAGCAACTTTTGTGATCCTGTCTGTGACCTGATGAGAGCCGGGCTCTTCCCTCTGGTGATTTACTGTCCCCACACTTTTTTGATATTTTTTTATTTTTTTTTTTTTACCAAAGCCTTTGTCGCCTTCCTCCCTGCCCCCACTGGGCTCCAGTTTCTTTCAAAAGTCCGGTAATATTAGCCTGCAGTGGGGAGCAAAGCACAAAGGAAGATTAAACTGGTATTTTATTACCAGTGCTTTGCTGGGTGGGTTCCGGGAGCGGGAGGGTGAAATTCTCCATCCTCATGGAAAAACAGAGGCACTTGCTCTGTGTCTCAGCTCCTTGCTCCCCGGTGCACTGAGATTTTCTGCATGACTGTGTCTGCACTTACCAGCAAGGCTCAAATTGGCTTAAAAAGGAGAATCTGGCTGGGAGAAGGTGAACACACTTAGATTCATTTAGGAGCTAAAGCCACTCACTCAAGACTTTGTGTTACATCACCTTTGCAGAGTTTTCCCTGCCTGATTTTCTGTCTGGCTACCAGGACAGAGAGTTTTTGGCAGTTAATCTAAACTTCTGAAAAGTCTGTCTCATACTATGGGAAAGAATGTTCAGACTGAAATGATGGTGATGTGTTGTGTTGCACAGTGGAGACAAAAAATTAAAAACCACAATAAAAACATTTATTAAAGTTTTTCTTCATGAAAAATCAGAAAACAGTGAGATGAATGTGATTCTATGGTCTGGGTAAAAGCCTTACTGTCTAGCCGTTGGGTTTGGTTTTCTCCCCTGGTTTAATTTTTTAAGACTGTATTAAATATTGGGAATTCATTTTACACATTCCCTGATTAATGTTACATGTGGGGGTTGTTTTATTGTGCTGGGTTTGTGCATTTGCCTTTTAAAGCTGTGAAATCATGGAATAGTTTGGGTTGGATGGGACCTTGGAGATCATCCAGCTCCAACCATGGGCAGGGACACCTTCCACTTGACCAGGCTGCACAGTTTAGGGGTGCTGGAGTCCAAAAATGAGGTGGACAATGGGGATTAGGGAGCATCCTTTGAATCCTAGGGAAACTTGCAGAAATGTGATGTGTTTTGGGTTGTTTCTTACTGATACAGGGGACGCAGGGACAAACTGAATCTGAAGAAGTTTGACCAGATGAAAGTGTTTAGCCAAGAGAAGATAACTGGTCTGTCTGCAGCTCAGCTTCCCTGGCAGGGAGTTTGGGAAGCAGCTGGAAGAGCTGTCAGGGTGTTCCCATGCAGGTGCTCAGGGAGGGACGTGCACCTGAGCTGAGCAGAGTGGTGGGACAGGAGTGACAAGGGCTGTGCCTGCCATCGCTGACCCAGTCACAGTCACTCCCCCACGTACCAAATTGGCACCCACTTCCCATATTTTTTGCTCATTAATTTTATCCTCTGGCTCCTTTCAGCCCAGAGAAATTTCTTTGCAAGTCCCAGCCCTCGATCCCCTCCCTACAGTTACTTTATCAATGTTTCCAGAGCTGTGGAAGAGCCAAAGATCTGCTGCAAAGCCCGCAGCCTGCAGATGAGAATGTCAGGTCTCATCTGGGGAAAAGCAGAAATTCTGCTGAAGAAATCCCTTCCAGGTACACAGTGATCATGGGCACATGGAAAGGACAAACAATCAGACACAAATTTCCTGCTGAAATAGTGATGCTTAATGATATTAGAACTTACTGGGAAAATCCCTAAACACAGGCTAAAACGTGCTCCACAAATTCTGAATAACTGTTAGCTGGAGACTTTTTGAAAGCCATCCTCTTTAATTATCCCAGCTCTTTAAAACTGGATCATTTCTCCTCAGTATTCACTCAAACTTAACAATCATGTTGCTATAACATCATTTCTAAAGGTGTTTGACGTTCCGTTTATTTTTCATATTAGTGCTTTTTATAAAATAGCTAAAAAAAGCCAAAGACTATTCATGGGTGAAGATGTTCTGACTTGCTATAAAGAGACTGTCAAAGTTTGTTCTTGAGCATTGTCTCACTTTTTGATAAGAAAATGAGATTAAATGGCAGGCTCTGTGCTTTTTGGGACTTTCTCATCCTTTTCAAGAGTCAGGCAGAGCTAAAAAGCAGAAGTGTCTGTGAAACAGTGATGCTGCTTTGGAGCCAGAGCTTTAACCCTTTCACCCCTCCTGGATAAACCATCTGGAAAAGCAGCTTGGCCAGTTCTGTGCCATTTTCCTGGTACAACACCACGGTGCCTCTGTCCACCCAGACAGGTGGACATGTAGGATGTGTCCAGAGGTTTGAGTGCTGCTGATGACATTTAATTGTCCTGGATTGGACAATGGGTGTCTGGTTGAAATGGATGTGAGGGAGAATCAGTTTCCATCCAGTCCTGCATCCCTTAGAAAGCCCTGGGATCCCTGGAGGAATACTACCTTTGGAAGGAAGATTAATGCAGAGGGTGGTGTCTGCATTATCAGCTCCACATTTACCTGTCCTACCTCTGTGCCATGGGAAATCCAGAGTGGTCAAACAATTACTCTCATTTGAAGCCTGTGACTTGATAAATTCCTCCTTGGCCTTGTGCCATCACAGTCTGCTAAGCTGAAGGGCCACTGACAGTTTTAAGGTCTAATGGCTCATAAAACTCCAGGCTTAGGAATGGATGATTTACATCCCTGGAAAGTTCGAAATCTCAGCTTTCCAATAATAAAAGGAATTTGGTTTGAACTGTGTCAGTTTGAGATACAGGGCTTGGAAACTGGGCTCTGATTTACCAACGTGTGCTTTCTCAGACTTAATTCTTGGTGTGAGTTTAGCACACCCAGCTCAAAGACTGAGCTCTGATCTAACCCTGTGGTTATAAACTGCAGAAGTCTGAAACTACTGTAAAATGTAATAGCTGCTTTTAGTGGTTTTAAGGAAGCTGCAGATGTCATATTGCAGAAAAAATCATTGTTGCTGAAGCAGGAAACTAAGGAAGACAGCAATCTAAGTGAAATAAGTTAATATTTTGTCATCTACCAGGCTCAGAAATCTTCAAAACTGCAAGCAATTATAGGATTAGTAACTAATGAGTTCTGGACAGGAAGCACCATAACCTGAGGTCAAGAGCTCGAAATAAGGGATGTGTACAGATTGCTTATGAGTTCTTAAGATGCAATTTAGTTCATTAAACTGCTTGATGAAGAGGACCTGTTGTCCATGGCTTTGGTTGGTTGATGTTGTAATTCTTGCTTCAGCATTTTAGGGTCTCACTGTGTTAAGAGTGAAGAGGTTTAATAAATGATGATCTCTGCCACAAAGAATTTACAATTCCTATTATTAACTATTCCTAAAAAGTTATTTGTACAGTGAAGAGAAAAAGGAAATAAGAAGGCAGTTCTTTGAGGAAGGGGACTGCTGGAAAGCAGAGAAATGAACAACCCTGAGGGACAACAAAGAGCTGTGCAGTTTCCACCGAGCTCAGGGTTTCCACGAGTGTGAAACCTCCCCTCCCTCCGTGCTCACTGTCCACTCGTGTGTCTGACCCTCTGGCCACTCAGAGCTGGAGTTAAAAGCCTTCCACATGTGGGAAAAGTTAGAGACTGGGCATTGTTCCAGCTACTGAAATCCCTCAGTGCATGATGCAACCCCATGGTGTGGAATGGGCAGACTGGGAGGAGGAGTCACTGGGATCCTGCCTGACAAGAGGTGGCTCTGGAGCCTGCAGGAAGTCTGAAAGAAGGAATAGGTAGGAATCCTTCTGCTAAAAGGGCAAAGTTTGAATAATTTAGTGTCACTTTTTAGCATTGAATGAATGATAGACGTGCCCTAATAACTAGAACTGTCCTTAATGTAAGATTTTCCTGGATTTCTAAATACATCATTTCTCTCTCCTGTATGCTGCCTGTCCCGTTGCTGACCAAACAACATCAAAAAACCTCCACCTATAGCTTCAGAGAGTATATCCGGATGTAGAATTTAAATAACAGTTATTAATATAAATTATACCTCCCAACACAGCCCTCCTAAACCAATGTGAGATTTTGCTCCTCAGGCTGTGGAGTCAATGGGAAATAACTCCCCATTTATGTTCTTGTTTGGCTTATGCATGAGCCAATCGCCCAAGACAAATCCACCCTGAGCTGATCTCGTCGCAAGAAATTTCCCCAAGCTCCCATCCTTAATTGTCTGCAGTTTCCATGAAACTAAGGTGGGATGGTGCCAAGTTTTCAGCACTTCCAACGGGGCCGCCCCGGTGCCCGAACAGGCAGTGGCATTTTGTATTCTTTGGGGAGCGGAGGGCAGCGTTGCCAAGTTTGCATTCAGTCATCCATCACATATTAGCCCACTGGAGCTCCATTCTTCCCAAGCAATGGGGGAGCTCTGCTTCCTACTCTGACAGATTACTCACACTGAAAGCCCTTTCCCCAAACCCAGCACAGGCCAGAGAATGGAAGCTTTTCTTTGATTCATACAGGCACTTTCCAAACTCCCCACAAAAATGATATTGTTTCATGCTCAGAAAACATATTCTCTTCAGCAGCTGAGGAGAAAGTGCAGGGTGGTAGGACAGAAACCTTAAATACAGATTTTTCCAAAAGTGCTTGCTTGAATCCTGGGCTCAACAAAGGTCTATTGTAGTGGCTGCCCCTTCCCATGGCAGGCTGGAGCACTGGCTATGTGTGGATAGATATTGGCCAGGAGCCTCCCAGGAGGCTGAAACTGAGAGCCTGGGGAAATTCCATTATAATGATTTTGGCTTTAACTGTGCCCAACATGCACCAGCACTTGCTAAGCTCATAAGCCTAAAATTGCAAATGCTAATTTTGTTATGGAATTAGGATATTTACCAGAATATTAATCAAAACAGTCTTGATTCTTCTTTAAATTTATCTTCTTTTCCACCACTCTGGCAGCACAAAGCTAAAAGGGAACATAAATTTCTCCTGCTGCTTGTACATGAAAATTAAACTGTGAGATCCTTTCCCTGTGTGCCCACCAGAACTGGCTAAAGAGTTATTTCCACCATTAAGGAAAGGCTGGAAAAGGGCTAAAAAAAGCTTTATTTCGAAGACATACATTCACTTTCCCTCGCCAAGAAACCAAAATACTTGGAAAGAGGCAGATTTTGTCAGTCAGTTTGGGGTTTATCTCAGGCACAGCCCAGCAGGGGAGAGAGTCTGTGGGCCGAGGACTCTGGGGACTGTGGTTTTGTGCCTCTTTGCTGTGATGAAAAGCCTTTATTTGGTCAGGAAAGGGTCACTCTCAGAGTGTGCTGAGCACTTCAGCACCAGCCCTTGGTGGTTATCTCCCTCCTCAGGATTTCATCTTGCCAGGAGCTGCTTGTTGGCCTCTCAAAAGGAGCTCAGTGGCCACTTTGCACTGGTTCTTTGTCTCTCGTGGTTCCTTTGGAAGGCCAGCCTCTTTTGGATGTGCTGGATCCTCCTAAATGGCTTCTCTGTGCTGTGGGACAAAGGTCTATGCCAAGAAAGATATAAAGGTAGCTTGTGATCTGCAGGCAGCCCATTCCTCTTGGCCAGAGGCAGTGTAATGCATATTTTCCCTTTGCTTGTGGCTTGTACTTCCCTCCTGCATTGCTTGTACCACAGTAATTCAGGGCTGACTCCCGATGAATGCTGCACACTGTGGGCCACAAGGCACGGGAGAACAGGATACATGTGAAGGGAAAGTTCTCAGATCATTTTTCTTATTGAAGGATTTTGGCCATGTAAACAGTTTCCAGGAAAAAAAAACAAAACAAAACCCACTTGCATTTCCCATGGCGAGCACTCCTTATGAATGTCCTATCTATTTTTGCAGTTTGGTGGCCAAGTGGAGTGTTTAGAGGAGGATATGCCACCTACAAGCCAGGGAATTTATATTTCCACTGCCAAGTGTTAATTATGATGTCGACTGAGCCACTTCACAGGTTAGCAAGTATGGCACAGGGAGCCAACACTCCAAGTGCTGCAGCTCCAGGCTTGATGGAAAGCCTGCAGCACCCAGAGTGCCATTCTCAAACACACCAGCATTATTTGTTGCTTTATTTGTCATTCTCTGGTTGTTACTTCTTATATTGTTTATTTGTATAACAAGAGCACATTGGGATTTGCTGATAGTTGGCAGGGTTGCTGTCAGAAACAAGGAAATCCAGTTTTTTATCACCAGCCATGTGGCAGGGATGGCTTTTTTGTTTTTCTGATCCCTGACCTTGAACAATTCCAGGGATGGGGAATCCACAGCCTCTCTGTGTTATATATGCCCCATATATCCTGTAATCCTAATATCCTAGTAATCAACTCAAAAAAGAGGATCCTCAATTAAACTAAAATTGAATTAATTAATTTAACTAAAATTAATTAATTTAACTAAAAATTGAGTTTGTGGCGTCCAATTCCACCTGGGAGAGAGCTTTTCCTGCTGACAGCAGCAATACTGAGTTCCCTTTGGTGTGGGGTGTTGGATGCCCATATAACACACATTGCCTTAATGATTTCTTTCTGCAGAGGATGCCTTGGGCTGCTCCAGTTTGGTCTGTGCTCATATAGGTCAGGAGTGCTGCTCATGGAGCAGCACAGGGACAAACCCAGGCTGCCAGAGGGGAAATTAGAACCCAGAGAGCATTTTCCATGCCCAGAGTGACCCTCCGTTGTCCCCTGTCCCCTGCAGCCTGCCCTGCTGAGGGGATGGGTTTCTCCTGGGCAGACTTCAGGGGCTGCCAGCCAAATTCTCATGTGACACAATGGCATTGATTTCACTGGGATCTGGTGCTGGATAATTGAGCTCCACGGCCCTCCTTTCACCATCCCACGGCTCAAATTGCTGCCAGCAGAGGCTTCAGCACAGGCAGGGCTCAAGTGGCTGTGGGTTAAGGCAGTGCCCAATCTGCTGACATTTGAGGCAGCAGTGCAGATTTTTGTCCGAGTTCAGTCACTAATCACTGCCCAGGGCTGTGTTTATGGCTGTAATTTCCATTACATTACATAAGTGCCTCTGTTTTACATCAGAGCACTGCAAAGCATCCCCAGGCCGGACTTTTCAGAAGCAGCTCCTCTCTTTTTCCAAACGCCTTGCACTCAATTTGTTTCGTATCTTGTGCCTCTCATTTGTATTTCATTTTGCCTTGCCAAGCCATGGCTGATTTCATTCCATCTTCTCTTCATGATGTGTTTTGCTCCGCTCTGAGTTTGCTACCCTTCCCTGGGTTGCCAAAGATGCAAATTCTTGATGCTACCACATGTGACAGAACTAGGACAGGCAGATCTGCAGCCCAGGGGCGATTACTGGAAGTCAGATTTCAAGGAACTCCTTCTGTGGTCTTGTGAGTTAGAAAAATGTGCACATTCCTGTGTGTTTGAGGTGCTAGTACCAAGGACAGAGGAGCTCCAGCAGGGAGGAAAAGCCGCCCAGGGAAACTCATAATTGGTTTAAAAGCAAGGAACTGCCTGTGAAGGGTTACCCATCTGTTTCCTCAGCTTCTTTTAAAAGCATGCCCGAAGTCTGCTAATGACAGGAGGCAAGGAGTGATAACTCTGATCCTCAGGGATAGTGCAGGCTTTTATGGCTGAGTCCTGAGTCATTTTTAGTGCTTGAATAAGTGTATGGTTAAATCAAAGCAAAATTATAAAGCACATGCAAATATTCATAATGAATTCTGGAAGCATCCCGCTGCCTGCTGACCAGTATCATCTGCAGCAATCCATACAATTAAATGCTTTCTGTTATTCCAGACCAATATAAATGTAAATTGTTCATGCTCTTAGTTACAGTAAAGCTGTTAAAAGAGAAGAATTCCACCTCTCTTGCCTCTGTACGTGACATTCCTTCAGCTAAAATTATTTTGAATATGGAAAAGTGTGGGGCTGGGTGTGTGGAGCAGAATTTTGGCTCATCTCTTGCTCCTGACCTCCAGGAGAAATTTGAAAAACAGCTTCCTCAGAGGTGCTGTACAAAGCAGTGTTGTCTCAGTGCCTATTCACAGTGTATATGTTTAATATCTCAGTAGTTTATGGTTCTTATAAATGATCCTTATTTCTATTGCACACATTTACCAATATTTTTAGTAAATGCATTAATTTGGCATCTGTTTTTTTATAGCAGATCAGCTGTTCCTTCACCCATTGTTATTATATTTATCAAGAGTATTGATGGCTTTTTTCCCTACTCTCATTAGCAGTAAAAAAGGTGATGTTTGATACCTAAATCATGAGCTTTTGAGACAAATTACACTGGCCAAGTTCCCATCTCCAGGACTGGCTGCTGCTTTGTTCTCAGCAGCTCCTGCTTGGCATGAAGGGAGCGGGAAGAAAATTCAGAAGTTTTGAATTTCTGTTCTTCCCATCTCATCCCAAAACCACCTAGAACTTTGTGCAATGGGCTCTGGAAAATTTATAGGTGGTTTTGGAGGCAAGAGCGTGGAGAAGGGCCTGGAAATGAAGCAGAGCTTTGTGTGTGGAAGGAACACGAGTTGCTGTGATTCATGCGAGCGAGCACACGAACCTCATGGTCTGAAACTGCATCAGCAAAGCCCTCAAAGTATTTCAAAGCAAAGCCTCCAGCGTCTACCCAGAAAATAATGAGCTCCTGACAAAGTGTAACTTGGCAGAGAAACTTTCCAAAGACAAGTTTAGAAAACCGTCGATCTTTTCCAGCTCTGCGTCTTTGCTGCGAGCAGGGAAAAGCCAAGAGCCCAGCGAATGCTTTTGCTATTAGCAAAGCCTTTATTAAAAGGTACAGGACGTACTTAAGAGGCAGGAGTGGTTTCTGCTGGGAGATTATGCACAGGAGCTGCTTTTGCTGTGAAAGGGATTTTTTTACATTGGAAAAGGCACTAATTGAGGCTTCTGTGTCTGCCGTGGCCCGCATTCAATTCCCTGTTCAGCAGCCCCAAGTTCTGCTCGTGTCTTCAGTGGGTGATGGGCAAAAGCCACTCTTGTGCTGGAAATGCAAACAGGGGGGTCAGGCAGAAACCAGGCAAAAGGAAGGTGTGACCCATCCATTCTGCTTTCCACGAGTGCCTGGGTGTCACCCATTTCTACAGCTCTGCTTCTGTTTTTAGAGAAGCACCAGTTTTTCTGAATCCATTATTGTCTTTGCTGTTCCCATCTCTGGTGTGGCCTGCTGTTTCTAATCCACAGTTTTTGTCTAGGCTGTGTCTGCCATGGGCTTTGACAGCTACAGCAAGAACAGAGGTTGCTTTGCAGATGTGACAAAAAAGTATTTAGCAGATGGCTTTTTTTCCCCCCCTTTCTGAGTTTGTAGCAAATTGCTCCACTTGGCTGATTGCTGTGCCTCCTGCCAGGAGCCTGAATGCAGCTCCAGAGCACCCCACTGACCTGCTGGTTTTGTTTCTCTTTTCTGAGCTCCCATTTCCAGAAACTGATGCTCAAGTGTCCGAGCTCTTAACAAAAACCCAAGCTCCAAGGGCAGACTGAATTCCCTGTTAACTTGTGCCTCGTCCCAGTCCCTGTGAGTTAGACCAGCTGGGCTTGCTGTGAGTTCTCCCATGGTTACCTCTTGTAATGCTGTTTCTCTTTTTGTTTTAGTTTATATGCAACACATTGGAATGATCTGCTCTGTAAAATAACCAGGCTGTTTCTTGTGGCTGGTGTAAAATTCCTTCTGTGGTCAGAGCTGGATGAAGGATTCTCCTGCACTTCCCATCCACAGGGGTGAATCACTTGGGTTGTGTAACAGCAGCAAACACTGGCACACCAAGGTGCAGGGTGGGAATGATCCCTCTGATCCCAGAAAACGTCTAGAGATTAAAGGACTTTCAATTATGTAAGAGAATGAGCTGGGCCCGTGCATTTTGGGTCAGTTGCAGATTTTTCTCAAATTCTCTGGTGTCTTTCTCTGTGGGTTTTGGTAACCTTGTAATTTATTTCCATGGATTCATCTTCTCATTCTGGTAATTGGCCTGCCACATCCTCTTGTCTTCAGAGTAGGGCTGCAGTTTTCTGTTGTTACCCCAGAGTTTCAGGCAGCCCTGTAGCTCTGTGCATTTGTGCTGCACGTCTGGTCAGACTTTGCTCCTCAGAGAAAAAGATTTCAGAGAATCCAAGAATGACAGAATGGCTTGGTTTGAAAAGGACCTTAAAACTCATCCCATTCTACCACCCTGCCATGGCAGGGACACCTCCCAGTGTCCCAGGCTGCTCCAAGCCCCAATGTCCAACCTGGCCTTGGACACTGCCAGGGATCCAGGGGCAGCCACAGCTGCTCTGGGCACCCTGTGCCAGGGCCTGCCCACCCTCCCAGAATTCCTTCCCAAAATCCCATCTAACCCTGTCCTCTGTGTGATTAAACCCATTCCCCCCTTGTCCTGTCACTCCAGGCCCTTGTTAAAAGTCTCTCTCCAACTTTCTTGTTGGCCCCTTCAGGTCCTGGAAAGCTGCAATTACCCAAAACCTTCTCCTCTCCAGGTGAACAATCCCAGAGCTGAAACCTTCTCCTCTCCAGGTGAACAATCCCAGAGCTGCTCCATCCTCTGATCCCCCTGGTGCCTCCTCTGGATCTCTCCAGCAGCTCCAGCTCCTTCCTGTGCTGGTTCCAGGGCTGGGGCAGCTCTGCAGATTTCCCTTTCTCTCCTACATTGCAGGGCTAACACTCAAGCTCTTTGCTTTTGAATGATTTATTTTATGACGATTTTAGAGCACCCCTCAGGAAGATGTTTAATTATGCAAATGAGGATTTGACAGCGCCTTTCCTGTGAGGTCCTTGGAATACTGAATTCCCAGGGACACACATTGCCCCTGTGAGTTTTTACCGGAGGTTAAACAGAGGCACAGCAGATGATTTATGAAATCATTTCAGGGCAGGATGCCTGAGTTTCAGTCCTCAGGGACTAAACCAGCCACGGCACTGCATCATTAACCCCAAGGCTGTGGCACTTTCTGGAATCTCTGCACAAGGTTTTGTGGCAATTCCATGGGTCCAGCTCTATTTAACTCCATTTCTCCTGTATGGAGAAGAAGGCTTGGGGATGGCAGACCCTCAGTCAGGAAAGTTTAATCTCAGCCTTTATTGTTGAGATGTAGTTTTTCCAAGCCTGGGGAATCCATTCACTGGGAGACCTGCTCATTCCCACTTTGCAATGACACCTTAATTCTGTACCTCCCCATTCCTCTAATTCCAAGGTGAACATATTCCTTGGCTGCCCTATTGGTTCCCCTCAAACTTTATTCCAGTTTAGATTTCCCCATCATTCAGCAGGGTCTCTGGTAAACCAATCTGGCAATCTGTATTCCCAGAGTCCATAAAGGAGAATTTGTCCTCTCCAGAAAGGTCAGCACCACAAACCAAGGCTCTGTGGTAAAGCACAGGTGAGCTCTGTGCCCCCTTTCCTGTCCATCACCTTCCACAGATCCCTGCAGGACAAATCCAGAAGGAATTTGCTCCTTTCCTTATGCTGCATGAGAACCAGAATCAAAATTACACCCACACATGTGTCACTGTTGGAATTGTTAGCTGAAATATATTCTAAAAAATAAGATTACTCCAAATGAGCATTTGTTTGGTTTTTCCAGCTCAGCATTCAGAGTTTCACCTCCTCGCATTCTAAAGGGAATAAACCTAATTTGTAAGAAAAACCCTTTGCTTTTTATAGATGCAGCTTTTTCATTTCCTGGGCTTTGCACCTCTAAGAAAGAGCAACATAAACCACGAGTGAGACATTACTTCAGCCAGCCTACTCCGGGCTGCATTATTCCCCTGCACTCATTCAGCAGCATCCTTTTTGCATGGTCTTATCCTTTTCCTGCCTCCAACAAAAACAGGATTTTAAAAAACATAACACACAGACATATTTTTAGCTGCTGTGAATCCCTGCAGTGCCATGGGTCAGATCCACCAGCTGGGCTAACATGTTTTGGAGGCAGAGGGGAAGTGGAGTTGTCTAAGACACCAGAGCAGCACCATCAAATCCCAAACCTGAGAAATCTGTGTCTGTCTCCTCTGCTGCCCCTCCCAGCTCTGCTCTCTTCTCTTTCCCACTCTCCCAAGCTGTTTGTTTTATATCTCGAGCCAATCTGACTCCCAGCCAAACATCCTGGGGGGGCAGGGGAGTGTTATTTATCCATACTTACAATCTTTTGGTGGATAACAAGCAGAGTTGGTCTTGGGAAGAGGAGAATCCTGTCCTTGGAGATGGTAACAAGCTGAAGGTAATTGGGCAGAGCAGTAATAAGGAGCCCTCTGGCTCCTGGACCAGTATTTTTGAAGTGCTTTGCTGCCTGAAAATTCAGTTTGGTGTTTGAAAATGCAATGACATGTTTTAGTCCCCGATGGGCAAAACTCTGAGCTTTTAGAGGTGAGAGTGAACATGAGATTAATTCTCTTTTTTTCTGTCCTGGGGTGCAGGAGACCATGAGCACTATGGGTTCACTTCCATAAATTTTCACTTAGTAATTGAAGGCCAGGCTGCTTTTGCTTTTATTAGAAGAAGGAGCAGAAATCCTTTGAAGAAATGATTGAGGTGGTTATTCTTTCAAACAGGCCATTTGGTTCAAAGCAAGCCATTACTGGTTTCAAAGATTTACTAAAAAAGATTTGTCAGGGAATTTTTTTTTTCTCAAGAATGGGAACTCCTGAAATGCTGCTGACTCCCTCTTAGTTTCCTTCTCGCTGAGTCTTCAGGATCAAATGAAACATGGCACCTTTCAATGACCAAATATGTGCTGTGAAAAACTTTCCAGCAGTTGCCATGGCACTTTATCATCACTTGGCTCCAGTGGTTTTTTTTTTTGTTTGTTTGTTTGTTTTGGTTTTTTTTTGTTTTTTTTTGGTTTTTGGACATCCAATGGAGGGAAATACTGAATAAAATTATACAAAATGAGAGGAACAAAAAGAAATATTTTCTTCTCGTATAGGGGACCACTGATGCCACCAAATAACTGGTTTGAAATACTGTCATTCTAGTAAGTACAGTAGATGCAATTTATAAATATCCCTGAGTGCTTGCCGAGAGATCAGTGCAAACCAGCCAAGTCTTTCTTCAAGTCAAATAAAAATTGGAGTCCAGTTTCAGTTCACCTCCTCCACAGTGGAACAGAAGCCCTGTTCTGGGGAAGGTTTCACTGCTGCAGAAGGTGGGTGCTGGTCGCTGTGGCAGGGAGAGGTGTGGGATGGTTTGTGCTGTTTGGATGCTGCAGTGTGACCCTCCCAGGTGACATCTGCCACATGGATGGGTGTAACTGGTTTCTGCCACTGGGCTGCCGCTGTAGAAATCTTGAAAATAGATGAAGATCTTTGTTCTGTCATCTCAGAACAAGGAATCAGTCTCTTGACCCCCTTTCCCATCTTAGTGGTCTCCCTTTCTCCTGTCGGGCAAAAGAAAAAAAAAAAAAGAAAAAAACACCAAAAAAACCCCAAAAAACCCAAATTCAATTTATTTATTCACTTCTCAATTCTGCCTGAGCCTGTTTTTTAAAGACCCTTCTTTTGTGAGTTTAATCAGATTCTTGATAAGAGACAAAGCGTTGCTAACTAACGGGGGCTACAAAGCAGCCCCTTCAGGGAACGTATGACCTCATCCCCAGGATTACTCCAGCCCAGGAATTCAGCCTCCAGCACACCCAGAATAAACCTCTGCAGGGAAATGCTTTATCCGCCTGCCCTTGGCTGGGCATTCTCTTTGCCAATGTCCTCCTCGAAACACGTATGGAAATTCAGATTTTCCTGCTCCCAAGCAGCCTGCCCTGCTGGCTGGAGCTGCCTTTGGGCCGCTGCCCTGCTGGAGCAGCCAGCCCTGGCACAGGATGCAGCCATGGAGCAGGGCTGGTTTTCACTCCCGGCTCCCTTTGTGTGTTGGGTTTTGTTGGATGCTCGGAGCCTTGGCAGCCCTGGGAACTCTGTGGGGTCACATGCAGCGTCCCCAAACTCACCCTCTGCCAAGAGGTGCCACAAATCCCTCCCTGATGGATGGGAATTGACACCATTGTGTTGTCTTGGTGCTCTCAAGGCCTTTAGCACCGAATACTGGACAGCACCAATATCCCAAGGATATCATCCCTGCCCGGGAACTTCCAACCAGCTGCTTTAGGATCTCAGTCTGGGTGTCAAGGCTTGGCTCCTGTTGCCCCTGTGATGAAGAGGAGGACGTGGTGAGCAGCTGCCCACTCTGGCACACTTTTACTGGACAAGGTCTCCACGGAAAGGCAGGAAGGACTCCTGCAGTTCTTGAAGCAAAATGAACTAAAAGGCAAGATCCTGTCAAGTCCCAAGCTGGAGACCTGGTTTAAGCCCCATTATCCCTGGTCAGGAGCTCGTAACCATGCTGGAAGGCAGCACATCTGCAGCTCACACTGACATGTATCATTGATTTGTTTCTAATTATGCACATTTAGCAGCAATTTACATGAAAGATTAAACACCACATTGTGAGTGTGGTCTGATTAATTCTGCACCACGCTTCTAAGTCACTCAGCGATTACCTTCCCTCATTTTTAACAGGGATAATTTTATTAAATCTGGTGGTACAAAAGATGAGCTCAGAGCTTTGGATTCCTGTTTTTAGTGTGGTCTCTTCCCGAGGCTGGCAGCCTGTACATAATTACCACATAATGCCACATTGGACGCTTCTCATTTAAACAGCAGCTTAAATAGCTGCAAGGCTCTGACACGAGCCAAGGCAAGCTGGGGTATCACAGGGTTCAGCAGATGCCACTGCCTTGGGCTCTGCTCCTGGAAATGTGAATTCTTCATCATGCTTGGGATACCTGGTGGAGACAGATATTGCAAAGCCTCGAGGTCTGATTTTATTCTATAGATAATTGACCTGGAGAGTAAGTTCTGCCCTAAACACCACGGTGGTGGTGTCAGAGCTGCTCTGCTCCAGGTTGTACCATTTCCAAGGCTCTGCTTTGCCCTTTACCCATCAATCTTGTCCCAACCTGTGACCTGTTTAGAGGGTGACTGTGATTAAACCTTATTAAGAGCTGTAGCCACTTGGCTCCTCTTATTTAGCACTCTTGGGGCTTCCTCTAACCCAGGTGATATATTAAAAGAATTAAGACATTCTAGCATGAAGAGCATTGAGTTTGTGCACAAAAATTGAGAGCAGAGGGAGCCTTTTTGTAGGGGCAAACTGAAGAATCTAGAGCAGTTAGAAACAGAATTAGGAAGTCTAGTTATTTGTACTTTGTTTAGACTTATTAGAAATCATGGTGAGAACTGACTGGGCTGAAATGGCAGAGCTGAGGGTTGATCTCAGCTCTCCCAGTCCCAGCTCGGTGCCATTCCCACATTCCTGGCTCTCCAGTGAGCTCTCACTCCTTTGCTCCTGATGGAATAGCAATAGCAATGGTATGTTCAGGCAGGATTTCTTTGCTTTTCTCATCATCAGCCAGGTAATTCCCAAGACACACAAACCAGCAGTGTCTGTAGGACCCAGAAACTGGAAGGCACCTCTTGGTTGCTGCATTCCATATCCTGTTATTGCAAGCACCTCGTCATATAATCTGTTTTTCACTTCTGTTTAATTATTGCATGTTTTCAACAGTCACTTTCTCCCAGCTGTACCTCTGCCAGCTGATTTAATTTTTCTTTCAATTCATGAAATTTGCTCAATATATTCAGTATTTCATTGATCAAAGGTGCCACTGATACTGGAGTAAGACCACCTCCGATCCCTGATTTTTTAGTCTGCTTTGAAAAAGAGCCAAACTCATTGTTTAGTTGGGAAACTTCTGTTCTCTCTCTGAGATCCTGAACAAGGATAGACCTGGAGAGATTTTTCCATGGCTAAGAGGACAAAACTTCTGAAACAAAAGTAGTTTACAATGGAATAATCATGCTAATTTACCTCAAAATGGTCACTGTACAACAGAAGATTTAGTCTCTCATGGCTCTCCTTTTATGCTTATCATTCAGAATTTACCAGAGCTCTTTCCCATTTTTATGGATGTTGGCTTCAGTGGATTATTTCTCCTTCCCCTTTGTGGCTCTGTCTGATGGCTTTGAAATATGAGCCTTTGCTAAATTCTAAAGTGTACACAAAGCAATTAATTAAAATTCCTTCCAAAACAGCACTGGCAAAGCCCTGGCAGTGCTGCTTTCCAGCCAAGGTAGGATGGGTGGAAGCTAAAATGCATCCAAGTCGTTTTATTTCAGGATGGTGTACAGCAGGATCTGTGAACCAGAGACCCTAGAGCTTCCCCAAAACAGGAACACCATCTAAAATCCATAGCCAAAGGTGAACTCTGAACTGGAGTGAACAATTCTGGCTTTTGCACGAACTCAGGGGCTGCACAGGGCAAAAAACTACCCATGAATTGTTTTAATTGCAGTTTTTTGAAAGAGCCTGAGGTATAAATGTGACCACAGGACCTCTCATAGGATTTAAGATAATCTGAAATTCCTCTTGTTTTTACAACTAATTCCAGTGGAATGGGCAAGGCCCTTGGAATGGATGATGGATGCATCCTGGGCTTGAAAACTCGACTCAGTCCTGAATTAAGTGTGCAGAGCAGTTCCCATCTCCACACTCAGAGCGTTCCTGGTTGTGTCTGCCCTTGTCCCACAGAGTTTCCCTGCTCTGGAACGAGCAGTGCCAGCACCAGATGGAACACAGGTGGCTCCAGGGGCATCCAGAGCCCCGAGCTGTGGCCGCTCACCCACATCAAACACAAACTGCTGCTTTGCCCTGAAATGAGAAGGGTTGAAGTCACAAAGGCAGGCACATCCAGAGGAAAATGTGCTTTTTTGTGCTTTTAAGAGCTATAAATGCCTTCTGGGAGGTGTTTGAACCACCGTGGTGGGACTCAGCAGAGCTGGATCAGCTTCCTGTGGCTTGCAGTGGGTAAAATACCTCAGCAAAAAGGCAGAGGTTCCTGGGGAGCTTGGGATCTCAGTGTCAGCCTCTCCATGCCCCAGTTTTTCATATTTAAAGTGGAGGAGTGTGCTTTGTTTATCCGTTATAATTACAAAAGCTTTCAGAGAAGAGGCTCTTTGCCTTCCTCCAGCACATGTGGATGCCATGAGGCTCCTCTTGTGGGGCTGTGGACATCCCTGAGTCCCTTCTGTGACAGGAAAAGTGGATTGATGTCACTGGTATCCCTTCACTTCAACTCCTCTAGGTAAACAACTTTTAAAACCTCCTTCCCAGTTTTCTTCTCTGACCCTTTCTCCATGGAGTTTTTCCAGAGGATGCTTTCTTGCTTTTTCCCTCTTTTTCATACTCATTATACTCCCACAGACAGCCAGATCATTAATGCTTATCTCCCTTTGCAATTTCCAGGAAAAGCTTTAGTCTGAAAATGTGGCATAGGTGGGGTGGCAAAGGTTTTTTATTCAGTGCTTTCACATTTTGCTATTTATTAAACGGAGGTCACTGAGCCTGGATCCATAGTTTTATGAGGGCTTTCCAGATATAGGATTTCTTATCTAGAAAGCTGTAGAGCATTTGCAGGATGTTTATTCTGTATGACTCGGCCATGGAGTTAGAAGTGGTTTGACTATAAATTAAATAATTAATTTATAAATTAAACGTAAGTCCTCAACCTGGAACCTGGATGGATTCCTGCTCATCACTCTGCACTTTACCTGTTAGAACCATCGAGAAAAAGGCAATCAGCTTCCTTCTGTCCCCTTGGAAAGTTATGACCCTTTTCTCACCTCTTCGTGCAGCTGATTTAAGACCTTGAAGAAAATTCCTGAATTATGCAAATTTCCTTTTGGAGTTTCACGCCCTCGGGGCCTGCTCACATCTATCTGCAGGGTCTAAGTGGGGTTGAAACAATTGCCACATTTCTTTGCATACAGTTCTCTGGGAGCCTTGGGGAGCACAGTGGATTTTCTGAATTACTCTAAATTCGGCTGCCTTAAAATTCCTCTCTTTACAATGGATAGAATGTAAATAAAGAAGAGGGGGGGGAAAAAAGGCGGCAATTTGGCTTTGATCATTTCTGCTGAAAAGATTCAGGGCTGATGGCTTAGGACTGTTATGAATTTCTGCTCTCCACTGTGATTTAATGCAGTTTGACCTACGCTGAGTATCCCTGCTGATTCCTTCACCCTTTGGAATTGGGAATAGAAAGAAAATTATTTTCCGCAGTTATGAAGGTGTGGAAACAGCAGTGAGAGATGATGAGAGCGGTTCATTTCTAGGCCTGACATGTCAAAATTCCCAGGGTCCCCCAGTCCTTTGCTTTGAGAACATTTCAGAGTTAATGCACTTCTGCTGGAGAAGATTCCCACAGCCCCGGGAGTCAAATGCTCTTGGCAAAACCAGCCCAGCATCCCTGCCTTGGAGGGGCTGCATCTTTTGAGGCTTTGCCTTGTGGAAATGCTCTCTGGCAGATGGTCTCATTTTCTGAGTCCTGTGGAACAGCACTGCTTGTACTCCTTGCAGAAAATGCCCCAATTCCCCATGTCTGCAGTGAGGGAATGGTCCAGGTCACATCAAATCCCTGCTGTGGCTCCTCTGTCTCTGTGGCAGTGGATAAGGAGAAGGGGCAGTGATAAAATGCTGTCAGTGCCTCCACACTGCCCTGCTGGCCACTCCAGGCTGTATCCCTGATCCAGGGAACACACGGATCATGCCTTGCTGGAAACTCTGGAAACATGAAGCTCCAGCAGCTAACAGATCACAGAAAACTGGTTTGGGGCTAGCAATTTACAAACCTCAAAATGCTCCTTGTTGTGCTCCCTGGAGAGGCTTTGGCTCTTCTGCTCCCTGTCAGAATCCAGCCCGCTGCTATTTTACCCAGATTTTAACAAGACATGTTTGAATCCAATATGGTGCTGACAATATTTTATCCCCTCCTGCTGTCATGTTGGAAGTATCTGCTCTGACAGGGATTCCAGTTTTTCCCTCTCTTTTTTTCCCTGCCATTTTTATGTCTAATTTCCAAGTCATGGCATGTAGAGGATGTCTGAGCAAATCTAATCAGCCTTCTGCCTTCGTTAGGAAGGGCAGCTGAGATAGTTCTTAACACCTCCATTCCTTCTTTGCTGCAATCTGTTTTGATTAAAATTGCACAGGGCTCTCATCTGCATATTTATCATTCCACATACCCACAAATCATCCCACAACTCTGCCACTCCTGAACATTCAGGAGACTGGAGTGCTACACCAGGACTTTAAAGCATGCAGACATTAATTTAGTTTCTCACACCTGCTGCTTTCCAGCAAATATGGCTTTGGGGAAGGGAAATATTCATGCATTACCTTTGCTTAGCATTCCCCAGGAGTCAGGATTCCTGGGGGTTTTTTCAAGATTGAAAATTTCCTATTAAAAACCAAATTCCTAATTAAATGGAAAGGTCCTGAAAAAGTTCTGATGCCAGGAGGGGGGCAAGAGGAAGGGGGGATGTCTAAACAAAGAAATAACCCTTTTTAACAACATTTTTTCAGCTTTTGACAGCCAGACTGTGACGTGCTTTCAGATCTTCAGATGAAAGGGCTGCAGTAGAAATGAAAATTATTCCTTCCCTTTGTGCTATTGACAGTCCATCCTCCACCACATATTATTAAGTGTATCACCAGGCAGTGGTCAGGTTTTTAAGGAGTTTTCTAGAAACAGCCTTTTCCTGCTCTTTGGTTAAAATCTAAATTTAAAGTTCATGTTCATATAAGAAAATTATTTTCTTACCTGAATCTCATTTACCCCAGGTGGTACTGCTTCTCAATTCATAATCCCTATTTTTTAATCACATATTTAATTTGTGTGAGAGGCCACAACACCTTTTCTTATCATTTATATTGAGGTTGTGCCTCTGGGAGCAGGAGGGCAGGAGATCACTCTTGCCCAGGGAGGGTGGGAAGGTGCCAGTGACCAGATGGGGAGAACACAAGCTCTAGATTTATTGTCCTGCAGGACAAGCAGAACATTGTGCAGATCATCCACATCATCGTGTCCACAATTTTTGTAGTCAGGGTGGCAGGATGAGCTCATTAGGATGAGAGGTGTTCCCTATTAGACAAAATATTTGTAAAAATAGACACACTCTGGGTCATACAAATCTCTCAAAGAACCTGAGAGATGTCAGACATCACCCAGCTCCTCTTACAGACCACAAGACCAAACTCGTGCTGGGAAGGGTCATTTTTTGCCAGCCTTTGCTGCAAGACTTTTAGGTGCCCCTGAATAATCCAGCAGCTGATGTCTGCAAAGAAAATATCAAGAGGATTCCTCCAAGAGGCAGGTTTAAAATACAATCTACAGGAGCTGTTCTGAAGGGTAGACAAGGGAAAATGAAGGGACAGCAGAGCCTGGCAGTTTCTGTGGCTGCATTTCCCTCCTGCTCCTGGGTGGTCGATTGTGGCCAGAGCTGTTGTTTGGATGTGTTTGAGGAACTGGGGCTGGAGAGAAGGATGTCCTCTTTGTTCTCCCAGCCAAGACCATGGCTAATGTATAAAGAACTGGAGGAAGGTGTCTTGTTTTGTAGATGTCAGATCCAGGAGTGGAGCTCAGCTAATCATGCTGGGCCCTTGGCAGATGGGATGGGATGGGGAACACCTGATGGGGATGAATTAGCTCAGACATCACACGAGGTGTCAAAGCACAGGGGTGACAGAGCAGGCATGGAATGCTGCTCCGAGACCACCATGATGTTTCTCCAGAAACTTCAAAAGGATGTCAGCCAATACACATTAATTCTTCCAGTATCATCTGAGCTGAGAGGTTTGGCTGCCTCTAGTGTAGCAAGTGTCCACTCAGAGTCCTGGTGCTCGTGTGGCTTTCATCAGCAGTGGAGGTGACGTGGCTCTTGCCAGAGCAGGTTTTTCATTTCCCAGGCATATTAAAGAAATCATGGTTTGTAGCATGATTAAATGGTTTGTCAACTCACACTGGTCAGCAGAAAAAGTGCAATTTCCTTGGTTTGGGCAAGGCCTGTATTCCTACAGGTGGGGATTTACAGAAGCCATAAGGAAATGGATGCTCAACTTGCACTGAAATTCAGTGAGAATGAGATGCAGAGCTGCCTCCAGTTTGTTCCATTTTCCATTGGTGATCCATCTGTCAAGCAGCCTGTCCCTTTACTTGAGGGTTAGGCACCAGTTTTAGCTGTATGACCTTGTCCTGGGCCAAAAAGGGCATAGCAGCACATGGAATTGCATGGGAAGCACTTTGCAAAGCCCAAGTGGGAGTGCTTGAGACTAAAATCCCACTTCAAATACAGTCCTGAACACTTTTCATGAACTGGCAACCCAGTTTAGGGATTGAGTCAGAAATGAGTCCATGGACCATGTCTGTCTCTGTTATTCTTTATTAACAACCTTGTGATGTCTTCTGGTGCAGGCAGGGCTTGCAGAAATATTTGAGCAAATGGGGTAAGTGTTAGAAATGCCTTAAAGCTGAATGGTTTTCTGTAACGAGGAAAAAGCCTTCCCTGCTGCTTGTTTACTTCTGATTTATTCCCCAGCAAAAAGGGGTGAAGTTTGCCCTTTGTGAGCTCAACGTTCCCCACAAAACCCACAAAACTTCAATGAAGTATCTGATGTGTTATTGTCATTCCCTCACAAGAGCAGCTGGGATAGCATAGGAAAAACAATTCCCCCACTTTGGGGGAATCAGAAGGGTGGAAGAGGCTGGTCTCTCATCTGACAAATAAATTATCATCAGAACTATGATGTTTAGAGAATAAATTGCTGTTTCCTTCATTACTGGCATTTCATAGCTTGCAACCACTGAAAGCACAGTCACTGATCTATCCATTAAGCCGAGCTCTTCTGGGAGTGGGAAGGAAAACAAATGCTGAGATGACATTTATTAGGTGTGCTTGTTCAGGCAGTCCATTACTGCTTTGGCTCCTCGCTCTACGTGCTGAGGGGCTGATCCTGCATGGAAGTCAATGGATGTCTTTCCACTCCCCTGGCTCACTCCATTGAAAAGGAACATGCACAGACTGAGGAGGAAGAGGAAATATTGGAGCTAATTGAAAAGAATGAGTTTCAGGAGGAGCTGTAGAGCCCAGCCAGGTGCTTGTAACTGTACACGAGTTACTGTGTTATAGCTGAGGAAAGATCAGGCAGTGGGAAATGCTGCCTGGTGGAAAGGGATATTGGCTGCAAAAAAGGCTTTTTTACACATGTACTTTTATTGCTGTCTCTGTTGTTGGAGTCTCTGCTTCTCTGGTGTCTCACTACTTTTATACTAAAATATCCCTGTGATACAAGCATTGACACCAGAACCTTCCACCTGCAGGGAGCTCCATTTACCTTCATGCTCTTGATAAATCATCATATAATAGAACTTACTATGGAGCTACAATCCGGAGTTCAGATTCCACAGCAATCTTGGAGTAATTTAAAACATAAAGGAAAGGGATGGAATGAGCTTGGTGGTGTTGATGCACCTTTTGACAATGTCTCGAGTTTCTTACATGGACCAACTTGAGGGGCCTTCAAGCAGTGGAGGGGTGGAAATATAGAGTTTAACATTGATTAAATCATAACAGAACACATATTTATTTTATCTACCTCTGTTTTCAGTTAAGCTGAGACTCAGCAGGCATCTTTGCGCCAGTCTTCTGCTTGAGGCAGTTAAACTTTCTACAACGCACTGTATTTGCTCTAACGTGGAAATAACAGCAGCTTTCTTCATGTCTGGTAACATTTCCTTCAGAATCACTCTGAGATCCTGGAAAACCACTGTTATTACACATCAGAGTAAGCTCAGCAGCTTAGGTGAAGTGTGGTGGTCTGTTCTCTGAGGATGCAGCACACGAACAGTGTCACACCTCTGTTGGGTGGTGTAGCTGCTGTTAATCCCTTACACTGTTCCTTCTTCTTTTAGGGAACAGACACACCAGGAAAGAAAAGGATCTCCAGCTTGCTTTGGCCTGGCTCTCCAATTTCTGCTGCAGATTACAAAGGGCAAGCAGACCTAAGACTCTCTCAGCCTCAAAAGGGAACCAGGCACCACAATGGGACTCCCCAGCCAGGTCTTGGCCTGTGCCATCCTCGCTTTGCTGTCCCAGCACGTCACTGGGGGACTCATCAAGAGAATGATCCGGCAGAAGAGGGAGACTGGGCTGAACGTGACCTTGCCAGAGGATAACCAGCCTGTGGTTTTCAACCATGTCTACAACATCAAGCTGCCCGTTGGCTCCCTCTGCTCCGTGGACCTGGACACGGCGAGCGGCGATGCCGACCTGAAGTCGGAAATCGAGCCCATCAAGAATTATGAGGAGCACACAGTGAATGAGGGGAACCAGATTGTCTTCACTCACAGGATTAACATTCCCCGCCGGGCTTGTGGCTGTGCAGCTGCCCCAGACATTAAGGATCTGCTGAGCAGACTAGAGGAGCTGGAGGGGCTGGTCTCCTCCCTGCGGGAGCAGTGTGCCAGCGGGGCTGGATGCTGTCCTAATTCCCAGGCAGTAGAAGGTAAGGCAGGCTGGGGAGCCGCTCTTGGGGGAAATTCTTGTGCTGGCTGTAGATGTTGTTTAGAGTGATACTCCAATCTCTTTCAAGAATGAGCACAAGTCAACCTGTTAAATTTGAAATGTAATCAAAACTGGGAATGTGTTTGGCCAGTGTGCAAGGTACATTCATTCACAGTTCCACGGCTTTATGGATCTGTGGGTCACGAGTCAACCTGGGACCCTTTGTAGCTGTGGCATTGAGCATGGGCAGAACTTGGGCATGGTGGTAATCTGTGTCGGAGTTAAGATTAAAACTCACACAGTCCAAGCTCTTGGCTCCACTTTTTGTCCCCTTGAGGAAGCTGCCAATGTAACCATTTTCACTTCCAAGTTTTCTTTAGTAGAGACCAATAAAAATACAGCAGGACATTAGGCAACAGACAAGCACAAATAGCTATAGAAGAGGGAAAAATGTGTCTGGTTGATTTTTAAATTGAGGGAAGGGGTAGGTCATACAAGAGAAGAAACACAAGTGTTCTTCAGAGCGATGTGTCTGTCTGAGCTCAGATCAGCCTCACAAGTGCTGATACAGCTGATGACACAATTACTGCCTGACTTTGTGTTCTGAGGTGAGCGGATGAATGATGTTCCTTGGTGCATGCCCTAATGAAGCAGTCAGGAACGCTGCTCAGTCAGTGAGTGAGGATTTTGAGAAGGGAGGAGGAATCCAGAATGCTCAATTACCAAGTTGTTGGCAGGCGCTCTTCCCTGGCATTAGAGCGAATTAAAGCTTTCCTGGTAAAGTAAATCTAGCTGGAGGAACAGAGAGAGATGCTCATTTAAAAACTTTCCAAACTGATGTCCTGTAGGGATCTAGGAAAATCAGAGCCCTTTTGCGTCATATGTGCCACACTGGCCTAAAGCATCCTAGTGCCATGGGAGTAATGAGTTTTTGGGATTGTTGGTACAGGTCGCCTGGACACCACACCCTACTGCAGCGGGCACGGCAACTACAGCATTGAGATCTGCGGCTGCATCTGCGAGCCCGGCTGGAAGGGCCCCAACTGCAGCCAGGCCTCGTGTCCCTCCGACTGCAACGACCAGGGCAAGTGTGTGGACGGGCTGTGCGTGTGCTTCGAGGGCTACACGGGCCCGGACTGCGGCCAGGAGCTCTGCGGCCAGGGCTGCGGCGCCCATGGGCGCTGCGTGGGCGGGCAATGCCTGTGCCACGAGGGCTTTGTGGGTGACGACTGCAGCGTGCCCCTGTGCCCCCACAACTGCCACGGCCGCGGGCGCTGCGTGGACAGCGAGTGCGTGTGCGACGAGGGCTACACCGGCGAGGACTGCAGCGAGCTCATCTGCCCCAACGACTGCTTCGACCGCGGGCGCTGCGTGAACGGCACGTGCTTCTGCGAGGAGGGCTTCACCGGCGAGGACTGCGGGGAGCCCACCTGCCCCAACGACTGCCACGGCAACGGGCGCTGTGAGAACGGGCTGTGCGTGTGCCACGACGGCTTCGTGGGCGACGACTGCAGCGACAGGAGGTGCCCCAACGACTGCCACAACCGCGGGCGCTGTGTGGGCGGGCGCTGCCTGTGCCACGAGGGCTACCTGGGCGAGGACTGTGCGGAGCTGCGGTGCCCCAACGACTGCCACGAGCGCGGGCGCTGCGAGAACGGGCAGTGCGTGTGCCACGAGGGGTTCATCGGGGAGGACTGCGGCGAGCTGCGGTGTCCCAATGACTGCCACAACCGCGGGCTGTGTGTCAACGGGCAGTGCGTGTGCCACGAGGGCTTCACCGGGGACGACTGTGGCCAGCTGAGGTGTCCCAATGACTGCCACAACCGCGGGCTGTGTGTCAACGGGCAGTGCGTGTGTGATGAGGGGTACACGGGCGAGGACTGCGGGGAGCTGCGGTGTCCCAACGACTGCCACAACCGCGGGCGCTGCGTGGAAGGGCGCTGCGAGTGTGACAACGGCTTCACCGGGGACGACTGTGGCGAGCTGGCCTGCCCCAACAACTGCCACGGGCGTGGGCGCTGCATCGACGGGCGCTGCGTGTGCCACGAGGGCTTCGTGGGCGAGGACTGCCGGGAACGCTCCTGCCCCAACGGCTGCAACAACGCGGGGCGCTGCGTGGACGGGCGCTGCGTCTGCGAGGACGGATACATCGGGGATGACTGCTCCGATGGTAGGTGCAGTGTCCCTCTGAACTGCTTCCCCTTGGGCCATCCAGCAGCCATGGACACCCTGTGGACACCACGGAGCTGGGATCTGTTGCTGCTTTTCCAACATAGTCCGAACAGGGATCGGAGATGCAACAGCAGCAGTAGCTCTTGGCATCCTGAAATATCAGAGCTAAGTAGTGTAGCAGTTTCTGGTGACTTTTGGTGGTCAACAAGGCAACAGGCTGCTGATGATGTTGTAGTGCCTTTGTCGCCTCCATTTCTGCTCCCACCGCAATGTCACTGGTGCTGTAGCCAGCACTGGCTGGGATTTGTCACCATGACCCTTCAGTTTCTCTTGATGCTAGAAAAAAAAGCTGAAAGAAGCTGTTTTAGCTAAGGAGAAAATAGAAAAGTTCAGAGTCTTCTTACTGCACATGTGTAGTTATATATATAAATATATATATGGATGTGTGTATATTAGATCTCACAGAAACTTAGAGGAAAATCGTGGGATCAGCTGGAGTGGAAACTTAGCTGTAAAGTCACATGCTTTGTTTCCCAGGACCACTGACTCTATGGAAATTGATAGAAAACTTTGGCAGCCTGATAATGACAGGCAATACACCATAAATGAGGTAGTTTTCTTTAGTAGATCCCAGGGGAGAAATTGTGAAACTAAATTTTGGTAATCAAAGAGCACTTTGGGGTTGGGAACACCATAAAAGACAATGAATACCCTTTAAAAGAAATTCCCATCTTTCATCTCCTCCTTCTGGAAGGTGCCTAAGCCCCACTTTGTGATCTCGTACAGGCAGATCTATTGAAAGAATTTACTCTTATAATAATGTTTTATTTTACTTTGGAAAATCTGTGCAAATCCCAGGACTTCTAGCTCTACAATCACATGCTGCTGGCAGTTGAATTAAACATCTGAATCCCTCGGGACCCAGCTATAGCAGTCTTGTGCTGCAGCCATGAGAGGAGCAGCTGGAACACAGTCAGCCAGAGGTTGTGTGCAAGTGTGAGAGCAGAAATTGGCCCATGGCTTCTGGAAATGTCTGTAGTCTCCATCAGCTGAGCATTCCTTTCCTCAGCAGCTAATTTGTGGGACATGCCTTCCCCATTCCCTGCATGTGAGATGAGCGTCAGGAACCGCTCCTGGGAAAATGTGAAACTGGGCAAGTCATTATTTCCTGAGCCTTGAGAACTTCTCATAACTTTGGTTTGGCTTTCTTTTCCTCCCCCATTCCCAGTGTCTCCTCCAACTGAGCTGACTGTGACCAACGTGACGGATAAAACTGTCAATCTGGAGTGGAAGCACGAGAACCTCGTCAACGAGTACCTCGTCACCTACGTCCCCACCAGCAGTGGGGGCTTGGACATGCAGTTCACTGTGCCAGGAAACCACACAGCTGCCACCATCCATGAGCTGGAGCCGGGCGTGGAGTACTTCATCCGTGTCTTTGCCATCCTTAAAAACAAGAAGAGCATTCCAGTCAGCGCCAGGGTAGCCACGTGTGAGTTTAATATTCATCCTTTTGTCTACTCCATTTGCATGCCCTTTTTGAGGTGTTGCTTATTTTGTATTTTCTATTTGCACTTTGTATGTGTTGACTTGCATCTCTATTTTGGGGATATTTATTCTGCATTTTCTATTTTCGGTTCAGACATATTGATTGACATTCCTTTCTTGGGATATCATTTCTTTTGTATTTTCTACTTTCAATTCAAATGTTGGCCTGGAAAAAACAGCCTACTGCACTTCCATGTTCTGTTTTTTTGCAATACCAGAGACTGTGTTAGAGTCACAGTTCACAAGATCTTCTGCTCTCAATATCTCCCAATATGGGGCCTTTGTGAATTAAGAACCTTGGCTTCTTTATTAAAATGCACATTTCTTTCTTAAAATGTACATTTCTTTATTATAATGTTCATTTTAAAAATTCTGGTAATTCTTCCTGAGAAAAAAACAGTAAAAATGTAGCAGCATGTAAAAGAGCAATATGAAAGCACTTGAATTCAAACCATTTTGGCTAAAATGGAGGTTATATTTGTTTTGCATCTTCGCTGTATTTTACTACATCTTACCTTTTATCTGCCTGTCTGTCCTTCTGTTGTTCATCTTCCTTTTTGTTTTGTGCACATCACTATCATATCTAAACATCCCAATATCAAAAGATGCTCTTTGACTTCTGTCACTGAGCTCATTTCTGGAGAACTGGGGCAGGATACAGCTCTCCTGACTTCCAAAGTCAACACCAGGCTTCTCTCAAGGAGGCACAAAAAAGAGATTTTGAGGGTAAAATTCATTTTATTTTAAGGTGACATCTAAACCAGTCCAGGAAAGCCTCTCCAAAGCCACAGTAACTGGACCTGAGGAGAGTTTAACCACGAGAGTTTAACCACCTCAGCTGCAGATCCTCACCTGGCTGATATTTCTAGAGGTGGAAAGATATCCCACCCCAGTGCCCTATTTATGGGAATTTGCCTTCATGTGAGAATATCCTTTCTTCTGCCACAGATCTGCCTGCTCCAGAAGGTCTGAGATTCAAATCTGTTCGGGAAACATCTGTGCAGGTGGAGTGGGACCCTCTGAACTTTTCCTTTGATGGCTGGGAGCTGGTCTTCCATAATATGGTGAGGAAGCAGTTTCAGGTACAGAGTGAAAAATCCTGGAATTTTATCTTTGTGCTCACTGATTGTCCCATGTGTTCCAGAAAAAGGATGATAATGGTGACATAACCAGCAGCTTGAAAAGGCCAGAGACATCCTACATGCAGCCAGGTTTGGCACCTGGGCAACAGTACAATGTGTCCATCCATATAGTGAAGAACAACACCAGAGGACCAGGACTGTCCAAAGTCATCACCACAAGTAAGCATGACCCATATTTGGTCTGGTTTTAGCTGGCCACCAACAGAACATCCGCTGTTTGGACGTTTTTAAACAAGAGAAAGTCAAGTTCTACACTGTGAGTTAATTGAGAGGGGAAGGAAATAGAGGAGTTGCTAATGAATACGTGAGGAAAAATAATTCCTCTCCACATTATCTGTTTGGAGTGGAAAGGGAATTAGAAGGTAGCAGGCAGTATGCACTTTTATTCCTTTTTCAAGATTTACTTCAGCAGGAATGAGAATTTGTTATTAGAATTTGTTGCATCCTGGTGATATTTGCACAAAGAGTGTGTGAAAGCGGGGAAGCTCTTAGGATTCCTGCTTGTCTTTCTTCTGGCAGTTTCTGGTTTGAAGGAGTTTTGATGGATTTGCTTTGATGGATTGATTCCATTTGGAGTCTAAAACTATAGGAACAAAAGGAAGAGCGTAAACAAGGATACCAATTTTAACTTTGTTCTGAGTCACCAGTTAAGGGCATAACAATATGGGTGTTTTTCATGGCAAGATTTCTTTTAAAAGCCCCTCTCTTTTGCTTGGTAACAGAGCTTGATGCCCCCAGCCAGGTGGAGGCCAAAGATGTCACCGACACCACGGCTCTCATCACGTGGTCCAAGCCCCTGGCTGAAGTTGAAGGTGTGGAGCTCACTTATGGCCCCAAGGACATTCCAGGGGACAGGACAACCATTGACCTCTCTGAAGATGAGAACCAATACTCCATTGGCAACCTGAGGCCACACACAGAGTATGAGGTGACACTCATCTCTCGTCGAGGGGACATGGAAAGCGACCCTGTGAAGGAAGTCTTTGTCACAGGTACGGGGCTGGGAAGGTGACACAGGGACCACCCATCCTCCTGTGCTGTTTGTGTCTTCTTGCTGGAGTTGGCAGCTACTGATCAACACAAAATCTGCCCAGTTTTAGGGGTACATGAAAGCACAGAATAATTTCCTGTGCCTTTTATGCCTTGTTGGATCACCAAAATATTTAGACCCCCCAGAAGAATCTAAATGTATTTTAAAAATGGGAATTAGGTTATTGTGTCTCTTACCCTAAATCCCTACTTCAGAAAGTAAATTCCTCTGGATCATTTGTCTGTCTGATGAGCTAAATATCTTCCACAGTTCCTGTCCCATCTTATTTCTCTTTGCCTAATAAGTTTAGAAGCACAGAACCATTTTGTTTTCATCTCCAGTCCTGCAAATATTTCCTGCCACTCTTATATAAATTTACTATGCTCCTCAGTGATTCTGGGAATGTTTTTGGAAAGTGTGGGTCCTTTAGCAGGTTATCAAGGCTTGATGCATTAAGAGAGCTGTGAATTACATCCCTTTTCATCCTAAAATACTAAAGTTGTTATTTTGGAGCAGGATTTGAGGCTACTGTAGGCGTGAAAAATGAAAGCTCATTGAATTTCTCTATAATATTCCCCCTTTTTTGCGACTTAGAGTTCCTTCCAGCCATGAATGCAAGATGTTGCTGAACAGAAATTCTAGAGATGACACTACTTTGTTCTTTTTTCCTTTTGAAAGATGACGTATTTCTAAAGGAAAACAGTATTGTCATCCAAATATTTTTTTTCCACAAACCTGTTTTGTAATAAAAACTAATTATTACAAGTGAAAATGTCATTTTTGTCTCAAGAGATAGAAGTTAAATTCCTTGAGCTGAAACTGGTGAACTCTGCTTTTCATGCTAGAAGAACCCTATTTTTTGTAGTTAAGACATAACAGGATCATGAGAGAGGAAACTTTATGGGTCATTTCACTTTCTATAAAGCACTTTCACAAGAGACTGCTGTCAGAAGAGAAATATTCCTAATTATTTATTTATTGCTTGGTTGATTCCAGACCTGGATGCTCCAAGGAACCTGAAGAGGGTGTCCCAGACTGACAACAGCATCACCCTGGAGTGGAAGAACAGCCACGCCAATGTCGATAATTACCGAATTAAGTTTGCCCCCATCTCTGGTGGGGACCACGTGGAGATCACAGTGCCCAAGGGCAGCCAGGCCACAACCAGAGCTGTGCTCACAGGTAGGGCAATGGAGACATTGCCACTAATGTCACATTGGTTTTGTTTCACCCCAGGGCACAGGACATGGAGAAAAAATGTCCTTGTGGTCACTATAAATTTTTAACAATCTCAGGCACATTTTTTTTTGGGACAAGAGGTTGCAAATCTGAAATTAGATGCTAAGAAGGAATTTTTCCCTATGAGGATGCTCAGGCCTTGACACAGGGTGCCCAGAGCAGCTGTGGCTGCCCCTGGATCCCTGGCAGTGTCCAAGTCCAGGTTGGACATTGGGGCTTGGAGCAGCCTGGGACAGTGGGAGGGGTCCCTGCCCATGGCAGGGGTGGAACAAGACGATCTTTAATGTCCCTTCCAACTCAAACTATTCCATGATTCTATGATTTTGAGTAGACCAAATTGAATTAAAAGCCATGTGAAATGGATTTACACACCTGCAGATGGATAACCAGCCAGCAGAAGGTATGCAACCATTTCACTTCCACGTACATCCCTGAATCCAATGAGTCAGTTCCCCTAATTCTAAGCAGCTTTGTGGAAGTGGAGTCACACTCCGAGCTCAAAAGGCATTTTCATGTGCTAGGGGTGGGATTCACAGGTGCCAGTCTGCAGCTTGAATTGAAACCTCAATTCTCTGCATAGAGGAAAGCAGATCTCTTACTTTGCATCCATTCAACCTTCCTTATTCCAACAAATGCCTGCAGGCATATTCCATGGACAAGAATTCACATTTCTTTTCCTTATCTCATAGGTTTGAGGCCTGGAACTGAATATGGCATTGGAGTGACAGCAGTGAGGAACGACAGGGAAAGTGCTCCTGCTACCATCAATGCTGGCACTGGTGAGTGTCCTGATCCCATCTGAGCTCTGGACAAGGCAGCAGCTCAGGTGGAGCCACTCTTTCATCTAAGAGATGCTGGAAGAGATATTTTAAAAGTTTTTGAATTTCATTTTGCTTCATTTCCTCTGAAAAGAAAAAAATTCCCACAAAGGTCATGACCTCTCAATCTGACTTCTTTTTCCTGTTCCTCTTAATATTCTGGGAGTTCCATCTCCAGGTGAGCTCCTCAATGATAATTTTGCTTACACTGATCATTCTGGCCATCCTCTGTCTGTGAGGCTTTCTGGCAGGAATGGTGGTGGCCAAAATGTTGATGTGACAAAGAGGGGTTGCAGTACTCCTGGCTGACCTTCCAACCCAGAATTTTTCACACAATACTCCCTTTTCCCAGGTGAATTATCTGAAGGCTTTACTTCTGCTTCTGGAGCATAAGTGGGGGAAATTGGTTTTGGTTTTGTCTGTAAATGAGAACATCATCATCCTCTACCCATTTCTAAAGGTCCCAAGGGCAGACCTGAGCTGCTGCCAGACCAACAGTGGAGATGTTCCTCTACAGATGCTTGAAAAACTATCTCAGAGCACTTCAGAGACCTCAACTTTGCTTTTTTTCCCCCCCTGTAGATCTTGATAACCCCAAGGACTTGGAAGTGAGCGAGCCCACCGAGACCACCCTGTCCCTTCGCTGGCGGAGGCCAGTGGCCAAGTTTGACCGCTACCGCCTGGTCTACACCAGTCCTGCTGGGAAGAAGAGCGAGGTGGAGATCCCTGTGGACAGCAGCTCCTTCCTGCTGCGGGGGCTGGAGCCAGGCACCGAGTACACCATCAGCCTGCTGGCAGAGAAGGGGCGGCACAAAAGCAAACCCACCACCGTCAAGGGTTCCACGGGTGAGTAACAGCTGTGATGGTCACTGGGCAAGGACTAGCCCAGGGATGACTTCACCTGATTTTCTGATCCGTATCTGGGGAACATCCTGCAGAGCAGACAGCTCTGCCAGCATGAGAGAGTGAAGGACAGCTCTGTATTTCCCTCCCTGCTGTTGTTCACCTCCATGTTCCCAATGATTTCTTGCTCATCCTTTGAGAGGCCTCACAAAAAACTCATCCACTGGTCCTGCATGGATGTGGAGCTCATTCTTTGTTTTAGGTGAGGCTGGGTATTTTTTGTACATCATGTCTTCTAACATGTTTTGCTTTCTACAGCCAAAAAACTAAGAGGAAGAGCAACCAGAATGTGTTTAACATTGTTTGTTCCTGCTTAATTGATTCTCTTCACAGCAGGCCATCATCCCTCAGCATGGCCAGTGGGGCTCTGGTGTTGCTCTACTTCAGTTTTCTCATGCAGAAGTGGGAAAGGCTCCTGCCCCAGTCTGGTTCCAGCCACCATTTCCACTGGGTACTGTGACTTATATTTGTCTGTTTCTGCCATCTCCATTTGTGCAAACCACTCCCACTGACCAGTATCAGATGATTTATTGAACGAGGTTTTATCCTTTGTGAAACATTGTGAGCCAAAGTTTGCTGCATAGAGAATTATATCTCAGTATAGATATAACAGCAAGTCCTGGATGTTTAGGTTTCTCAGCCTAAATCCTGTAAGGCAAACCCTCAAGTGCTCGAAGCAAGCAGAGATGATGAGATCAGAATCAGCTGGGCTAGTTATTGTCCTTAGCAGATACCAAGGTGTTTATCCTTTTCTCCCCAAGGACTATCTGTGAGGTGAGCACCTGCCAGACATTGTGGATTTTACAAATTAATAACTACACGGCTTAAATGATCAAAGCTGGGCTCATATTCCCTGGCAGTGTTCATGCCAGCACAACCTCTGAATGCTTTATAGAGACAGCAATCCATCAGAGAGTTACATGGTCTGGAAACCATCAGTCCTGAATGAGTTGTTTGATGCCTAATTCAAGCCAGTGCCCAGTGTAGGGAAAAACTGGGAAGCCTTGAGGCACACACAGAAAAAAAGAAGCTGTAGGTTTGTGTGGCAGGAGTGAGCAGGATTCAGTTTTCTAACTTTCTCTGTTGGAAGACTGAGAGGTTTCAAGGAAGTCTCAGAGATGGTGAAGAGGCAGAAACAATGTGCTATAGAATCTCACAGCCTGGTCTGTCCAGCACCAGCTTCCAAAGCTTCACAAGGTGACTTCTTTTTCCTGGTTTGCCTTTTATTTTTGTTTTCTTTTTCTTAGAAATGCCTTCATCTGGCCTCTGTATTTGTTTTATGTCTTCACTCAGAGCACCAGTAAACAAAGAGGGCTCTGCAGTGGCTCCTGGGAGCAGCAGTTGACATAACCTGGCTCTGTGACCTTTCTCCTGCGTAGGAATGGACACATCCAAACGCAGAGCACAGGGAGCAGAAATTCTCTGGAAGTCTGGGCGGTACAAGACAAGTGGTCTCTTCAGTTTGCTTTTCCATCTACCCTCAAGACACGCCTCTTTATCCATCTTCCAGCTCTTGGGAGGTCCCAAGTCCTCAGGCTAAAGCCAAATAATCTTGTTTTGCCCTTTCTTGCAGAGGCAAGCTGAAACATTCAAAGCTCCTGAAGCTCTAGCATGAACTTCTAGCACAAAATCTTCCATAGTACAAGATGGAAGCCACTGTTGCTTCTGTGTCTTCACAGAGATGAAGTGCAGGTCAAGTGACAAAGTCTTTTTTAACTGATATCCCTGATCCTGCACCCACGGGATGGCAAAGACTACACAGTGAAGTTTGCTAAACTTTGCTGAAAAGGAAAGACTGAATATTTCACATTTCTATTTGCTTGTTTGTCTCTTGTAGCTCCATGTAGCGTAACCCTAATGCAAGCATTGAGTCCTGACCCACAGTAGCTCCCTGAAATGAGATTTTTTATTCTAGAGGCTTCAGGAATGCAGGAGAATTCTGTGAGGGACCTTGTGGTCCTGAGGGGAACAGACCACACAGCTTTAGTGTCTTGTGGTGTGTGAATACAGGAGCCTGCAGCAGTTCTGTGCTGGAGTGCATGGATGTGTCACAGCAGAGCCCTGTCTGCCCAGAGAACCCCTGGGAGCTGGGACTGACAGCCTCCAAAGCAACACTTCCTATAAAATCAAGGTGTATGGATTGGCTGGAGAGCAGCACTCTGCTCCCCTGGGAGCTGTGGCTACAACAGGAAAATCCTTCCTGTTATTAGTGAGGGTATCAGAGGCTCACACCTGGCATTCATAAAGGTTTGACTCAGAAATTAAAGAAAATTAAAGAAAATTAAATAAAATGAGTGATTCTACTCCTTGGAGGGACCTTGCCTTGAGCATGTCCCAGCAGATGAGCAGCTCATCTGCAGGGTGAGCATGTAGCCCAGCTCTGAGCAGCTCAGCACTCAGACTGCAGCTTTGTTCTCTCCTGCTCTGCTTCTGGAACCCTGCCTGCAGAGCACAATGTGGGGCCTGGAGCAGGATGGATGGCAACACATCAGGCATGAGAGGCCTGGGGAGATAAATGAGTGAGCATTAGAGGAACCAAGAGCCAAGCTCAAATTCCTCTGCTGAATGACCCAGATTGTGCAGCAACTCTTGATGAATCGTGGATGTGATACTGTCTTGCCTCTGGAATTGAGTTTGTACAGCAGAGCATGGCTTGGAGAAGTGACTTTTCCATCCTGCTGAATGTTTTTCAGAAGAGTTATGCTGTTTACCAAAGGCCCTTGTCCGTGTTGTGCGTCAGTGCCTCTTCCTCTCCTGGCTTCTCCAAGCTCAGATTGCGCCACCCTTTTTTACACAGACTCAGAGAAACATTAGCAAGAATGATTAGGTGAGGCAGTTCCATGGGAAAGTGCAGTGCTGGCCACTGGGAAACTGAATCTGCAGGGAAGATTGTCCATTTGTTCAGCTGACTCCTCCTCTGAGAGCATCTGGAGCCTGAGTTCAGGATGGGGGATTTTGGGGTAGCTACTCCAGTATTTCTGGCTTGTGATGTGCTGCAGTGGTTTCTTCTTGAAATTCAGAGGTGCACAGACACTGCAAGCCCAGTTTAACCAGCTGATTAAGAAGAGAGGGGAAAGTGGTTTAGCCAAAGGGGACTGAAAAGAAAACCTTGGTGGTCATCATGATTCACATGAGAGATTGGGAAAGTGGCTGAGAGCCCCTCTTGGGGGTTAATATAAAATCCCAGATTCAGATTTATCTTGCTCTATCTCAAGAAGTTGGGGAGATGTCCTGGCAGCACACAAGCATCCTTTTTAGTCACCCTTTAGAACCACCAGAGAAACATTCCAGTGGAATTCCTCAAAAGGCCAACATCACACCACAGACATATTCAGGCCAGGCTCAGCCTGGAGATTTTACCAAGAGATATTGACCTATTTCCTAAGCTGACAGTAAGAAGTGTTCCAGCCTGGGAAGGAGTGTATGTTTTTTATCCATCCAGTTTCCCTTTTACACAGCTTTAATCTCTGTTCATTCATCTCACCACTGTGAATCATTCTCTGGCTGCCACCCACCCACCTAAATCTCCCAGAGCTCTTTTTTTCCTGCCCATCTACTCCCCTCGTTGTAAAATCAAGTGTTTGAGCTCCACTGCTCTTGTTATTCTACAGTGTGATTGTTTTCCAAATTTTCCATTATCTGTTACAGCATTCTGCCTGCTAAACAAAGAACACTGATACTGTCTGTGGTATCAGAGTATTTTCTATGTATTCATATAATTTTCATTTTTCTATCTCCTGTTTGTTTGTATGCAAAGCCACATATTCCCCTGATACACATGAATTTAATGTGGGATATATATGTGTTAATGTCTGTGGCAGAGAGAAACCACCCTTTCTCACCCACAAATTCATTTGTGGAATTTTGAAGTCCAAGGTAATATTCAGAACTGCATTCCCTGTGTTCCATGGGACAACCTGTGCATGGCAACCTCCACGTAGCTGCCAAAGTTGGCACAATAAAATAAATCCACTTGTGAATCCAGCAAATTTCTGGATTCAAATCTCACACAGGTGGTTGGTCCCTCAGGTTTTTTATAATATCCTTGAACTGCTGCTTCATTTTTCATCCAGATTGGAGTAATCAAATCCTTGTGTGGCTGTGATAGAACAGGCAGGGATCTGGGAGAAATGTGGGGTGGTCAGGTAAAATGAGGGAGAATGAGAGGCCAGTTTTGACTGATCTTAGACAGGGCTCTCTCTCACACCCTCAGTCCATCAGGAGTGTAATGCCACCCTGATTTTATGTTGCCTTTCCTATTTTTGAATGGTTTATCTTCTGTTTCCAATTCAGGGTTCATGGCAGGGTTTTGTCCTCAGTTTCCAGGTCAGGGTTCAGTTTCCCAGGGGACCATCCAGGCACGGAGCTGTCCCTGTGGGATGCACTGCTGCCCTCTCCTCCCCACCGGGCTGCCCACTCCCAGTAAAGCCCAGCCATCTCTGTGCCTGTTAACTGAACAACTTTTACACTAAAGAAGTGCCAGTGCTCTTGTTGCTGTAATTTTTTTGCCTGTTCCCAGAATAGGAAAGACCTGCTTGGCACATGCTGATGTACAAGCAGCTGGGAGGTGCAGAAAGGTTCCAAACCTTCCTGCTTTGTTCCAGGGGCTCAGCAGCCCTGGAGCAGTCAGATAACACTTCTGACAGTGGTTTACTGGGAAAGAGGGGATGATGACAGCGGTGAGCATTGTAGCTGTGCTGGTGTGATGGAAACATGGTTATCTCCAGGTTGCAGCATAGGTAGAGCCTGTTCAGGTCATGGCTGGGCTGATTTGAGGGCATTTATTGGCTAAATCAATGGCATACGTAAATGTAAATATTTATATTATATACAAATAGAAATCACTCTTTGCCTTACGGGCTTCTCTCCTTGCTGGAGGTGAGCAGAAATGTTTTCACACCTGTAGCTGACCTGAGAGCTATTTACAAGATAACATTTCTGCATCTCTTTGAAAACATTTCTAATTGATTTTGCTCCTCTGAAAATGTATTTCTTTGTGATGTAAGTGTCAATTTGGAGACATGTAATGAATCCTAAGTACATATTTGTGCTGAGCTGATGGTGCTCGATGACTTGCTTTCTCTTATTGAATGCAAGTGGAGCATGAAAGCAAGGAAGTCACCGAGGTGTGAAATGATGTGGGCTCCCACTAATGAGGAGATAATTCTGCATGTCAGAGAAATCTCCTGCCTGGGGCCTTGTGGCTGGGATCAGAAACATGTTCCCTGTGATCTCCACAGCTCTCAGATTTCCAGAATCTGACTGTTTTACAGGACATATCCATAGATCACTCAGCATGTTGAAAGCCAGGGCTTTCCCCTTTCCATTCCTTGGGTTCTCTTGTAAGAAATATTTTTTAAGTTCTTTCTATCCTAGTTTTCAGGCAAGAATGTGTGCCCCCACACTTTTTTTCTGCATGTATCACAATGGATAACTCCTCCAAGCCTGATTTTGGTATGATATGAGGAGCCTTAGCATGTTTCTGCTGTGATTTCTCAGCCTGGCTTTGGATGTGTTTGTGATTTTTGGCATGAATTCCACTCATGGTTTGTATCAGGAGCATTCACTGATGGCTGTAGGAAAGACAAAAAGCATGTTTGGATACTTAGGGTTCCAATGTGATGTAAATGAGGGAAGTTCTTTGGAGGTAATCAAAGAGAAGTGATTTCCATAGCTGAGGCTGTGCCAGCTCCCTGCTGGAAGCACTCCTGCTCATCCCTGTGTTTGCTGGTTGTTGCTCTGGATCTGCTGCTCAGGGTCAGAAGCAGGGTGTGTGTGCTGATGCTCCCTTTGTTCAAGGCCTGGATTCAGTCTCCAAAACCAGAACTCCTCTGTTTGCTTTGTTTCCAGAGCTCCTAATGCACACAGAGTGTGCTGGAGCAGGTGTTAGCTGTTGTTTGGGGGGTTATTATCAGGAAATTTTAACTTGCAGTTTATCTCTGTTTAGCATTTCTGGCCAGCACATCTGGAGAATCAGTGAGTGAAACATCACTTGATCCTCCCAGCCCTGCACCTCCCCAGCTCAGTTATTGAACATCCCCAGCCCTGAGCTCAGAGCCATGGGGCTCTTCATGACCATAACCCCCAGGACTTCCAGTAGCTTCACCCTGTCCTGGGCAGCACAGGGTGAGGTGTTTGATCAGTTCCTCATCACTCTGAAAGGCCTGTCCATTTTAAACACAACACAACACAACACAACAATCTTTGAGAAACAGAAATTCTCAATGTCCCATCTGGCACACAATTCCAGATTAACCTCCATGGAAGTAATCAAAGCCAGCTCTCTTGGGCCCTGGCACCTCTGGCTGCTGCAGGTATTTCCCATGGATCCACAGCCATGTGTTCCTTTTCTGCTTCAAAATACAGAACTTCATTTCCACATGGCTTTGGTGTGGATTTTAGGCTTTGTGAGTGATGCTTTTTCTCTTGGCTGGTTTATTCTTCCTTTTGCATGGGATGGAACTCCTCTGGAATGAGAGCCTTGGGTGGTGCAGCACGGACAATGCCCCAGGCAGTTTTGAAGGTGCTGCAGCATCAAATCTCTCTTTTCAAATCTCTCTGCATGCAAAGAGAGACGTTGATGCATCTGCTGCTGCTAAGGGATGTGGGAGCAGAGAGATGTGCACGTGCTTGTCTGGATTGTGCTTGAGCACAGGAGGAGTTTGCAGCATTGGCATGGAAGTGGCAATGTCATAAATAATAATAAAAAAAAAGATTGTGACACACTCTGTGTTCACCTTTCCAAAAACTCCCACCTCTTACCTCTATCCCACGAATTCCATGAGGTGACAGGGCTGAGTTCAATAATGACCAAAAGTCCAAAAGTACCAGGGTGGGTGTGAGCTCAGATCTGGAGACAAAGGATGTACCTGTCCATCTGTCAAAAACAAATTCCCAACACGAGATTAACTATTTATGTAGAGTCAGAAAGATTATTTCACAGAGCCAGAACAGTCTCACTTCTCCATGGCTTGCATGGCTTGTTCTTTTTTTTTTTGTTGTTGTTGTTGTTGTTGTTTTGCTTTGGTTTTGGTTTGGGGTTTTTTTGTTTGTTTTTATTTTTTTTTTAAATAAGAAACTGCATCCCTTGATCTTTACCATGACACTGTGATTACTTTGCCATCTGTGTTGGATGCTGGGTGGCTGAGGATTTTGGAGGTCCCCAACAATCCTGCTTGGTGCATGATTCCATGGAAGAATCCCTTGGTCCTGGAGAGCATGAGTGGGTTGTTTGCTTTTCTGTCTCAGATATGCACAAGAAACAGAAGGCAGGAAAAGGGGCTCTGCATCCTGGGGGAGAATGAAAATGAGCATTTTCAGAGAGATCAGAATTGCTTTTAACCTGTGATGGCTCCTGCATAACTTATTATAACCAAGCTTCTATTTAAAAGATTTAACCTTACTGTTACTTTTGTTTCACTTTCATTTTAAGGAAATGTATTTGTTTTATTTGTTTTATTTGTTTCTGTTGCCACCAACAGATTGTGGTCTCTGATGCAACCAGTTTCCTTTCTGTCCTGCTTTCTCTTTTCCAGTTAATAGTCTTATTTTGACAGAATTTGTATTTTACCTCAATGAATCTACTTTCTGTTCCTGATAAGGGATGACAGCTCTGGATTAATGCATTTCTTTTATTGTTTAATCTCATCATCATGTCATAAACAATCTCTTTCCTTCTAACAGGATGGGAAAAGCTCAACAGAACTTGTGTTCCTGAATAGTAGCAATTTACTGATTTGTTAATGAATTTGCTGAAGATCATTATGATCTATGAATGCTCAACTTGTGGAAATCCAGCCCCAGCTGCCTGCCTAAGGCTTTGAGCAGTCATGCAATAATCACTCTGGTTTTACAGGCAGTAACTTTATATGAGTGGTGCTGCTGAGCCTAAATTTCATTTATTCCAGGGCCCCCTTAACTTCTGTATTACAATATGCATAAAGTTGAAGTTTACAATTTACAAATCAGATCCATTTCCCTTCATGCAGCATCTCTTATGAATTCTCAGTCATGCAGAATGGGATTATTCAGAGACACTCTGTTCTTACTGTAACACTTGTCTGTCAGCAATTCAAATAAATCAGAAGGATGCTAGAAAATCCTAAGAGGCCACAGGTCAGTGATAGAACACACAGGAGCTCCCAGGTAGAAAAACCAGGCAGTGTTCTCTCATTTTCCCATCTGGCTGTTAATGTTAAGGAATCAGTTGTATCTCCCTAGTAACAAAGAACTTTCCATTCTTGCTGAGCAAATGACCTCAACTTTCAGATTTCACAGCATCAGAGTTACCTCTCAATGGCTCCCAACTTCCTTGGCCACCCCTGTGGGGGTTTGAAAGAATCTTAATTTCTGTGAATGAATGTTTTGATTTTAGATTAATATCAGTAAATCTGAAAGTTTTGTCTAGACCCGCAGGAAGGTTTTGTGGGTAGAATAATGTGCTAAAAGAGGACAAATCCATTAAAGACATGCAGATGTGGAGGCATTTTCCTCTTCTTTATTGTTTTGTATTAGAAATAGTTTGGAAGCATAAGCAGCATCCTTTAAGTGGATGCACTTAAAAGCAGAAATATCTGAATCTCAACTACTCTAAACCATACCCTTCCCTACCCTTACAACACAGTTACTTCAGAATGGCAAACACTGAGTGAAGTTGTTATAGTAAAACCTACTTATCTCATAGGGAATTGTAATTAATGTTGACAAAACACTCACAGCTGTGAGATTCTCTATGAGCAGCTTTCTGTGAGCAGCCTCCAAATATTTATTAATTATTACAGTCCTTCTCTCACTGCTCTGTTTTGCCATGTCTCCAAAGAGACTTTATTGAAGTTATCTGTGGCAGCTGATAGTGTGAATGTGTGGGGGGAGGCATCTCTGTGGCCCTGATTAGACATGAAATTCATTAACACGGAACCTCATTAAATAATCTGACATCAGCACCACTCTGCAACCCAAGTAACAGATTGACTCTCTGTCCTTATGCAGAGGAGGAACCTGAGCTGGGGAAATTCTCAGTTTCAAAGCCTGGCTGGGATGGTTTCCAGCTCACGTGGACAGCAGCTGATGGGGCCTATGAGAGCTTTGTCATTCAGGTGCAGGAGTCTGGCAGCCCCGAAGAGCCCCGGAATGTCACAGTCCCGGGGACACTGAGCTCTGTGAATGTCACCGGCCTCAAGGCCAGCACTCCTTACACCATCACCCTTCAGGGGCTCACTCGGGGCTACAGGACCAAGCCCCTTTCTCTTGAGACCACCACAGGTACATTTCCTCCAGCCCCACGTTCTTTCTGACAGAGATGTGAGCAGGAGCTCTTGTGAGTGCTGGGCAAGTCCTGCTCACTGGCCCAGCCTTGCATGGGGTGCCCTGAGCTCCTCAAAGCTTGGCTCAACATCTCTGGCATGGAAATGCCTCATGGTCAGGCTTTCCATGAGCTTCAGTGCCCTGCTGCAGTCCTTCTCTCACTGCTTCCCCCCCCTGCCTCAGAATAGCTTTTTTTGTTCCCTTTCCTCACTTACCTGGCTGACACTAACAGCAAAACCCAGCTGGATGTTGTACCTGCTTGGGAAAGGCCAGGTTGCCCGGTAAAATTATAAAAATCTTTCCTCTATTGGCCCAGATAATCAAAGCCTGAGTGTGTGTTCAGTTTTTACCCTTCAGAAGCTGCCTCTGAAACTCTGCAGTAGCTTCTGTGTGAATTCAGACTCAGCAGGATAAAGCTGCGTGTACCTGACTCAGGGCAAGGAAAAACACTTTCTATAAGTTCTCATATAGAAAAGGACATAATTCCTGATAAGACTAATAAAATACGTTAAGCCATCTAAGATCATGGAACAGACTGATTGGTCTGAAAAATAAACAATGCAAAGATCAAATTCAGCAGAACTACCCCAGCATGAAACTGGCCTGAAAGGAGGCAGGTGAGCTCTGTGCTATCAGGAGCTTGCATGAAACTCATCAAGGGCCCCAAAATAATTTTATGGCTGATCATGTGAAAAGCAACAGTTTGAAATAAGAGTTTATCACAGGCTTTAACCATGAGAGATAAATGTATATTTACATCTCTGCTGTGTGACTCTCTGATCCTCCCAGGTGTTGTGATAACTGTAATGAGCAGTGTGAGTTAATTGGCAATAAAGGGGCACCAGTGGCCTTTCCTTCAGACAATTTCTTGCAGACAATTTCTGCTGCCTCTGGGCTCCCCTACAGCCCTTTGCAACCTCCTGTGTCTGTGAGATAGCCAGAGCTGGCTCGTGCCAGGCTCCCCCAAGCACAGAGAGGGGTGAAAGTACCTGTGAGAATGAATGAGAATTAAAGCATGAAGTGCAGCAGAGCTTGCTTGTTCCTGTAGTGCTTTAAGCAGCCTGGCTTGGGCAGGGATGTGTCTGTGCTGTGTCCCAGTGGAAGTGCTGAGCTTTGAGAGTCCTCACCAGGAGCTGGGAGCAGATGCCAGTGGAGAACAGAGCAATGTGCTGGGCAAAGAGACAAAGCAGGAAACACATCATGGGTGTCCTGCCTAAATATGCAATGTGCTCCCTTCTTTACCCTCGTGAAAACAGCAGAAAATGCCCTGCTGAGGTTTTCCCTTCCCTTTCTGGGTCAAGCTCAGCACCCGGCCTTTCAAACTCTTCCCTTCTGGGGACTTCCAATTGTTAGAAATATGTGAGCCTTCCTGTAACGCTACGGGGATGTCTGCAGAGAGGAAGAAACCCCTGTCCCTGCTCTGCATTTTGGCTCCAGGTCCAAAATTACAAGCCAGCTTTCATAGACTTAAGCTGAAAGGGAAAGTAGAAGAGTAAACAAAACATGAGATTTTCCTTTGGATAAAGCAGCAGCTTTGGTTTTAGTGTCTCCTAAAACTGGAAGCCGTCTTTTCCAAATGCCCCAGGGGCATTCCAGAAAGTCCTTTTGCATCTGCTTTCATGCTCAGACCTCGAAGACATGGCTGCTCCTGCAGGGAAAGGGAAATAGCCATAGTTTTAAATGTTTGGATTTTTTATTTTTTTTTCATATCTAACATTTTGCGACTGTTTTATTTGATTTCCTCCCCTTAGTATCTGTCTGCTTGTAGCAAGCTTTTACTCACTCCCTCTTCCCCAGCTCAGAGTGCTGCCAGCATGGCAGAGAGGAGCCTTTGAGAGCAGGAGGAGCTCAGGGGCCCTTCTGACCCGTGTGTTTCCCTCCCCAGGAGAGCAGCCCGGCGTTGCTGAGCTCACGGTTTCTGACATTACCCCCGAAAGCTTCAACCTCTCCTGGACAGCCTCCAACGGGGACTTCGACGTCTTTACCATTGAAATTATTGATTCTAACAGGTTGCTGGAGCCCATGGAGTTCAACCTCTCAGGCAACTCAAGGACTGCTCATATCTCAGGGCTTTCTCCCAGCACTGATTTCATTGTCTACCTCTCCGGGATCTCTCGCGGGTTCCGCACACAGGCAATCAGTGCTGCAGCTACCACAGGTACACAAACCTACCTCAGTGCTAACTCTGCTTTTTTGAACTCTTCCTTGCAGGTTGTGCCCCCTTCCCTGCCCTCAGCCACCCCTCCAGCCCACCCATTTCCCAATCCTCTGCTCCACGCCAAGGAGGACCAGCCGGGGACATTGTGAGCTGTGAATGTTGAGCCACCAGCCCATCAGCAAAGTCAGACAATCACATCGTGCTGGGATCTCATTCACACAATGAGTTCACACGTTAAGGTTGGGGCTGGGATTTCATTTACACAATGAGTTCACACATTAAAGTTGGGGCAGCTTCTGAGGCAGATGAGAAGCAAAGCAAATATCCCAAGAACCAAGCGGGAGATGATTCCTCACCTTCACCTTTCAACCTGTGTGTGCATCTGTCCCACAGCACAGAGCAGACACAGTTCCTCTCAGATAAGCTGATTGCTATCAGATCAGATAGAGCAGATTGATCCTGATTCTCCCAAAAGATGTCAGGCACGTTTCAGTCTGTGCCAGCACAATCTGGCAAGGCACATTCACTGCTTGAATTCAGCTTCAATTGTTCAGGTTATGTTGGGTGAGAGAGTGAAAAGTCCATTTGAGTTGATGTCAGAGAATGGAATAGGCAGGCACTGAGTTCTTGGCACGTTGCACATTTCAAGGTTTCACAGCTGACAGTTTTCCCAGAAAAGACAGGGAAGTCAAATGTTCAGGATGAGAATGGGAAGTGAGGACTGGACTACAGAAACAGAGCATTGTTATTGGAGGCAGATAATGGCTCATGCTGTGATCGTTTAACAGCTCCGACAAATTTTGCCCCTCTAGGAAAAGTTGCCATAGTGATTGTCATAGGAATGGAGTAATGTGGTCAGTGAAAGTAAAGTATCAAATCTCAGCTATCAGAATATAATATCAGTTTCCAGCAGCAGCAGACTGTGAATATCCTCATTTGTTGATGGGTGGCAGGGGTATGGGAAACACAGGGAAACACAAGGTTGGGTGACCCTTGTGACCTGTGGTGGTGCAAATTCGAACTTCTCTATTAATTTATTTTTTGCTTTGGCTTTTAATAACTGTGATACATTTCCATTTGTTTTTCTTCCCGTAGTAGAGGAACTTCTCCTTAGCAAACTCAGTGTATCAAACGCTACCTCAGACAGCCTGTCACTCACCTGGGAGGCACAGGACAAGGCCTTTGACCATTTTATTCTGGAAGTCAGGAACTCTGACTTCCCTTTGGACTCCCTGGTGCTCACAGTGCCAGGGGACTCCCAGCATTCTGTAGTGACCAACCTCAAAGCTGCCACTAATTACACAATCCAGCTCCATGGGGTAATTGATGGGCAAGGTGGGCAGACCTTGACAGCCATGGCAACCACAGGTATTTCACTGTTTCACCTTCCAGGTTTGCTTTTTATTCTTCTTTCTCTTGCTGTCCACCGAACTGCTCTAAAACGTGGCTCCAACTCATCGTCGTCCCCTTGGGGAATTATAGGGAGAGCACCATGAGGGGAGGCTGAAATGCACTGAGAGGGCTTGGAAAAAATCTGAGGCAGTGGAAAAGGCTGAAAAAGTGCCCCCAGCATTAAGGGAGCCAGTAGTAAACCATGATGGTTTCCTTATATATACACACACCTGTCTGCAAGTTCAGTGTATATATAATTGCCTTGCTCCAGATGGTTGATGTGTTTCACTCAGCATCTTTGCACTTGATCTTGAATGAAGTTGTTCATCCCACCTTCCCTTACTTTGCTGGGGGTGGGAGAAAGGCCTTTGTGTCATTCTCAGCCTGGAGAGGCACCTGCATGTCAGTTTTGTCCTCCTTAAACCCAGATGTCTCCAAGGCATTTGCATCTCTGCTGGGCGTTTCGTGCCGCATGTGAAGCGACCAACCCAAACTGCATGGAGTGGTCTGGCCACCTTCTGCTGGTTCTGAGATTTTCCCTGCCCGGGATTGTTATGTTCTCAGCACAGAGCAGGGCTCAAAAAGCAAATTCCCCTTTTCTTGGTGCTCAGCCCACCACTGTGTCCCTTGCATTGCTCCCTTTGAGTCTCCACTGCCTGTCTTGTTTCCCTGGGTGTCAGAGCTTTTCCCATGGTGGTGGTGATTCCAGGATTGCAGGAGATCACTAAGACTCGCCTGAGGATGTGATTCCAGCTCATTTTGCATGTAGCATTCCTGGGATCAGGCTGTCATGCTGGAATGTGCCTGACCATGGATGCAGATGGCATGTGAAGGAATGTGGCCATGCCAGGATGAGGTTGGAAAGGCTCTGTTTGCCCTCTCAGAGCTGCATGTGGAGCTGAGGGCTCCATTTTCCTGGGTTTCCCACCCAAGCCTGTTTGCTTTGTGGATATTTTCTCATCTCCTTGCCTGTCTTTAAGAGCAACATGGTGGCACCTTCCCTGCTGGCCATGAAGGCATCCATGGTCACTGGTTGATGGCATGACATCTGTGACATCTGTGACATCTGTGTCCTTAATCGGGGCCACTTCATTCACCTCTTCCCAGACAATTCCAGAGAAGGAAGTGGATTATTATTTAAAAGTCTTGCAATGAGGGACGGGACTAAAAGTTGGAACATCTTGCAGCAGTTCTTGTTTTAGAAAGAAAAAGATTTCCCTCTTTCACCACTCTCTGTCAGTGGGATGCCTCTCTCTCTCTCTTTTCTCCCAGCATGGATCACTTTTCCATCGTTATTTTCCTGTGTCTCACTGGCTGCATTTCCCAAGGTGTTCTTGGTTCCTACTCAATTGGCAACATAAAAAGTAGAAAATCAGCCCAGAGAGCAAACACAGGATTTTCTGACCCTCTGACTGTTGGCTCGTGTTTGTTTTCTCTCTGGGCTTTAATGAAACTTTAATGATTTTTGTGCTAAGTGTAAGAGGTTTAAAAGAGAATGGGTAAGGAGCTCTCCCTCTCCTGAAGGACAAGTTTCTCTCCTGGCAGGGCAGAGATGCGAATTTGAATTTCCTCCAGCAGAAAAGGAAAGTCTTTGGTTCTTAAGGAGGTGCCCTGACCACTGAACCAGGAAGGAGAGCAAGAGCAGAGTTGTGGGGTTTATTGTTTATTAGACATTCTCTGATTGTGCCTAATCAGAGGATGAGGAGCACTTTATCTGTGGAGTTCAGGGAGGTTTTGGCCTGAGATTAGTGCTGAGATAATCCCTGTTAGGCCTGAAATCCCTCATAAACCTCAGCGTCCAAAAATAGAAGTATCTACAACTCCAGGCAACAGAAACACCAAACAGAACCTGGACTGTGATTTCAAGGATTCCTGCCTGAATCCTAGTTCCTCAGTTTTGGAATTGCTCTAGGTCTGTATTCCCACCAAATTCCCAGTGTGGAATTACTGCAGTTTGTATGTTTATATTGTTGGTGCTTTTGTAAACCAGGCCCACGTTTCATTAGGCGAGTTGAGTTTATTGAAGAAAATTTAATGAAAAAATATAAAAGTCAGCACTAATTTCAGTGGCTTCTTTCCAAAACCTGAGAAAATAGCTCTTGCAACACTGCTTTTTAATTTTTTTTTTCCCAATTTTATTCAACCACGGCAAAACAAGGTTAAAAGATTCTTTTTGAGCACCTACACCCACCCTGTGCTGATTCCCCCACCCCCTGCAGTAAAGCTGCCTGTTCACCTGTGTTCCTTTCTCCCCAGAGGCTGAGCCACAGCTGGGCACGCTCACCCTCACAAACGTTACCCCTGACAGCTTCAACCTGTCCTGGAGCACCCGAGCCGGGCCCTTTGCCACGTTTGTTATCAAAATCCGGGATTCCCTGGCGGCACAGGAAGCCCAGGAGCTGACAGTGCCAGGGGGCACCCGCAGCGCCCACATCTCAGGCCTCACAGACCACACTGCCTATGACATTCACCTTCAGGGCACCACCAGGACAGGTGTCCCCACAGAGCCCCTCACTGCTTTTGTCACCACAGGTACCTGCTCCAAGATTTGGAGTGCCTTTCTTGGCTCAGGGAAATGTGTATCCCAAAAAAAAAAAGCTCTAGCCAGCAGCAATGGGTTTGTTTGAAAACCTGGTGCAAGGAGGGGTCAGAACAGGAATGTTGACCTTAAAAAAATGTCTGGGAGCAGGATTAGTTTAAAGGGAGTTAAAAGGTCAGGTTGGATGGTGCTCTGAGTAAGCTGGGTACTGGAAGGTGTCCCTGCCCATGGCAGGGTTGGAACTGGATGAGTTTAAGGTCCCTTCCAACACAAATTATTCTGTCATTCCATGATTCTGTCGTTAAGACCCCTGTGGAGCCTTTCTCCCATGTCTAATAATCTTCTATAACTCCTGAAGTTTAAGGGAGAAATTTGGCTGATGCTCAGCATTTCATCAGACAGGACTGGCTCATGGAACACCTCCTGTCCCAGGATGTTCCCTTCCACAGACCTAGCCAAAAGGTGAATCTTGGGGATTGCTTGATTAGAAGTAAATAAGGTGCAAAAATATCTCTAAAATGAGTATTCAAATGTGTAAATATTAATACATAAGAATTTCAAAATTATAAATTTTCCGGGGGGAATTTTTATGCCAAGTTCTAACAAAATCCGTTTCAGCATTTGTGAAATGTCAAAAGCAAACCCAAAACCCTTTTCAGGAGAAGGTTATGCCTTTAACTAACTGGTGTTTTCTGAAGTGAGTGGAATTTTGAGTGCCTGGAAGATTGGCTGAATCAGCTCCTGAGTGAACAGAGCAAGGCTGGACAGATACTGTGGAGAAATAGGAGCAATGCCTGGGATCCAGGATCAAGGCCAGGGCTTAGCAGAGCCACCTGGTCTTCCCATTCGACTTGTCAGATTTTGAGTGAGAAAAATACACTGAGAATCTTGTGAAACTTTGGCCTTCTTTTTGCTGAGACTTAGTGGATAAATTTTGAAGCATTTCCCACATCTTTTGACTTTGACAAAAGTCACACTGATGTGAAAAAGGACCCCTCAGTGGAATTTCTTTAAGTTGTCAACAGAGCACAGCAGCAGATTTGCACTGGCTGTGACCCTGAGTGATTAATGTTCCTGTTCTGGCACCTCTGACCCCTCCAGCACTGAAAACTAAAGCTGGAGATACTCATGTGAAATAGGTAAAGAAGCAAAATACAGGAGTACAAAATACTGAGGCTTGTCCCTAAAGCACTGACAGTGGAGAGAAGTAGAGATAATTGAAAGCTTTATGTGCAGCATTTCTAAAGCAGTTTTGGTTATAACCTTCTTACAGTGCAAGGGTAGCAGCAGCAATGTGCTTACACAGGGAGCTTTGGTGGGGTTTCAGTGGAGCTTGTGAGAGGAAGTGCTGAGACATCCTTGAGGAAAATTCAAAATTGAGCTCCAGTGAAAATCCTCATCTTGTAGTCCTGGCTGTTAAACCCACACTAGGGGGGAAAATGTGATTTTTGTTTGGTGGATCTGTGACGCTTTCTAATTTGCAATGTTTTTCACTTATTTCTTTTCTGTGTGTGTGTTTTTGCACCTTCCCTTCTTTTAGAGGCCCTGCCCCCACTGGAAAACCTAACAGTGTCTGATATGAACCCCTATGGGTTCACAGTGTCCTGGATGGCATCGGAGAATGCCTTTGACAACTTTCTAGTAGTCGTGGTGGATTCTGGCAAGCTGCTGGACCCACAGGAGTTCCTCCTTTCGGGAGCCCAGAGAGAACTGAAGCTTAAAGGTCTAATTACTGGCATTGGCTATGAGGTTTTGCTTTATGGGTTTGCCAAGGGGCACCAAACAAAGCCCCTGAGCGCTCTGGCTGTTACAGGTATTTCAATGTGAGCAAATTGTTCCCTTCCACCCTTTTCTCTCTCACTTTCCTTCTCACACGGAAGATGTTTCATGCAAACCTTGTTTTTTGCATCCTCCTCTGCATCGTGGCTCACGTAACTCCTCGTGACTGATGGGTTCACCAGCAGAATTCTGTTCCCTTTAACTTGATCTTTCCCTCTGATGGATCCTGTGGAGGAGCATGTGGGGGGCTGAGGGGTGGAAGTTCCTTATGCTCTTGCAGGTACTTCTAACAAAGTCTTGAAAGAAGAATGGCTGCATGCAGAGCTTGTCCTGTTAACAGCTGGGCACATCAGCATTCTCCAACAGCATCATTCTCCCACATTCCAGCCATCAGGATATTCAGGAAGAGCCATGCACTTCTTCCCATGGCCTCCTCTCTTTCCCTCTCATTGTGGGTTCCACCCATGCCACCCCAAAGCTGGCACCTCTCTCCCCAAACCAGCTCATGCTTCCAACCACACCAGAGCTGCTGTTTTCCAGCAGCACTTGAGCTTTCTTGGGAAATCATTGCAGGCTGATTCTCCAGCCCCAGAACCATCGGTTCTCATCTGCACATTCCTGTCCGGGCAGCAGTGAAGCTGGGAGGGGATCTGGTGGGAGGTTTGAGAGTAAATAATAGGAAAGGCTGTGTGTGGAAGGAAGTGTTGCACTGTGGTGCTGTAGGACATAAGCACTCCAGCAGCATTTCTCTAGGTAACAGTGCCTGACCATACTGACTTAGAGGGGTTTTGCAGGTAATTAATAACTTACAGCCCTTGGGATCCTTTTGAATGGGTTCATTAACCAAAGGCAGCAGTTCTTGCATTTAGATTGAAGGGTGCTGTTTAAGAGAGGAATTTTCATGATTCCCCTTTGCTGTTCAAGAGCACAGTAAAGGATTCATGGGATCAGAAGCATCACAGATGCCAGAAGTGCATGAAATAAGGGTTTTGCATGGAGAAAAATAATTTTCAGTGGCTTCTCTGTTGTCCTCCTAGCAGGGAGAAATCTGACAATGTTTCCAGACATGCAGTTCTGTAACAAGAGCTTGTTTTTACTGGTCATAAAGGTGTCACACAGGTAGGGAGGGAGGAATGCCCAGGAAACTCACCTTTAGCATGTGTAACTCTGCATGTGGGAGACAAACCTGTGTGTCCATGCAGTGGTTTGCTGTTCAAGAGTGAAAGCTGGAATGGGCCTGCACACACTCTCGTTTATCCTGTTCTGTATAACACTAATATTTATTTTTTTTAATAGCTGACAGATTGTTCCCCTTGCTTTGAACTGTGGTTGGATTCTTGCAGTGTGCTATAGCCAGACCTCAGGCAGGTCTCTGATCAACTGATTAAAAAATCATTTCTTTTCCCCACTGCTATCTTCTCCTTTTTTAGAAGCAGAACCCGAGGTCGACAACCTTCTGGTTTCAGATGCAACTCCAGATGGATTCCGTCTCTCCTGGACTGCAGATGATGGGGTTTTCAACAGTTTTGTTCTAAAAATCAGGGACACCAAAAGGAAATCTGACCCCCTGGAGCTGATAGTGCCAGGCCATGAGCGCACCCAGGACATTACAGGGCTGAAGGAGGGCACTGAGTATGAGATTGAGCTCTATGGAATTGGCAGTGGACAACGCTCCCAGCCTGTAAACACAGTAGCATCCACAGGTATTGTCTTTGCAGTGGGAAAAGTGTGAATTCCCTGTTCCTTTCAGCAGCTCCTTTTCACAGCCAGCTCGTGCTGTTCCAGAGGTGTCCTGAGCTGTCTCCTGCATGTCCCTTGTCCAAGTCACTGGTTCAGTGTGGTGTGGTTATTTGCAATCAGTCTCAGCTTCCCAAGCTTCCTCACTGTCTATTTAATATGGCTTAATTGAATTACTTTAATGATCAGGAATTAGGCAGCAGAGTGTGGCAATTAAAGCACTGTCTTTGAGGGCCAAGAAATACTGTCTGTGCATCAGCTTTTTTCAGTGATTTTCTGTGACTAATTACATCTCAGCTCTGCACAACAATTTACCTCCCTAGGAAAGAGTTATGACAAAATGAATTTACCAGGGCCATTGAGAAGTTTATTTATGGCTTGACCAGCAAAGGCCTAAGCACCATTAACTTAGACTGATCTTACCAGGAGCAACATGTGCTCATTAATTCAAATTGACTTGAGTTTCTTTGCAAAATCAAAGCTTTGATTCAGGTTCATAATTGAAGCATTTCATTTTGGCACTTTGCAATGAAGTGTTTCAATCTTTTTTTCCACACCAAAATCATGGTTTCATTCTGAAACATATTCAAGCCTGAAGCACATGATGCAATGTCTCGTGTGCCAAATTTGGTCTTTAAAAAATGTTGAGCTTACTGATGTGAAAATGTGGTAATTTGAAATCAAATTAATTATGAGAGGAAAGGAAAAGGCTGGGTACAGGAAAGTGAGGGCAGAGCTCCCCAGGGCTGCAGCTCCTCCCGAGGGGCAGCTCCGGGCTCTGCTCTGGGACAGGGACAGGAGCCAGGGAAGGGCTGGAGCTGGGCCAGGGCAGGCTCAGGCTGGAGATCAGGGCAAGGTTCTTCCCCCAGAGGGTGCTGGGCACTGCCCAGGCTCCCCAGGGAATGGGCACGGCCCCGAGGCTGCCAGAGCTCCAGGAGCGTTTGGACAGCGCTGCCAGGGATGGACAGGCTGGGATTGTTGGGGTGTCTGTGCAGGAACAGGGGCTGCACTGGGTGATCCTGTGGGTCCCTCCAGCTCAGGGGGGGATTCTCAGTTCCATGAGTGAGCAAACCAACAGGAATGCCTAAAGGAGGCATTTGCCAGCCAGCACCCAGGAAAAGGGCAGCAACAACTCAGTGTTGAAGAGCTTCTCCTGAAGCAGCCTCAGAGCCCTCACCCTCCACCCTGCTGCCTGTGGGCTCAGCTGCAGGCACAGAAAGGCCCCAGCTCCACTCCTGCCATCACATCCCTGCCATGAACAGCCAGGCCACCCTCACAGCCCCCAGACACTTCCATGAAGCAGAACATGCACCAGCAGCCCCCCTTGGCCAGGCTCCTGCACGTGCACTCCTAATGGACAGCGGTGTTTGAAGTCCACTGCAGTTGCTAGCAGCATGTCCCTATCCTCACTGACTCCCAGGATATTTATAAGACTTAAAAGAGTTAAAAGAGTTATAAGAGTTATCATTTTCCTCATGGCCACATCCCTGTGCAGCCCTCTCAGGGAGATTTAGCTCATGTCACCTACTGGAGCCAAAAACCCAAGAGATGTTTGTCAGGTGTAAATAGCCCATGAATAATGGACAATAGAGCCACAAAAACCCAGCTAAATAATTTGGGTTGCAGGTTACACCACACTGGGTGGGTGGCTGCCAAGGCAGCCAACTAATTTCTTTTTTAGGAGTGGATTATTGCACAAACATATGGATATTTATAGCATTTCCAGTGTGGTTGCAAGGATATATTTCTGTCTCTGAAGAGGGAATTTATCCACTGCTGCTCTCAGAGTTGGTGTCTTTTAGAAATTTATCTGTAAAATCTCAGTTAAGGTGCAATTTAACCCCCACTGGGGGACCACAACACATCTATTGTCCAATTAATATCCTTGTGGGAAGCGTGAATCTCATGCTGCTCCTTTCCTCTTCTTCCAATGGTGTTTTGCCACACTGTGACAGCATTTTTTTCCCTGACAAGATTACAAAACACTTCACATGCTCTTGGTATGTGATAAATGCAACCTGCTGCTTCCTGTTGATTGGGAGAAGAAAGCCAGGGAACATCCTCCTCTAGTATAGGAATGAAAGAACAATTAGCAAAAAAAAAAAAAAAACAACTAAAAAAATAGCTGCTCTCAGGTACCATGGGTGTTCTGGCAGCCTCTCAGCAGAGTTCCCTGTCTCTCATACACCTCCTGGGGGATGATGCTGAAGGATAAAGATAATTTACCTGTGCCTGCCCAACAGATGACCTGAGGCTCTCTGTGAGTGCCAGGTCAGGAGCACGCTGGCTGCTTTCTGTGCCTGCTTAATTCTGGCTTTCAGGTAGCCCAAGAAGATGATTTCATTCTCTTCTTTTTCATTTCCCTGTGCTCAAAGGTGCAAATCTCTCCCATCTCTGGGACTCATTCCAGCACAGATGCTCTGATGGTCCATTCTATTTCTTGCCAGGTTCCCTCCCAGGAAAGCTGCAGCTGGGGGACTTGGGGATGTGGAAAACTCACATCAAAGCTCTTCTTACTGCTCTTTGTCATGCAGCTCACCTGGTGCAGAAAACAAGCCTGAGGCCCATGGAAATGTGCACAGCAGAGTCCAAGTGGGATGGATTGGGGATTTTATTTTCTGGGAAAGGCTGAAATTTTCCACATGTATGAAAACCAAGTGCTGGTCCATCTCTTTGGTTTCCAAAATCACAACTGGCCTTTTTCTTCAGACACTCAGGCCACCTATAATGTAAAGCAAAACCACTGTTATTTTTTATTTCTCTCTCTTTCCCACATTTTCTTTATTTTCTCAGATTTCCTTCAGCCTGTACTGAAATCAGCAGCACTTTTTTGTGCCACGTAGCTTTTCCAACCCCACCTTACTTCCTTTCTTATCTGAAATTCTTTTCTTCCCTTGGCTTGTCCACGTGATCAAACCCCACCAACACAACACTTCTAGTGAGCTCCAGAGACATAATTCACATTTCTCTCGAGAGCTGAGTTGTTTTTCTTTCCTTGCCTTTCAGTTGATTTAGTGCCCTGCTGCTTTGGGGACACATGGAACAAACAGCCTCTGACTCCTTTCCTGCAGGCACGTTCTTTCCAAGCTATTTCAAGCCCAGTCCCTATTTTTTTTTTCCCTCCTCTTGCCCCCCTTCCCCTGCCCTCAGCCTGTCTCCACTCCCCTTCACGTGGCTGATGTTTGGATCTCTCCTCTTTGTTCTAATGGCCTGCTCTGTGTGTGCTGTTTATTTTTTAATACCTCAGGGTTGTTTTGGTTACAGCCAAAAAATCTGGAAAGACTGGAAGTGGGATGCTCAATGTAAACCTGGAAGTGGCAGCTCTCTTCACCACATCCTTCCAAAGCCCTTTCCATGCTTGTTCTTCAGGATCTTAATTAAGCCTCCAACTGGAATGTTTCAGATATATGTTGGGTTTATGTCTGGGTTATTTTTGGTAAAATTTGGGCTTTGTTTGCCCAGCTTACTGATTTCATTTATGTGGGCAAGTGCAGTGCTCAGGTTTTGACAGGGAAAGGCTGAGTTTTATGACAAAGAGCTGCAGTGGAGCCACAGGTGCCTTCCTCATGATGGCTGCACTTGGATGTTCTCTGGATGGATGTGCTTGAAAGAAAAATTGTGGGCTCAGAGAGAGATTCCAGGAGGAAAATCTTGTTGCTTCTGGTTTGAAGCCAACAGAAGTTCCAGGAGTGAGTCCTTGAGAGGAGCCTTGATGGACTCCCATACCTGAGTCCAGATCTCCTTGGAGCATCCTGCATTGGGAACTTTATGCTCAGGAAGAGAGATCTGTGCATGGCTGTAACTGCTGTGAGTCACAGAGGGCTCTGGGACTCAGTGGAAGGTCTAAAAAATCCTCCAAGTGAAACTGGGGTAGAAAAATAATCTGAAATACAGCATGCCATGAGTAGCAGAATGGAATTTCTGTATATGTTCCTCCCTGCTTTTCTACACCACTGAAATCTGTGTTATTTCTGTAAGTGGATATACAATGGATATTTTTAACCAATGTAATGCAATTATGCATTTCTGCAAATATGCATTTATGCAATACTGGAATGGTCCAGAAAAAAAGGAGAATTTGGACCAAATAGGTTGTTGCTGTAATAAAACCCTTCAGTTGCACCAGCTCATGGTTTAGGGTGATAAAACAAATCAGTTTTCCAGCACTAAGGACTGATCAACACATGATTTACCTTTTCTCCCCGTGTGGTGTGTTCTCTGCTCTCCCCTGACAGTGGTTGGCTCTCCCAAGGGAATTTCTTTCTCTGACATCACGGAAAATGCTGCCACAGTCAGCTGGACCCCCCCTCACTCCCGGGTGGAAAACTTCCGGATCTCCTACGTCCCCATCACGGGAGGTGAGCAGGGACAGGGGTGGCAGGGACAGCAGGGAGGGTTTGCTGGGCTGCCACCCCTCCATCAGTGCCTCTCCCAGGTGATCTTGCACAGGTCATCTCTTGTTTCCTCAGGAATGAGGGTGTGTCACCAGCCTTTGCCTGGACACCTTGTCCACATCCCATGGGCAGGGCTTGTAAGGCAGCTCAGAGGTGGATGCTGGAGTGGCTGTACTCCTAATAAGTCTCTGTCTGAACCTCCTCAGCAAGGATTAGTTTCCAAACTGTCATTATTTTGTAGGCACTTCATGAGCTGAGCACACTGGAAAAGATGGCCCTTGGAAATAATAACCCTAATCCATGGTTATAACAATTTTTCAAGGCAGTGATTTACTCAGTGCTCCCCAATGTGGTCTCATTCTGGTTTAGTGTTCAACTTCAAAAACTTCCTCTAGTTCAACAGATTTATGACCTAATTTAGGGACATCTCTGAAGGGAAACAGCTAAAGAGCAAACACTAAAGACATCAGCACCAAAAAAAAGAAAAAAGTCCTGCAGCTGACTGAGACAAGGAAAGATTTAGGTCTTTAGACAATATAGCCTGGAACCACACATGCAGTTTTAAATATAGTGGTTCTACAGAAGAAAAGGAATCCAGTCATAAAGTTAGGCACTTGTCTAAGTGCTTTCCTGGAATTAACCCAGAATTTGGAGTGAATATGGGTGCTAAGTCCTCAGCCACACACAAAGCACCTTTTAAAATAACACATACTGTATTCTAAATGAGGGGCGTAAAGGAGAATCTTCCAGACCTCACCACAAACAAGGCAGATCTAAACTGCAAGTCCTGCCCTCAAGGTGTTTGAACTCCCATGTAGAGACTGCAGGGGTTTCTGCTTACACCTTGTCTGGAAAATTGTATTTTTCTAAACAGAAATCACAGAATTGTTTGCGTAGGAAGGTACTTTAAAGCTGATTTAATTCCAACTCTGTCACTGACAGGGACACCCTCCACTAAAAATGTTAATTTTTCTAACTGACTACAAACCAGTGATTTAGATCTAGTAACAATATTTGACACCAGTGGTTGTAACTAACTGGGGAAAACTCATCTGCTGTAGAAGCACATCCATGGTGGCCATAACATCTTTAACTTGAAAAACACCCTTCAAGCATTTCCTGGAGCATTGTGTCACTCATCCCTTGGCTTTTGGCCTCATCCTAGGTACTCCAAATGTTGTCACAGTGGAGGGGAGCAGGACAAGGACCAGGCTGGTGAAGTTGGTCCCAGGTGTGGACTACAATGTCACCATCATCTCTGTGAAAGGCTTTGAAGAAAGCGAGCCCATCTCTGGCATCCTGAAAACAGGTAATAATGTAAAACCAGGAAACAGCAGCTTTTTAAATGGATCATCTGGGCTGCAGGAGAGACTCAGGGACTGGAGCTGCAGACCCACCAAGAACACATTTTTGCTGCCCACACAAACTGTAGGAAGCTCTTTTTCCCACTCCTTCTTTGTCTTTGCATTTTACATGAGGATGGAACTTGTAAATTTGGTCAGGCTCCCATTTGCTAAATGCTAAATAAACCTGTGAGACGGAGACAGTTCATATATTTACAGTTCTAATTAATCAGGAAAAAAACCCAGAAGTTTGTTTGGTTCTTTTTTAAATTAATGCTGGTTTTGAGATGAGGGAGCAAAGGTCCAGCTCAGCTGAGCAATTCAGAACAGCTTCTGTTCTGGACTTCACATGTCCCAGGTTCCAAACTGTTCTAAGCATATAAACATTCTCTCTCCTGATGTTTTCCTCAACATTCTCTCAATATTTTTCTCAGTATTCTGTCTCCTGATTTTTTCTTTAAATATCCCTGCAGGAAATGAGGGTCCCCTCTGCTCCTGCTGACCCCTCCTTGTATTCTTTTTGGGGGCTAACAAACATTCAGAGAGCTGAGGCAAAGAACAAGATGATGAGTATTGGATAACGACAGGAGATTTATAACCCATTCCAGCTCTTCTGAGGGCAAAGATCCATCTTAATTCAGGGAGAGCATAAACCTGTGTGAAAAATAGAGTCCTGTGAGGACATGTGGGGATTTTGGATGCCTGGCTGGCTGTGGGACGGGTTTGTTCCAAACAAGCTGCTGGAAGGTCACGGTGACCATCAGCTGCTGTCACTTTGGTTATTTTTCTCAGCTCTGTCTCCTGAATTTGCTCTAAAAAACCACCCAGATTTGAGGGTGTTGGGAGAAATCTGTCAGCTTTGACAGAGCTGTTGAGATCAATGGTATCAGGAGTGATCTGAGACCATGGCTAGTTCTGTTTGTTCCCAGATTTTCATCTCGTCCAGCACTGACCTCCCTTTCCAGTGGAGGCTTTTGGTGTCTCTTCACAGGCACTGACGTCTTTCCTTCAGAACTCCACTATTCCAAGGGGAGTCATAAAAGCTGCTCTGAGTTTTGGGCATTGCACAGAGCTGAGAGTGTTTGTCAAATTCCTTCAATCTGTTTTTCCCCCAGCTTTGGACAGCCCCTCAGGCCTGGTCGTGGTGAACATCACAGACTCTGAGGCTCTGGCAACCTGGCAGCCAGCAATTGCTGCTGTGGATAACTACGTGGTGTCCTACTCCTCTGAGGAAGGTGAGAGGAGTGGGAATGTGCTGGGGAGCTGAAGGGTTAAAGCTATCAAGGGGTGCTGATTGTAACTCCAGGAAAATCACAGAATATCCAGAGCTGGAGGGACCCACCAGGATCACCCAGTGCAGCCCCTGTCCCTGCCCAGACCCCCCAACAATCCCAGCCTGTCCATCCCTGGCAGCGCTGTCCAAACGCTCCTGGAGCTCTGGCAGCCTCGGGGCTGCTCTTTGGAGAAGGGGCTTTGCTGCAAGCATTGAAAAATCGATCGTTTTAATTCAGCATCCTGGAGTGAGCCGTGAACAGAGACAAGGGAGATCCCCGGGAAGCAGAGGCGGTGTTATAATTCCTGTGAACACTAGAGAGAGCTCACACTTTTAGAGAAAGGGCTCTGGCGTGAGGCAGACCCAGCAGAGGTGTCAGCACAGGCACAGTGGGCTCCGGGCTTTTACCACTTCGCACTAAAATACATCAGTGAGCGGAGCACGGAGTTGGGCACATCAAGATGTGTCTGGGTGACACCAACATCTCTTTTGTGCCGTGCTGTTCTCAGAGCCAGAAGTGACTCAGATGGTGTCGGGGAACACGGTGGAGTACGACCTGAAGGGGCTGCAGCCTGCCACCGAGTACACGCTGAGCATCCACGCTCAGAAGGACGCGCAGAGGAGCGAGACCCTGTCCACTCACTTCACCACAGGTGCCACCCCCGCCCTTCTCCATCCCTGCCAGCCCCACCTGCTCCCTGTTTCACTGCAAACTGCATTTCCACCGTGTTTGCATCAGCCTTTGTCGGGTGGGAGCCTGGTGAGGCTCATCAGGGGTGGTTTTGTCACCAGTTCTGCACGTCCTCACCCAGAGCTGGAGCTGGAGCAGGAGCTCCCCTTTGGGGGCTGCTGTTGGTTCCTGAAGGTGCCCAGTTGGTTTCATACCCGTGGCTTTCCATGAGTATCCATGAAATCGGGGAAGTTTCTCATTTTCCTGGCCTGGCTTGTCCCAGGGTGTTAATTAGGGAGCCAGGGGCTGAGCCACACCAATCCAGTCCTGTAACCACAGAGGGGAAGGGAAGCTGGAGCTTGGAGCCAGACCAAGCAGGGAAAGTTTTCTTATTCTAAAAAGTTTTCCTATTCTAAAAAGTTTTCCTATTCTAAAAAAGCATCACTGGAACCAAAGTTTTATTTCCTGGGAATATGTAAATACCAATCTGTCTTCATGTGAGAAGTAATGAAACGCACAATTTTGTCTCAAAAGACAGTTCAGTGCAACTGCTCATAAAATAAAGTGCCTGGAACAAGCCAATATTATAACTTAGATAAAGTTAACACCTTTATTTTAAACTGCCAATGGAAAAATTAATTCTTAACCACAGTTTAGGTTGAAGTGTTTTTTTCATTTCAAATTTCTCTGGAGAGAAGCTTTGTTTTCCTGGCTTGTTTTAATACATGGCCCACAAGATAACCTGTGGAATTAACTTCGAATGGATGTGATTGTAATTGCTGTGGTGTGTCCTGCAGGGCTGGATGCTCCAAGGGATTTGAGTGCCACTGAGGTGCAGTCAGAAGCTGCTGTAATAAGCTGGAGGCCTCCCCGTGCTCCAGTCACTGAATATCTCCTGATCTATGAATCCATTGATGGCAGAGTCAAGGTAAATAAACCAGGGGGGCTGTGCCTCAAATCTGGGCACTGGAGATGCTCTGAAGTGTCCAGAAATGCAACATAATCATGTGCCTTAATTTAAACACCTAATTTAAAAATACTAACTGCCTCTTTCAGTGGTAGACTGAACACAAATGCATTTAAAACCTGTTAAAGGACTTTCTTACATTATACCCTGAAACAAAAGCTCCATTGCAGCCCAAATTTTGCCTTTAATCCCTCCACAATACAGAAAAAAGCACAAACATTTTCCTTCATTCCAAACCTGTATCATGGAATGAACTCACACCCCCAAAGGATGTGATTCACTCTTCTAAACTCAGGGGAATCCCTGTGCAAAGGGGTGTCTAAGGAAGGATGAAGTGCCTGTGAAAGTGCCTCTTACTCTCCTATAATTTTACTTTGTTCCTCCATAATTAGATTATGCTAAATGCTTAGATATGAATCAGGTGAATCCCAGAAAAAAAAAGAAAATGTTGGATGTCCAGCCTGGAGCACTGGAGGGGATTCTAATTTTCAAGAAGGCAAATTCCCCAAGCTGAAAATCACTGAAAATCAGTCTTTTAATGTCACAGCAAAACAGCCTTTTAAAGCCTGGAGTGCAACATTTCCTTGTCCTAAAGGATGAGTTTCCTGGTTTTTTATGCATTTCACAATCTGTACATTCAGGGCATGTAAACATTTCTTCTGCCTTGCTTTTAAACCTCCCAGCTTGTACATTATGATGGTAAACACTCATTTCCAGGCAGGCTTTACTGAACTTTGAAAGATTAGCTTGGTAAAAATCTTAGAGGAGTAGCTTTATATTAGTTAATCTAGATGGTTAAAGAGACCACCAATAATTATGACAACAAAATAATGTGGCAGACTAAAATATGTAACCATTCTGGTCATTATGATCTATTTCTCTGAGATTTCCCTGTATTATTTCTTTCCTCCATAGGAACTCGTCCTAGACCCCGAGACAACTTCCTACAGCCTGACAGACCTGAGCCCCTCCACGCAGTACACGGTGAAACTGCAGGCTCTGAGTGGGGCCCTGAGGAGCAAAACCATCCAGACCATCCTCACCACCAGTAAGGACATTGGAACACAGCTAAAATAATCCAAATTACTGTTCTCAGGACAGAGCTGAGCTCTGCTGTGAGGACACACAGACCCCACACAACGTTTTAATGTACTTATAGGTGCAAAGTCCCTGTTCCCTCAGATCTGTTCTCTTTTGGCAGGATGAAATTCCAATATTCATCCACATTACCCTCACAGTCCTGTCTCTGGTGAAACATTCTGCCTTCTCCATGTGAAGTATCAGCAGGAATTCTTTAAAATCCAGCTGACACCTTCATTTCCCCTGTATCGATCCCAGCGAGGGAAAACAAATCAGAGTTTGGAGCTGAACTGAAGCAAACCACAAAGACACACACAGATCAGTGCCAGGGCTGAGGAGATGGATTTCTGGGCAGGTTTTTCTCCTCTCTCTGAGATGGGCTGTCTCAAAGCCCCTCTGCACATCAGCTCCAGCCCAACAGGACAGCTCTGCCAGGATAAATTGGCTTCTCTGAAGGTCACTCCACAGTTGACATTAAAAAAAGAAGTTGTTCAGTATTAGCTGTGACACTTTGCCTCATTTGTCTCACTTTTCCCAGTTTTCAGCCTTTCAGGCCCAGCAGGATCTTCAGTCATTCCCACTCCCCCTCCTGCTGCTGGCACCACGTCCAGCCCAAGGACTGCCAGGAGTCACCCAGCCCCAAGTCTGCCCTGTCACTGCTTGTGTAGAGCAGGATGGGCTCCACCAGCACGTCCAGAAATAGGAGAGGAATTAAACCTGGGTGTACTGAGGTGATGTTTGGCAAATTGACCATGACCAGGTGCCTTCAGCCACGTGAACAGTGTCAGACTCATTCAGACAGAGGCTTAACTCTAAAAATACATTTGTGTCTATTGAGTGACAGGGAAACACTGAAGGGAAACACTGATCCCGCTGCAGAGTCACTTTTCTCCAAATCCCAAAGCTGATGGAAGCTTGCCTGGCCTTAAGTCACACCAGGGGAGGTTTAGATTTGATATCAGGAAAAATTTCTTGATGGAAAGAGTTGTAAAGAATTGGAATAGGCAGTGTTGGAGTCACCATCCCTGGAAGTATTGAAAAACCTGTGGAGGCAGCACCTGGGGACATGGTTCAGTGGTGAACATGATGGTGGGACTGTGTTAATGGTTGGACTTGATGATCTTTAAGGTCTTTTCCAACCTTAACAATGCCATGATTCTGTGAAATTCTCTGGAGCTGAAGCACAGGCAGGGATGTGTAACACTGGCAAGGACCAGCAGCCGCTCTGAGAAGCTACATTTAAAAATTACCTGGAACAGCACTTAATTGGCTGGAAAAGCTAATGCCCTGGGTGAATAAAAGGAAAAAAATAAAAACTTTTTTTTGAGGGGGGGGTTAGAAATTGTTCTGACTGCAATGATTTTACTGGCTTTTGTCAGAAAGAAAAGCTTAACAACATTTTCCTGTAATTTCAAATGTGGCTGTTTGCTTTGTTCTTTAAAAGTGTATCTTTATAACACATTTAATACTGTCCTTGCTACCAAAACACAATTAATTTATTTTTGATTGAAGTCCTGTCTTTGCATCCCCCTTCCCTTTTCTGTCACATGATCAGAGACTGATAGATTTGTTTTTCCCCAAAAGTTGCTGTAACACAGCTCCTGAATTTCAGTCTTTAGCTGGAGGATGCACTCCCATCCTAGCAGGGAGTAGTTATCTCACATTCCCAGCACCTCCAGAAGTGTAGACAGATGTGAAAAAACACATTCAAAAGAAGAATCCACCTCATCAGCTGTGTGCTGTGGATGTTCTGTATGCAGGATGCAATTACAAACCTGCTCCTGGCATCTGTAGCTGACCCACAAGGGATTTTCCTGAGCCATCTGCATTCAGCACATTCCTTGTAACTGCTGATTTCCTAAGGAAAGCTTTCTCTTCCCTGTGTGTGCAGCTGGGCTCCTCTATCCCTACCCCAAGGACTGCTCCCAGGCCCTGCTGAATGGAGAAGCCACCTCTGGGCTCTACACCATTTACCTGAACGGGGACAAGGCTCAGCCTCTGCAAGTGTTCTGTGACATGGGCGAGGACGGGGGCGGATGGATCGTGAGTATGGGGCAGGGGCAGCACCTCCCATCCCTTCCTGCTCATCCCAGCATCCTCAGTGTTATTACCACAGCAGGGTTTGCTTGGCTATAAATCCGGAGAGTTTTATCCCGGCTAGGACACTCCAGTGCCCAGAACAGGGTTGCCAGCTCTTTCTGTAGCTGGAGGAGAGAGGTGTTTTCAAAGGATGGGTCACACCAGGTTCAGCCCTGATCCTTCCCTCTGCTTCCTTGATCCTTCCCTGATCCCTTCCTTCTGCTGGTGTCAGGGCTGCTGAAATGAATGTTAATTGGATAACACATTTTCTAAATAATCAGCAAGGAGAGGGGAGGGTGAACTGACTCTGTTTGAATGAGAGAGGGAGTGAGGGAGGTTAAAGCACAGCCCAGGGGTGCAGTGGCTTCCCAGGCCACTGTACAAGGGACACATCCCACCCAGGCAGCAAGGGAATGGCAGTAAAATGTCACCTGTCCACACTGACATCCCCAAATTTGAACAAGCCAAAGGGACCCAGGGCACAGAAAGGCAGGAGGAGCTGGAATGGAATTCCAAGGAGGAATGCTTCGCTGGGGGATAGGGGATGAGGAAACCCTTGGCTGAGAAATCCAGAACTGCAAGATGGGTTCAAAAAGGCAGAGAGCAGGAACTGAGAGGCCACGTCATGGAGAGGAGCCTGGGAACCCAACAGAGAAATTGGAGACTTAAAAAATACCTGGAGCATCCAGGAGCCTGGATGCAACTGAGTCCTTGCAGTGAGACTCTGCTTCCGGGGATAAAGGCAGGGCAGGAGCAATGCTGAGCTCTGTGTTTGTAAAAGCTCTTTCCCTCTGGCCAGGGCAGCCTGTCCATAACATTTCCCGCTTTCAGGTGTTCCTGAGGCGTCAGAATGGAAAGCAAGATTTTTACAAGAACTGGAATTCTTACGTGGCAGGGTTTGGGGATCCTAAGGATGAATTCTGGATAGGTAAGTGCTAAAAAAAAAATTACAAAATATAAACACAGCCCAAAAGTCCAGGAGCCATTTAGAGGCCTCCATTTAGCTGGCAGGAGTATTTGTAAATGGGAACAGGAGAAAAGGAGCCAGGAACACCCTCTGTGAGGGAGACAGCCAGTCCCTGCAGCTGCAGTCAAAGGATGCCATGCTGGGGTCACCAGCATGCTCACTGGGGCTCTGGAATAAATCAGAGGTGTCCTGGGATCAGGTTCTGCTTCCTGTCCTCCCAGCAGCAAAGGCTTAGCATCCAGGGAGGAAAAGCAGGACAAATAGAAGTCATAAACTCACATTTTGGTAAAATAGAAGTAAAACCTCCGCATTTTCAAAGGTTGCACTGTATTTTTCTGGTTGTAAATGAAAAATGATGATGATGATGATGATGATGATGGTGGTGGTGGTGGTGGTGGTGGTGGTGGTGGTGGTCCCACAGCACAACTTTGGTTGTTTTGCCCAACCTGTTTCTATGATTTGAAGGGAAGATCTCTCCCAGTCACATTTATTTGCTTTTGCGCTGATCCAGCTCAGTGTCCTCACCAGTGCTGGTGTCCTGCTCTATTTGTACAGCCCAGCATGGCCCCATTTATGGAATAATGGCATGGTAGAGAAAAAAACGTGGAGAGACTGATGCCTTAAGGAACTTGGAAATAAAACAACACACTTTTGAGATAATGTTAGTATAGGAGGCAATGTAAAGGTTGGCCTTTATTGGAGGCCTCTAGGGGCAAGTATGGAAAATGTCCACAAAAGGCCCCCCATGGGGTGAACACAGTTTTATAAGTTTAGCAAATTAGCGTAATTGACAACAATCACCAATTAGGAACACAAGTGGTGATGCAATTCCCCCCTGTTCAAGCCCCTTCTAAATCCTCTCAGTTCAGGTGGAACTGAACTTTGTTGATGAAAACGTGTCTCAAAGAGCTGGGTTTTGGCCCTGGTTCCCAGCGAGAACCGAGATGGGAGAGAGGCTTTGGAATGTGTTTTGTCTTTCTGCCTATCAGGGCAGGGAAAAGCACTGGGAAAATGAATTAGGAATGCAACAGTAGGCTCCAGAGCTCCAAATATATGTGTAAAGAATACAGAGAATATAGAAAAGAAAAAAGACAAAAATCATTCAGCATTAAGACAAACATTCCTTCCTGCCCACAGGTCTGGAGAACCTGCACAAAATCACCTCTCAGGGCCAGTACGAGCTGCGGGTGGACCTGAGGGACAAGGGGGACACGGCCTACGCTGTGTACGAGCGCTTCAGCGTGGGCGACGCCAAGAGCCGCTACCGCCTGCGCGTGGATGGCTACAGCGGCACGGCAGGTGAGGGGAAAATCCACACAATCCACTGAATCACAGAATCACAGAACTCACTGAATCACAGAATTCACTGAAT